>PVKB01000047.1:1378527-1445346 GCA_004027205.1 Ctenodactylus gundi
GGGGGGGGGGGGGGGGGGGGGGGGGGGGGCACACGTCACTACCGTGACAGAGCACAGTGCAAGCAAAGAAGAGAGGGGGACAGGGTGACTACTGAGGAAGCAGTTAGGTTTTTGGAGATCTTTCAAAAGCCTGAAACATAGCACAAGGATCTTTATTTTCACAGTTCCTTGAAAACCTACTATTTGTATATTTACTGAAATTTTTGCATATGATAGCACATGAATAAGTACTGTATTTTTAAATGTAAGCAAAATTACTCAATTACATAATGGGTTATGGGCTGAAAACCTCTATATCAAATAAAGGAGCATTTAGTCTAAAATTATCTTGAGAGTCGATGTCATTGGGGGATTATATCATAGAATTTAAAAAACAATTCTATGTTTTAATTTTTAAGCATGTATGTGTGTGTATATCCTTTCTCCAGGAATGGTTCTGGCCCCTTTACTGAAGATCAGATGGCTGGGTTTCTTGGAATTCTTTCTATATCCTCAGTTCTGCTGTATTGATCCTCCTGTCTGCTTTTGAGCCAGTACCATGAGTTTTAATCACGGCCACTTTGTAATACATAATTTGAAGTCTAGGATTATAATGCTCCCTGCTTGGCTTCTGTGCTCCTGATGGCTTTGGCAATTCTCAGTCTTTTCTGGTTCCATATAAATTTTAGAGTTATTTTCTCTAGTTCTGTGAAAAATACAGCTGTAGTTTTCATTGGTATTCTGTTGAATGTACGACAATTTTGGAAGTACTGCCATTTTTGGCAATGTTTGTTCTGCCTATCAAGGAACACAGGATGCCTTTCCATTTATTAAAGTTCTCTTTAACCTCTTTCTTCAGGGTACTATAGTTTTCACTGTTGAACATTTTCATATCATTGGTAAGATTTATTCCTAGGTATTAAAATTCTTTTGTAGCCAGTGTGAATGGAGTTATTTTAATGGTTTATTTTTTGGTGAGTACATTGTGGATGCATGGAAGTGCTATTGGTTTTGTGTGATTTTATAACCTACTATTAGATGAATTTATGCATTAGTTCTAAGAGACTTCTAGGGGAGCTTTTTTGGGTCTTCAGAAGTACATCTATATCATGTCACCTATGGACAGGAATAGTTTAAGTCTTTCCCTTCTTATTCATATTCCTTTTATTTCTTTCCTTTGTCTGATTGCCCCATCCAAAGTTTCAAGTACTATGTTAAACAGAAGTGTGACAGTGGACACCTTGCCTAACTCCAGATTTTAGGGGGAAGGCTTTCACTTTTCCCCATTGAGGATGATGTTGATGGAGGGATTGTCATAAATGAATTGTACCATTTTGAGATAAGGTTTTTCTCTTCTTGCTTTCTTCAAGATTTTTAATCATGAATGGATGCTGGATTTTGTTGAAGGCTTTTCTGCATATATTGAGGAAATCATACACATTTTATATTTGCTTTTGTTGATGTGATGTGTTACACAGACAGCTGTAAGTAAACAATATGTAAGTGAATTTGTACCACAAACATAGAGAAACAAAATATTTTGATGGAGAAATAAAAAATATCCAGGAAAAAGTCTAAGGGTAAGTGCAATATATATTTGCCCCACTAGGTGGCAGTATGTGGTTCTATGAACAGATGTATCTTTCAGTTCCTTAAAGATGCCAAAAATCAAACAACTATTTCAGGTTCTCCAGAAAACACACAAAAAGTAGGTAGTAGTTAATTATTCATACAGAAGCCATTATTTATATTTACAAATTAAAGAGATAGTAGATGTTTTCTATATTTCTTATTTTAGAAGTGTGAGACAGAAAACAGGGAGCTTTGGCCAAAGGGTACAGAGTTTTTGAGTCATTATAATACAAATAAATTGATAGGCCTTTTATACAACAAAGTACACATAGTTAACAAAGTTGTAATGTATACCTAAGATTTGCTAAGATTTATATCTTATGATAAAGGCTCTTTTCACAAAAGAAGAAGAAAATTTTTGAGTTAAATGTTTAGAGTATAGATTATGGAGAATGGTTTTGTAGGTATATACTTATGAAGCTGTATACATTAAACATGTATGTTTTCACAGATGTATGGCATAATCAAAATATATGGCCAAACTATAGGACTAAATTCTTTAAATCTACTTCAGAAAAAAAACACATTGCCATTATTCCCCATTAAGTCATTTCCACTTGCTTTGAACGCACTTATCCCATTGCTTTTTCCACTTTCTGAAAGAGCTTTGAAAGTTGCTTTTCTGAATACTTTTAGTTGAACTGTCACTCTTCCCCTGATGTCCTAAACCAATTCAAAACTTGCTTTCATAGTCATTTTCACTTTAGCAAAGAGGCAGAAATTGCATGCCAGATCCAGTGAGAAAGAAGGACACACTGATGTTTTCCAAACCTGCCTTTCCAATAGATGCCTTTCCAATAGATGAATGCTGCTGCCAGCAGCGTTCACTGCATTTGTGATCACACTGCATAAAGACACACAAGAGAGAGGACTTACGGAACTCCTTGGAAGGTGGCCAAGAATGATGTGATAAATGCATTCAACGTGAGGGAGATCGGGGATAACATGCCTTTTACTGTAATTTTTTAATGTTCACCATTTACCTTGATCATACCTCACATACTTATCAAGCTGCATACATTAAATATGTATGTCTTTTCATACAGAATAACACCTCAGTAGTGTGATTTTTTTTTTTTACAAAAACAGGACTCATACAAAGGCCAAACTATACAACTAAATGCTTTCTAACATCCCATCCAATTCTGCTTTCTATGATTAAAGTGAACACTGTCAGCTAGAATTTCAGTATCAGGAGGGGAAACTGGCCTAATAAAAGCTGACTGAGCAAGTGTGTACCTATTTGAAGAAATGTATTCTCCTCGCCCTACTTAACAGTGCTGCTCATTTTGTTTTCTCAGCACATTTAGTACAGAAGCTTTAGCTCCCGGACTTCTGGGCCAGGGCTTTTACAGATTCTGCCCCATTCCAGACTCGAGTGAGAATATGTGCAAGAACTCCCATCGTGTATATTATATATACACACCTATTAGCACATGTATATTATAATATCTAATGTGGGGACTAGGATGTCTTCTTCTCTTTCCCCCTATGCTTAGCAACTCTGGCAGTAAAAATTCAAACTTCCTACTGCCACCAGTCTCACCTATGTTGAGTCAAAATGTGAGGAAATGACACCTGTAAGAAATTTCTGGTAATGGTTCACCAGTAACCTTCAGGAATAATAAAAAATATTACGTGTTTAACATCCCACTCCCATTCTTGAGTAATAATTAACTAGGAAAGATGTTTGCATGTAAAGGACATTTCTAAAGTACCTATTTGTAGATGAGAGTATATTTGTGAAAAGACAGAAAATCAGACCTCACAAACACATATTCTTGCCACTATATATTTTATATTAAAAATAAATGAAACAAAGGTTAGTATTTAAAGATAAAATGAATAATGCTAAACAAATTGCAATATTTAGAGGCTTAAGAAGAATAACAATAACATCAAAAGATAAAAAGAAAAGATTAAGATACTAAGGGCTTTTCAAGAAATACTTCATGAAAAAAATTAAAAAGCACTGAACATATCAAATAAGTACACGTAAAAGTAGTCTTTATGATTCTAAAATCTTCAGATCTATGTAATTACTGGCTTTATTTTTTAAGTCTCTACATATATATATATAAATAAATATATATATATATATAGTTTTTGGTTGGTTTATATGAAACTGCAAAAATATGACCATTTTGACCTACTGAATGACAGTTTTGTATAGATCAACCTAGTATGAGTTACTATTGAAAAGCAGTTTTCCATTACCTATATATTCATAAAATAAAATATTGTAAAAAAAATATCCTGTTTTAAAATAAAATTTCAAAAATATATAAACCATATACACATACAAAACATAAAGTTCCCAAACACATAGTGTGCAATGAGGGAGCAACTTTTAAAAATACTCCACCTTAATTTGCAACTTCTATCAAGCATATAAAGTGTACTTAATAATCCTTTGTGCTCAGTAACACTCCTCAATGGGTGATAAAAAAATACCAAGAAGTAACACAGCCTATTAATGACACTATAAAATCTGATTACAAAATCAAATTTGATGTGGTAACTCATTTACTATTACCACCATATGTATCAATAATTTTACCAGCTTCAAACAAAGTTACTAAAACATGTAAGGTTACTCCATTAAATACAATCTTATTTAAAAAACAAAACAAATCTTAGGTTTTCTTTGTTGGGACCAAACCAACACTGCTCTTTTGAGGAGACAGAAGACAAAGCGAGATTATAGACAAAAACTGAATTGGATCACAAGGTCATTCCATTCTCATTTCCTTATCCACTTTTTCAAGCATTCCAGCTTTCTTTGAAAGCAACCGAGTCTTGCACAGACCCTTTATGGGGCCCTCAACCAGTGAGATTTGAAACCTAATATCAAGGCAACATAGGAACCAGGAAGAACTGGCACCTCAAGGATAAGCCCAAACTGCTCAGGGGAATCTGCTTCTTAGGAGATTTCTCAGTTATCATTTCGCAGGGTAATTTTTTAAAAAATTAAGTTTTCGGCTGGATAAACCAAAGTTTCTCAGCTGACAAAATAAAAATTGCATTTCATCAAAAAATTCCCCATGAAAGTTCATTTCTCTCCCTAAGTATTACAAAATAGTAATATCAGAGTTGCTAAGCTATGATGTTCTACTTATCAACAACTTATGCTTTTATTTTAGCATAAAATTATTTTCTTTTTTTCTTTATTCAGACAAAGAAATTTCCTTTGAATTTTAGTCCCTTTATTATAATTGTGGCTCCTTCAGCATAACTTCCTCACACCCACCCACACATCCTTTCTTTTTTTTTTCACAGTAAGACCAGGCAATTTCCCCAAGTAGAAATAAATACCTAGAGAGCAACTCAGCAGCAAGAATAGTGGAGATGGAGGAGCCCAGGGAAGATTTGGCATCACAGAATTCTGCTTTTCTCCCAGATGGTCACAAAGAGATTGCTTTCCTTTGTTTTTGGTTTTTTGGTTGGTTGGTTGTTTTTCGTTTATTTTGGCTTTTTTTTTAGGTCACAAAACTACACACCCATCAACAGTACTGACTTTTCTTGCAGGCAAAAACAATATGAAAACATTTCAACTATTAACTGACTAGAAAATTCTATGGGCTCTGCCAGACCTGGTGGTACAGGCTTAGGTTGGGGATGTGGCTCAATGTAAAAACTCTGGGATCAATCTCTATAACCACAAAAAGAGAGAAAAAGTGAGAGAAAGGGGAGAGAGAGAAACTCTAAAGGCTTACTTTGGCCTAAACTAATAACAAATATCAACTTGGTAAAAGCAGTTCTTAAGACATACAAATCAATAGACTCCATAACACACCCTTACAAAGAGAGTTAAACCAAATTCATGCTTTATGGAATAAATCCTATTCCCTTAGGTAGGCAAACAGCAGGGCAGACTCACAGTTCACAACGTCTCCTTGAAGCTGCAGAATCTGAGGTACTGGCATGGTGAGGACAACAACATCGAACTCCTCAGGAGAGCCTGCTTCCTTGGTGACCTCCCACCTGTCATTTCTCAGGTTGATGTGGGTCACACAACGTCGGAAGTAGACTTCTGCACCTGCTTCAAAAGCAATCATATTCACGTTGTCAAGATTTTTCATATGAATGCAGGAGAAGTGAAGAGTCACAAGCTGGATCCAATTTTGGTAAATGAGATGTTCAAGCTTGTCTTCTACAGTCCCCAAGGCCATCTTTCTTTACTTCCTTTCTAATTCAGTAGCAGTTCCTCTCCTAGCCCCCCTCTCCTCCTTCCCATGGCACATCTGGACCTCCACTATCAATGCCTCTACTGGAGAAAAAATATTGCTACGTTTAAGAGGAGGAGAAGTAATAAAAATAATACTAAAATAGTAACAACAGCTCCTTTTCACTAAGCATATTATATACCAAATATTTGTTACACATTTTAGCAATTTATTTCACAGATAAGAAGAGATTGAGAAATACCATGTTACACACTTAGCTAAATCTAAAGCTAATCATTATTGCAGAACAAGTATATACATAGCTCACTAAAGTTGTTAGAAAACTCTCTTTAGTTTAGTCATAAAGAACAATCTTCCTCAACATTGGAAATATTAATACTCTGTATTAGAGGACCTGAAAAAGTTCTCTTGAGGCTGAGGGCATAGCTCAGAATTACAATGCTTGCCTAACAAACACAGGTCCTGGGATCAATTCCTTAGCACTATATAAACTGGATATGGTGCCACATGCTTGTAATCCCAGCACTAGGGAGGCTGAGTGAGAAAGATTGCTGTGAGTTCAAGACCAGCTACATAGTGAGTTCAGGACCAGCCTGGACTATCACAACAAGACCCTGTCTCAAAGGGTTGGGGGTTGGGGGGCAGCGCTAAAGGAATGGTATAGTGGTTAAAGTGCTTGCCTAACAAGCATGAGGCCCTGAGTTCTATTCCCCAGCGCTAAATAAAGCCAGGCATGGTGGCTTCTGGAATTTTCTTGACTCATTATTTTTTATCTAAAGCTGTTTGAATCTCTGGGTACAGAATCTGTGAACAGGGAAGGCTGACAGTATATCCTATCGGCTCTGTTTCTCTAAAGATTCTAACTAATACACTACAATAGACTGAATCTTGAAATAGGAAATCTTCTAACCCAGAATTGTATTTATTGTGTTCTCATGTTTTCATTCAATTTCATTGACCTCTCTCATGTCCATTCAGAGATTCTTGGGACTCTCAATAAATAATATTCATAAGACCAAAATAGAAAGTATTCTAGAATAGCTTTGAAATAAAACAAATTCTCCTCTATATCTTTCCTCAGTGATCCTAATCAGGCAATTAACTGAATTATGATTTACCAAAAACCTTTATTCTGATTGTAAAAGCAAATCATTTATGACATAAGAACAGTTCTATTTTTTTCTTTTTGCAAAAGCCCATTTTCCATATTTGTACATAAGAAACAAATGGAAATGGAAAAATATTATAACTAAATATTCACAGAAAATGCAAAAGGCTGGTTAACAAAATCGAAGATGTAAGAACTCATAAATAAGAAAATCAAAAATACACAGAGATACCACTCTTAACCTATGACATTGGTAACAATGATAAATTTTCGTAAAACCCAGATGTGGAGAAAGAAATTCTCATTCACTATGCATTCACCATATTTTCTTTAAGAGTAATATGTAGCAGAACCTACTTAAATCAATGATGAAACAAAGTATAAAAGAATTCATGTATAACAACCTAATTCCCACCTGATTTTTTCAAGTAGTGCTGGACAACTGAAGAGATTCCTTGAGGTGCCACAAAGTTACAATCCCCTTCTTTCATCATCATGCCTTCAATGGGAGAGGACAGAGGCTTCAAAATGCCACGAGCCAACAGCTCATCATAAAAACTGAAATAAATCAATACACATATATCTGTGCAACAATAATACTTTTGTAAAATACACACATATAAGGACATAATATGATTGGCTTTACAATACTATACTATAATTTCTTCTGAGAACTTTGAGAGATTTATAACTCCAAATCATAACTAGAAATCTTAGGGTCAACTTAATATATACTTCACATTAAACAAAACTGTTAATTCATCTGAAAAATGTTTTGAGGATCTATAGATCTCTTGCTGATATTGGCCAAAGGCCTATTTCTCCATATAACTCAAAATAAAAGTCAATGAAATAGAAAAAAATATTTGGTGCACCAATTTTAAACTTAGTTGAGAAGACTGACTTCTACTGCAGCTATGTGTCCTCTTCCTCAAGATTAACAGTTATTTGTATTTATTGAGCCCTTTATTTGTTCCACGTATCATGTCACCGAATCTTCACAACTCTGAGGTAAGGCACTGCAATTTCCTGCTTTACTCAATATTACTGCTTATACCGTCAACAATGGCAATATCATTTTAATGCAACAGGCGATGTTTTAAAATGTGTTAAAAGTAAAAGTGCTCTTTTATACCATACAACATCCAAGACTGACTGCGCCCTGGCAACTAACTTACGTTTGGTGTTTTTGGGCATAATGAGGAGTGCAGGTGATATACTGAGCGCCCAAATCAGCAGTGCAGCGCGGATTATGAGGACTGCAGGCCGTGGTCATTCTTCCCCCTTGAATTAATCCACAATTAAATGTTAGTGCAATAGAATGGGTCTTTTGAAATGGTTGCATTCTCCAATTCACCCCAGGTCACCGCCAATGGATTTAATGCGTTAAGAAACATTCTTAAGCTGGTCTGTCACCTAACCCTGCCATAAGCTGGTTAACAGAGTCAATTTGGTCTGAGAGAGAACTCGGGAAAATAGCACGAGTCTCTTACACTATTACAAACACCGTGCACATTTTGTTGTCTTAAATAACAGGAATGGATAAATAACACGCTACATGAATAACACGGGCCATGAAGCCGCTGTCACGCAGCCAAGATTCGTGAAAGGACAGGATTCCGTACGCCAGATCCGGAGGAAGCTGCAGTGGCACTGATAGGCCTATGCAACTAAAAATTTTCAAAACATCCATTTATTAGAAAGTGGGGTAGTTCCCACGTTCCAAATGCGCCTACTCCGGCTCCGCGCTTCCTCGGCCGGGCTCGCCCGCCGTGTCCCGCAGGGCGCAGCCCACGCAGCCGCCCCACTCAGGGTCTCCATTCGGTCCCGGCCCAGGACGCCTCGGTCACGTGACGAGGCGCGCGCGCGCAGCCGCCGGGCCGCACGACCAGCGGGCGCCGGGGGTTTCTTTCGTGGAGCGGAAGCGCAGGAAACCTCGGCAGCGTGGCCCCCGTTTCCCCGGGTGTGGCGGTTAGACGGCCCACCTGAGTCGCCGGCCGTGTCCCACACGGCGAGGTACAGAGGAGCGGACACCTCCTTCCTCAGCAGCGCGGCGCACGCGCTTCCGGTCAGCCCGGCGCCCACGATTAGCACCCGCGCCATGGCGGGAGGGCCGGCTGGCGGCGCCGTGCCCGCGGGGAGGCCGCCGGCCCGGGTCTCGGGTCGCGCGGCGTCGCGTTGCGTCCGCCGCGCCACCGCGCGGCCGCGGCCTGAGCGGCCCTGCTGCGCCGGCAGGGGGCGGGCGGTGGCGGCACCTGGCGGCCGCGGAGCAGCCGCGTCCGCGCTGGCGACCCCACCGGCCCCTCCCGGGGCAGCCTGCGCCCCTGTGGCTGTGGCGGGAGAGGGCCCCTCGCCACGGCTCGTGTCCCCGCAGCGACCAGCAGCCATGTTTCTCTCTGCCTGCCTCCTCCCTGTGTCCATCTGTGTCTCTCTCACGGTTAGCACTGGGACTGAACTCAGGCCATCACCCTGAGCTGCAGCCCAGCCCTCTTGGTGAGTCGGAATCTGGCCCAGTTGCCCAGGGTAAGTTCTAACCTGAAATCTTCCTGTCTCAGGCTCCCAGTGCGCCACAACGTCCAGTTTCTTTCCTCATTTAAAATTGTAGATCGTCATGAGGAGAGGGACATACTGGTGACGCACGAACAAGCCTGCCTGTAAGGCCTGAATGGCTGTTCTTAATGTAGTAGAGGGTTTGCAAGCAGGGAGAATTTCTTCTTAATTACCTCAGAGACTTAGTGCAAGTTATATAACCTTCCCGATGTTGGTTCCTCCATCTGCATCTCTTACAGGATTGCAAGACTAAAGATAATTGACCAGAAAAATTTGAATCACTCATCTCTTTATAAGGAGTACCATGTCAGAACACGTTCTGTATGCTGCAGAGCATGTAACTATAAAGAAGAGGATTTATGCCAAAACCTACCATTTCCCTGAAGTTCTCAGTGAAGTAACAAAACTGGATTATTAAAAAAAAAATTTGCAAGTAAGTCATTACCTGAAAAATACTGGAAAATGAGTATCACTCGGTAGTGGTAGCCAGTTAATAATGAAATATTTTTTAAAATCAAAGTTTAACTTAATGTCTACATATTAACTAAATTTATCATGGATTAAACTGGTTCAATATTACATATGTATAGCAAGCTAGAAAAAAAAAAGGACACATGTAGCTTAAGAAATCGTTGTAAGCGTAAAAAGATGGAATCGAACCGAAAAGCACTGAGTACTCAGAGACTTACGTCTCATATTACAGAATACACAAGCAAAATACAGTGAAGTTTGTATAGCATATATGAAAGGTGAAGGTTTAATAACCTTAGTACATGAAATTGTGGGCCTTCACACAGATCTACATTCTCAGCCCATTTTTATTCTGGTTTTGAGACAGGGTCTTGTTAAATTGCTAAATTGCCAAAATAGATTGAGTTTTTCAGTCAGCTGGCTTCAGCCTCCTAGAGTGCTGGAGTTACAGGCCTGCTCCACAGGTCCTGACCACACCGAAGTGTACAGATCAAACAAAGAATAAGAAAAAAAAAAAGAAATTCAAACAAACATGTTTAACTTTTTCACATAAAAATACAAATCAAGTTGATTTTTTATTAAGAATTCCTTCTTAAATTCTAAATTCCCACATTTGGCAAGGGTATAGAAAACTATGTACTAGTGTATTAGTGATGGGAGTAGAATGAATCAGTGGATGAATCTACTGAAGTACAGTTTGATAGTACATGAGAATATTTTGTTTTATTCTGCTTTTTATGCATTCCTTTTTTAAAGAAAATAAATTTAAAGTTGTGGCACCCTTGCATTGAGCCATTTTTCCAGCAGCTCAGATGATCATTAGCATTTGTAAGGAACCAGATATGTTTTTATTAAGGCATTTTTTAAAGATGTAATGCTATTATTGCACTGTAGTAGAGTGCAGTGTAGTATAAATATAGCTAACTTTTTTACTTTTTTATTCTTCGGTGCTGGGAATTACGTTCTGGGCCCTATCGTGCTAGACAGGCACAGCAGCACTGAACCAAAGCCACCAGCACCTAGACAGATTTCTATATTCACTAGGAAATCAGAAAACTACATGACTCAGTATATTTTTGTTGTATTGCAATGATTTGGAATCTGATATTTCTCAGATATATCTATATCAAAAATCTTAAAACTTTATTAAATCTTGGGGGAATAATGCAAATACTTGTTGAGGTTTATGTATAAATATGTTTGATGCAGTGTTGTTAAAAACACTGACTGCAGTGAATAGAAGACTAGTTTGATTAGGGTAACTTACACAAACATATGAAGCCACAGAAACAACATTTTGAATATATAAGGATGTATGGGAAACTACTAAAGTATGCTAAAAAGCAGACTACAACAACATAATTCCAGCCTTAATAGACACACACACACACACACACACACACACACACACACACACTATTCACAAAATTGGAGAAATGAGAGACAGTATATTTTTATTTATTTCAAATGTTTTAACAAAAACCATGTATTTACTTTCTTTGCTTAAAGTAAAGCTTATATGCTGAGAGGAATAAGTTAACAAACCATTTTGTTCAAGTCATTTAGGAAATTTCTCTGAAATTAAAAGCTTAAATAATGTCTTAAAATCTCAGAGTTCTTCGGCCAGAAAAGATATGGAAGCCATCCATTGTAATTGCCCTCCTCTGACACTGCTGTCCTACATGGAAAATACACCAAGTTTAAGGAAGTTTGTCCAAGGTTACACAGCATACTAGTGGTAAGCCCAGGGTAGGTCATGGGCCTTTTGAGTCTGCCCTCTTACGCTTTTTTCATTGTGTGCTGTCTGTCACCATTATTTTACATGGTAAATACAGGTACCAGGTTTAAGGAAGTTTGCCCAAGGTTACACAGGATATTATTGATAAGCCCAGGGTAGGTCACGGGCTTTAAGTTTGTTCTCCTACTCTTTTCCATCATGTTCCCTTGCTTCTTCTTTTCTGTTAATAGATGATCTTGGACAATCAAACTTGCAACCTCATAGTGATCTATAGTTTCTCTTTTGTTATCCCTGAGAACTAGAAGTCCATTTCTTGTAAATCAGTCTCATCAAATCACACAATAGGAAAGTCCACATTATGCTTCCACCAGCATTGAATAAAAGGGCCTAGGAAATTTTTCTTTATCGCAATCTTGCCAGCTGTTGATACTTACCATTTTGAAAAGTAATTACCAATAAATTAATTTATTACTTTCGCAATCACTAGTTCTTTTCTGAATTATTACAGTAGGTTTCTAACAGCTTTCTTACTGCCAGTCTTTTTTCTGCATGCAACTTTTTGGTTAGTCATTATTGTCCTCAAGAATTTTCATACATCTCAAATTCATACAGAATAAGTTTCACTTCATGAAATAGGCATAAAAAGTGTTACTGATATTTCCCCAACCTATCTGTGTGCCTTATCTTGGAACTCACATATCCTGTGCTGTAGCTAAACTGATTTACTTTCTGTTCCTTGAACGCATCCTCAAATTTCCCACTCATCTGTGGCAATGGGTGAACCTTTGTTTATATTGTTCTCTGAGATAGAGCTTATTTCTTTGGCTTGTTTTTTAATTTACATTAATATTTCATTCTTTTTTCTTTATGTCAGCAGTATGATCTTTTAAATGAGTTGTCCAGGATTTTGATTTTTTTGTTCAATAGAAGTCACTTGGGTGGTTTGCAATTTCCCGTTATTCTCAACCTCCGGGATGGTTTATATGTTAGTCCATAGCTACAACTTTAGGGTATTAGGTCAATGGTTGGTTACTGACAGTAGTAAATTTTTCTGGAGATGTGGGAATAACTAAGTTTATTCTTCAAATCTAGGATATTTCTTCAGATCACCTAATTGCTTTTAGGAATCTCTTTTTTTTATCATTCTTTCTTGTCCTCTTTTTTTTTCTACTAGAACTAAGTACTGAGAAGGTAGAAATAGTGTTATATTCAGTACAGTTTCCCTGGCAACTAGAATCAAAGTTAGAATTTTCAGAGACTATAAAGCTTCATTGCCTAGAAGGTATGCAAGATTTTTGAGGACAAACTTAAAGTAAGATAGATAATTTAATTGGGTAAATGTCCTTTCCCGGAGAATTTTTTATATTGTAATATCACTCTAATAATGTACAGTTACGCTAGTAAGCAAAGAATCGTGATAGTGGCTACTCAGCCTGTCTTTCCTCGTTTTATTGTGTTGTTGATGACTTGAATAACCATTAGTGGCATAAAATCAAGATAAATAGCCCAGTGTTTCATGGTGAGGATTTTAACAGGCTGTCCATGAAACAAACTTAACTGAAAGGAAATTATATAGGAATATTTAATTACAACTTTATATGTAGAAAATGACCCAAAGTCAGAGGGAGAAAGAGCACCTAGGATTTTAGCTCAGCCTGAGGTCATTATGAGTTATCAATATAACAAAGATGATGTGATAAAAAAGTACTTATGGGCCTAAGTACATATGAACCTGATGTGATAAATAGTACACATGAACCAAAATAAATTATAGTATACAGAGCAAGAGAGGTGATGTCCCATACTGTCCAGACCACATCTGGAATAGTACATTCATTTAAAACTAAGCTGCAGATTTTAAAATATTGTTCAGAAACTGGTGCCATTTCTAGGTGACTAGGATGATAAGCTGACCTGGCAAAGACGGTAGTCACTTCTGATACAGAGAAGAGCCATGTGTACATGAAAGTTATTTTCAAATGTTTGAAACACCTTAAGGGAGGAAAAAGAATGAGACATTTTCAGTGTACTAAAATCAGCTGATGAAAACTAAATATTGTTTCTACTCAGAATATGTTTAAGGAATAAATTTAGATACATCTAAAACTGAAATGAATTTTTCAGAAAGTAGTTGTGCAATTGCAAAGTTGTGAAACAAAATCTGGGTGTGCCATATACTGGGGTCTTTTACAAAATGAAGTGAAGAATTAGAGCAGCAGTCCTCAAAGTGGGTACATGTAGATAAAAGAAAGCTTTCTGTTCATGAGCTGTAGTTTTAAGGAAATAAGTTTCCTGGTGTTTAACTACTTGAAGTATTTTTAATTATTTATAAAAGTATTTGTGTTCTAGCCCAGTGGTCTCCCACACTTTTGACACCAGGGACCAGTTCAGCTGAAGACTATGCTCCCAAAAAGGTGTGTATGTACATGGTAGGGGTAGGATAGGGGTGTACTTGTTATACAGTAGGTGATTGGAAGATAGCTTTGAAATGGGAGCAGCAGCAGGAGGGGAGGAGCTGGGAAGGGCGAGCCCCCGCCTGTCACATCAGCCCCAACTTTGGACGCACTGTTCAGCATCTCTTGCTTGCTTGTGCAGGAACCACTCAGCCTAAATAATTTTTGTTTAGTATCTCACCAATACAAACGTTTGTGTGTATTTGTGTGTGCCCTATATTTGTGCATGTGTATTTGCAGAAATCTGAGATATTTTTATAACAGTCTAAATTCACAAGCTTAGATTCTGCTAAAAATGCTTGAAACTGTAGATTCTGATTTCATGCTATTTTATTTTTCCATAGAAACATAAAATTCAGTAACTAAAAATCTAATATTGCCTGTTAAAGAAAAAAACTTATTATTTTGCTCTGCTGTGACAAATAGGAATTGCCACTTACTTGTTTTGAAAGTAGACACAGATCTTTCTCTAATCTTTTTTTCTTTACCTGACCTGGCTGTGTGCCTGAGCTTCTGTTCAGTAATATACTTTTAGTAAGATTTTCCATTCTTAACTAATTAGCTGGGAAGACAATTAACATAATAATGTTTCTATGTAAATATTGAGCAGAATTGACATGTATCTCTGTAATCTATGCTGTCTGAGATTTGCCAATTTCTTATGTAACGTCAATAAATAGGAAAAACAGTTGTTTGGCTGAAAACATTTACTTGCAATGACCAGATAGGAGATGAGATATATTTATAAGCAGTATTGGAAGACAATGTGTACTGTAATAGAACAGTGATACCTTTTGATAATACATAGTATAAAATATCAAAATTTAGAGAAATTGGAATAAATTGGGCAGTCCAGTTCATGCCTTTTTTTCCATGTTGATTATCAAAATTGCATTTCAGGTTTCAAAAGTGTGTTGAAATGTCTAAAAAAAAACCTGCGACTTTAAAATTTTTAAATCAACTATTTCTGTATTTTAGAAAGGATACTAGACATAATTTAAAGTACTGTAAAATCTCAGCTAGGAAGTAAGCAGTGGGTAGTAAACAACAAAATCGGTTAATGGAGAAGAGAAACTGTCTCTCTGGCAATTTCCATGTACGTCGGTCATCTGTAAGGACAGGACAGAGTAGTCTTACTTTCTGGCTGCCAGTTTCTAAGAAAACAATCAAGGAGGAAGAACTAATATAATTCTAACATGGTTTTCCTTACAAGCTTACATTGTCAGTCATCATTCTTATTATTTGTGATGGAAAATCTTAGTAAAACTGTCTTAAAATTTGCTTGATGCTTTCAATTAAAACTACAGATACTGCACTAAATTTAATGTATACATTGACCATAGGGAAGATATCTAGTTTCTGTAAGTTTTAATTTGTAAAGTGTTTAAAAATATATACATAGATTCTGTGAAACTTTCAGATCCATATAATTTGCACAAAGCTATAAAAATACTATTTAAAGACTAGCTTAATAAATATAGTCCCCCAAGTTGAATATAATTATGTATCATAAATTTATACTAATAATAATTTTGGGAAAAATAAATATATAAAGATATATTAATTTTATGCATGTGAATTAGGCTCCTAATTTGCTGATAGTTTTCTGTGAGAGATATTATACCAATAAAGTATTATGTCTCACCAAATTTAATGTATAGCAATCCTGAGACATAGGTATTATTTGCATTTTATAGGTAGAGAAAGTAATGCTTAAATCACCCAGCTAGTGAATGGTGGAGCTAGGAGTATTATAGTTTCTGCATCGTGTATTTCCAGTTCAAGTGTATGACTCATTGCAAAAAGCTTGTAAAATCTTTAAGTCATGCTTTTTAGAGAATCTTAGTGGCAGCCCCTATGGCTCCAGATCTCTTACTTTCCTAGAAAGAACATGAATGTTTTGCTTCCCAGAACTGAGGAAACTCAAAACTCCTATTTTATTTATAAACAAAATCCAGATTCAACTTAGGAGGCTGAATAAAAGTTAGCCAAACTTGCAAATCTAGCTCCTTCAGACCCTCTTCACTAACAAAAGGCCCAAGTAAATTGTTTTAAATAAATTTTAGTCTGATAAAAAAAAATGATATTATTTCATTAATTCTGACATTACTTGCAATGCATGATAAAGCTCTTAGATTTGGGCTGAACTATAATACAATGTAATAAAGACTTCAAAGAAGGAATCTATGCTACAAAACAGGGTAGTTGGAAAAAACATATACTTTCAAGTAAGTGGAAAACTGGAATTCTGGCTGCCAGTTATACAGTGTGTATTTTTAGCTAAGTCACATAATTATTCGAATCAGTTTTCTTCCCTGAAAATAGTAATCTCTACCCTACGTGATTACTTGCTAAACTTTTATAAATGGCATTAGCTGGTGCAGCTTTAGGTAAATTTTATATTTATATTCTAATATAAATCTCTTCCTTTTACATGTAGGCACCAACTGTGGTGCGTTTTCGCAGTGACATGTTCCACCCTAATTTTTGGAAGCAGTCATGGTGTCTTTCGAAATCAAAAATCTGTGAACCCTGAAGCAAATATGAATATTGTAAGTTGTTACGAAACAAATCTAAACTATAGAAGATGCTACTTTTCAAATTTAAAGTGATTAAGTTAATAGATTTATAGTAAATGTCTATCTTCACATTTACATATTTTGATATTGGTTAATTAACATTCTACTATACTATAGTTTAGTTTCTCTTTCAGCCTTATTCTATCTCTGTGATGAACAAACTTATAATAAATATACCTGCATATATTTATCTTTCATACAAGACATATACATTCTTTATATACACTCACAAACATAAATTTGAAGTATAAGATTAGATATATGTGTATATTTGAAAATATGGATATATAAATATTTTAAAATTGTATGTGAGTAGGTTACATGAATGACTGTGGTTGTAAGAGAAAATATTAATAGACTTGTTCTTGATACTTCACTTTAAGAACAGGAATTTCAATTTTAAATTTTTTGTTGCCCTTTATTTTTTTGAGCAGGGTCTCACTGTACTCCAGGCTGACCCTGAACTCACTATGTAGCCCAGGCTGGCCTGGACCTCATCACAATACTCCTGCCTCAGCCTTCCCTCCTGGGTGCTGGGATTACTAGGGAGAACTACCATGCTCATTTTATGTGGTGCTGGGGAATCAAACTCAGGACCTTGTGCTTGCTAGACAAACCCTCTACTACTAAGCTATGCCCGAAACCCGAGGAATTTAATATTTTTAATTTATATTTGAATTTCCAGTGTTTAAACAAGTGCCTAATAAGGGTTCCATAAATATTTATTGCCAAAGTGAATCAGTACATTAATGAGTACATAGATTTAAGGTTGAGAGAGATTACCAAGATTTATTATTATATAATGAATTAGAAATGGCAAACTATTCTACTTATTCTTTTAATAATGTTACACAAAAACATTTCTTAACAATATCATGCTAAAATGTTTGTTTTTAATCTAGAGTCAAGTAATTTCCTACTGGGGCTACCCTGATGAAGAGTACAGTATTGTAACTGAAGATGGTTATATTCTTGGGCTTTATAGAATTCCTTATGGGAAAACAAATCATAATAATAATCCAGGTAATATTCAATTGAAGATAGATTAGTTACTATCTGGGACCTAAAGTTCGATGCAGTGTATAGTTAGGTTCTTGTGCATTTTTCCATGTAACTCGAGAAGTAAATCTGATTGCTGGCTTCCTGTCCATAAAGTGGTTTGAAAGCAATGGGGCAAAACATATGAGTTGGGGTGGTGTGGAAAATCAGTAAGCATAACCTGTCAAAAGTAGAAGCTTTTTTCGGTGGAATCCATCAGAGCAAGCCCAACAATGGAGTCAGTTGCAGTTTATTGAGTGACTGTTTTGCAGAGCAGGTGGAAGGCAGGGAGAACAGGGTGGGAAGAGGAGTCATGGCCTGTGGCAGCCACAGTGGCTTAGGGATACTGTACAAGGTCTGTCTTTAGCATGGGCGGTTTCTGGGTCCTGAGTTGAGCAGCTGTTAAATTTAGTAACTGTAACTAAGCAAGATAATGGTGCAGATACAGGGGTAGGAAAGGAGTGTGGGTGTAACTGTCCTAAAGAACTGACTGCCTCACCCAAGGCAGAGAGATGGCCAGGGGAGGGGGAGTGGAAAGGGCTGTGAGGTGGAGATGGACAGGTAAAGCAGAAGGAGGTGTTCACCTGGAGCCAGCTGAGCCCAAACGGGAGCTACGTGTGGTGAATCACAGGTTGTTCCTTCCGAATTTTCCTTGTGGATTACTTTAACTCATTCTTCTGTCATTTAATCATACTCATCATGCATGTTGATTCTGCAGGATTCCTTTGTTTGGTGAGTGGTTAGAAATGCTCTGAAGTACAATTGCATTCTTATTCTGTAGATTTGAAGAAAGACTGTAAATATTTCTTCTTTGTTCCTAATTTTGCCCTCAGGAATAGTAAAGAGATCAACCGGTAGCAGTAGATACCCTCTTATCAGCAGAGTTTGGGTGAAACAAACTGTAATGGCCAGAACATCTGAGCCATTTGCTAGTAGCATATATAGTGTGTGTGTGGGGGGGGTTGTTATTTATCTAAATACTGAAATAAAAGCCAAGATTATTTCTTTTCTCCTCTAAGATTCTCCCTGAAAAGACTTTCTCCTACTATAGGACATTCTCTCATGCTCTTATTTGGAACATTAAGGCACACTTCAGAGAAGCTAATAATTTGAAACAACTCCAATCAATGTGATTTTGTATACTTAACAAGGTCACATAGAATAGGCAGGAAATTTTTAACAGATTTAACATAATAATGGCAAATATCTCTCAAAATGTGACTTTATTTTTAAGTAGTATAACAAGATTCAAAGATAATTTTAGAATACAACAAAAGCCTTAGAGTACCCTAGAAATATGATGTATTGATAAAATAATGTTAAGATAGAGTAGAAGTAACTAAGGTAGGAAGTGGTTCTGCATGGCCCCAGTGATCCCATGGATCCCACCAATATTCCTACAGAGTGTATCACATTCTGAAGTCTGGGAGCCAGTTTTCTGAATTACTAAGTAAGTTAATAATGCCTGAAAGTTACTCTTTGAAGAAAGTAGAATCTTCTGGGTGAGACAGTTGTCTGAAAAGTTCTACAAAGATAAGGCTAATGGTGAACTCCTTCAAAGAAACATTAAGGTCACAACTAGGACTCAGAAATTGCTTCTACCATCTATTCTAGATTTCTCTCCCACCTAACTTGCCTCACAAGGCACACCAAATCCTCAACTTTAAGACCTACCATATCTCTATCAGACTAGACTTGTTGTACATATATGCTTACATTTGAAAAAACTTTGGGAGAATCTAGTTAATCCTAATTATAGGGAAATCTGGAATTCACATTTCTGCAATTGTTCTTCCCAGACATCTTCATCTTCAGTTTTTGTCCCTATCATGGCTCTAAATGTGCAGCACATTCTGCCCAGCGCTGGGAACTCAACCTTCCTGAAATTCTACTGTTCTTAAATCTTGACCAATATTTTCGGCTCAGTTTTCTCTTTGACCGTAGGTCTTGGGGTAGTGAGTGATGCCAAAGACTCCTTAGGGCTTTTACATTTCGCTTTAAATTTGTGATTGCCTGCCCTGAGATTTTTATTTTCTCTCTTCAAAACATTAACACTCAGCGAGAGCGAACCAGTCCAATCCCCAGACCTCATAATTATATTTGCCCTGGACTTCTCAACCCTCCGACATATTGTAAAAGCCCACTATTCCTTTTCTGATCCAGTCCTTGTTCAGTTCAGGTGAATATTCTAGCCACTGGAATGCTACAACAGACAAGTTTCTTTCAGTACTCCATGTACAGTCAGTGATGTGACCATAATGTCAGTCTGTCAGTGAATTATTCGATTTCCTAACTCCATCTTTAATTGCCTTCCTCTGTGAAGACTTGGTGGTGATTCTTAGGTTCACAAACAGAGAAGGATTCTTTCAGGTTTGACCAAGTATCTCTGTGACAAGGATTTGGGGGCACTTAATATTTTGAAGGACTCTCTGGCAAAGGGGGATGAAGAAGGCAGAAAGGAGGTAAGGATGTGGTTTCACCTGAAGTCGAGTTCCAGCCTGGTGCCTGGGGTGACAGAGACTGCAGTGTACATCAGAGTTCATCTAACCTTGGTGTGTCTTTGTATCTCTGTATCAAAGTGTGGGTTTGTCTCACTCTTCCCCTGTGTGGGGTCTCCTTACAGCTAAAATTACTGTTATTCAAAAGCTGTCATTTCAAAAACTTTGAAAGTGCTGATTAGGATTCTGGGAACTCAGATGACTAAATAGTGGCTCTTACCATGTTCCGATAATAAGTTAATGTGAAAAATCATGAAATAGAAAAATTATTCTATGAAATATAAAAATGAGAAATCATATAAAATATCTTATGTAGTATATTACATATAACACTAAATATTCAACTGTTTTCTATCCCTAAATGTATATATGTAAGTGGACATGAACTGTAACTTGGTTGTTTGAAAGAAATCCCATAGTGCACTATTTATATTAACAGCTGTGAAATAACAGTGAGGTTAGGCTTAAGGATTTACTTTGTTTATGGAAACGATTTTCACAGTTTTCGAGCTATCACGTAGTAAATGTTTGACTTTCAGATAATCGATTTTCCTGTAGATGCTTCATGATTTAAAGACAAACTTTCTGCATTTTCTCTCCAGCTCAGAGGCTTGTTGTGTATCTGCAACATGGTTTGCTCACATCTGCAAGCAACTGGATTTCCAATCTTCCCAACAGTAGCCTTGGCTTTATTTTGGCAGATGCTGGTTATGATGTGTGGATGGGGAACAGCAGAGGAAACACTTGGTCTAGGAAACATGTGTACCTAAAACCAGATTCCAAAGAGTTCTGGGCTTTCAGGTAAAAAGAAAATGAAGTAAGCTTTCATTATATTTTAAAAGTCTTTTGAATATTTCATTTGCTTCCAGAGTGAAATAAAGATCAGTCTCGCTCTGTGCTCTCTTCAGTACATTCCCTAGACCGTAAAAATTTATGCAAATTTTAGCTTAAAAATTAAAAAGTACTTGTTTGATTTTGACCTTGTTTTTTTTGTTTTCATCAGTTAGCTTAGTATTAACCTTATTGACTAACTCTGTTCTTGCATTTCCTGTTCTTCTACTAGATAATTCATGTGTTTCCTATATCCCACTTTATTTACAATATATAAACATCTTCCTGATGAGACTACCAGTGGTTGTATTCCTTTGACTTTGGTTTTGTCCTAGAAGCCTCTGTTTAGTGGGTGTATTATATTAAATAACTTCTCAGTGGTGCCAAAAGAGGGTTGAAAATTGCCTTTGTTGATTTACCTATTCATTATCTTTGAATGTTAATGTAATATTAGCAAGAAGTGCTACTTTCCTTTTCCTTTTTTTGTAGTTTTGATGAGATGGCTAAATATGACCTTCCAGCCTCCATTGACTTCATTGTGAAACAAACTGGGCAAGAAGAAATATTTTATGTAGGCCATTCGCAGGGCACTACCATCGGTATGCCAAGGAGGATCACTGTTATTTCCATTCTAATGAATTTAAGCATTTAGTAATTCATACAGTAATGTTTAGTATTCCTTGTATAACTAAAGAAAAATTTAAATATACTAAAATTATTTTAAAATTTTTGTATCTAGTAAGTCTGTCACATAAGGAGCCAAATTCCTCTTTGTGAATGTTTTACTTATTTGATTTTCATCATTGACAGTTGTGCAGTTAGTATTACTGGTTTTGACTCCATGTAATTATTTTTTTTTATTTTTAAAGTATAGTATTAAAATCTGACTTATTACTAAAATATTATTCTCCATAGCTATTTGTAAAATCCTAATATCCTCTTTATATTTGATCATTATGGCACTGGATGATCAAAAATGTTAGCTAAGGTAATTAGGTAGTGGCTGAGTACATCAGTTGTTAATAGTCTATTTTGGAAATTAACTGCTTAAAATAGTTTATTAATTTATACCATTTTTTTCAGCTTTCATAGCATTTTCCACAATGCCAAAGATAGCTAAAAGAATCAAAGTATTTTTTGCCTTAGCACCAGTTTTTTCTGTTGAACACACAAGATGTCCTTTAATTAAAATGGCATACAAATTGAAGTCCATAATCAAGGTATGTTCTGCCTTTCTTGTGTGTAATGGATAATTCCAAGCGGCAGTGATATTGTGCTTCAAAATAAGATTTTACATGTTTGCACAAGCACATGTTTGAATTGGGACTTTTAATTTCTTTTTTATTGGATTCTTGCATTTGTTTCTAAGAAGGAATAGAACATTAGTTCTATTAGTTGTTAAACCTATCTGTATGCTCAAAACTACTATGAGATAACTCACTTTCACATATAGTGAATTTACCAAATAATTTTTCTTTCCTTGTTCCTTTCTTCTTTTTAATTTTATTTTATTTGGAGCAGCATGATCTCATTTTGTAGCCCAGGCTGCTTTGGAACTCATGAAAATCTGCCTGTCTCAATCTCCTGAAGGCTGGCATTACAGGCATAAGCCACTGTGGTTTGTGATTTTAGCCAGGCATGAAGAAACATGACTGTGATCCAAACACTCTAGAGGTTGAGGAAGGAGGATTGCAATTTGAGATCAGGCTGGGCTATATAGTAAGTTTTAAGGCCACCTAGTAAATGTAAATACTCTCTCTCTCTCTCTCTCTCTCTCTCTCTCTCTCTCTCTCTCTCTCTCTCTGTCTCTCTCTGTCAAAAAAGAAAATTATATTAGTAAGTGAAAAAATTGGATTAAAAAGTTATTATGATCTTCTAAATGTGAATATTTATTTTACAGGCTATTTCTGGCAAAAAAGACTTTCTGCCTGAAACTTCATTTAGTAATGTTGTTGGTTCAAAGCTCTGTTCCCTATGGAGTTTTGATAAGATTTGCCTTCATACCTTGTTTATGATATTTGGATCTGATTCAAAGAACTTAAATACGGTAAGAATAAGTTGCATTTCAAATGTATTTTTGCCAATTTTGGAAAATAGATCTAAATGTTTATGTTATGCATTGTGTGTCATTTGTGATTCATCTACATACATTAGTAGTCGGGTTTTTAGTCTGCCTGATTTTAGGACTACACCAACATGCAAATAATTTGAATTAGCATGTTGGAATCATTTTGCTTTCAAATCTGTCTTGCTGTCTGTAGTTCCTAACCTTTGTGACACCAGATTTCAGTTTAGTTGAATACTGTTCTTCCAAGGGAAGGGATGCAGTACTTGTGCACTAAGTCGTTGGTGGGTAGCTTTGAAACGGCAGCAGCAGTGGGAGGGGAGCCTGGAAGCAAAATCGCCCCATGTCCTGTCAGATCAACAGCACTGGAATCTAATAGGAGCGCGCTGACAGGAGGCGGGGCTTCACTAGCTGCTCACCGTGTCTGTCCTGTGGGCCCAGTCTTTCCAAGGCCACAGGCTGGTAGTAGTCTGTGGCCTAGAACGTGAGGACCCCAGGCATGACAAGAGAACAGCTGCCAGGATGAATATCCTTAGTAGCTTTTTCTATTGGAACTTTATATTTCCTGAGATTTTTGTATTCAGAGCTTCTTCTATTCACTTATTTCCCACAACTCCCTCTTGTGCCCTGGTTCCTAACACTACTTCCTATTGATTCTTTTGTAGTTACATTTAGCATCTGCTGAGTATCTTTAGGCTTTCAGGATGCATGAGCACCCTGGAATGTTGTGATGCTCAAGGCTCTGTCATCAAGACCCTTTGGATTGATTGTGTACACCTCATCTTGGAGCTGTAGCCATTCATTCTAAGATTTCTTAGTCAAATTAAATTAAAAATCCAGATTTGGCCAGTGCACTTGTGGCACTTGGATAATGTTTGATTCTCATACCTAGAACTTCTCACTGAGAATCGCTTTATACTTTATACATTCAAAGAAAAAGGAAGTATTCTCTCACTTCTTAAATAAATTCTCATGGCACAAGGACTTGCTTCAACTTCAAGAAGGTCTTTTTCTATTCTCAGACAGATATATAAGCAATTAGAAAAATTTAAAAGAAATGTTTCACAGTATAGAACTCAGTTCTTAACCTGTTTATACATGAGGGTGTGAGAAATGTACTTTTGTCACAGGAGGATAACCTTCAAGTCTCTTCTTCCATATACTCTCTTCCCCTCTCTTACTATGTACCCACTATGAAGAGGTTGGAAAAATCATACATGGAATCTGTGTTCTTGTGTGCCTTATCTTTTTGGCTATATCCTGTGTGCTATGTTTGTTTTACCAGAGCTGTATTTTTAGTAATTATACTGTTGTGTCTTTGAGACCTCATTTTCTGTGAGTTATTGAAAAGCTTACACTGTGGTTTCTTAGTCTTCAAATATGTGAGCATCCCTTCTAGGGTAGAGGTTGTAGGCTGCTATAAAATAATGTAAGTTGTAAGATAACTCTGTCCTGTGCTATCAGGAATTGTATAAAGATAGAAATGGAGAAATTTCGCATATATATTGATAGTATACTTATTCCTGAATTAATCTCCTTCAGCCTATCAAGATCTGTGAAATGAAGTAAGATCTGGCTTGGAATATTTTTTCTGCAATAATTTTGAAAACCCAAAAGAGAATAATGTAGTTTGTAAGATGGCAGTTAGTGGACTCAAACCAGTGTCGCTTAGGTATGGGAAACCAGCCGAGGAGAGTTGACAGCAAGCCACGAAGCAAGGAAGAACAGGAAATAAAGATTCTGTATGTAACTTAGAAAGGTATCATCAAATCGTACTAAACTTTGATTTTACAAATCATTATTCTTTGATGAAAGTTTACAAAAGAAATACAAAGAGAGTCAAGCCTGAGATATTTGAGTGCAGTTATTAAGAATATGGGATTATGATTTAGGTATTTTGTGGGATAGATTCTTTCTCACACTTCAGATAAAGACTGATAAACATCTCATACTACTTACGGACATTTTTGAAAGCTCCTCACAAGTTCTTCATCCATAAGCATGAGTGAGATTATGTTTTGGGCTGTGTAAACCTCTGACCCACATAAGAGTAAGTAGTAGTGATCCATAATGGAAAACATGGCCAGGAAATTAAACATTATAGTGGAATTTACTGCAAGCACAGAGAATTAAAATTAGTGTATGCAACACATATCTTAAAGTTTAAATATGAAAATGTCTCTGTTGAAAGATCTATTTAGGCCATTTCAAATGCTCTGCCAGAACAACCCCCTTGCTAGCTCCAAGACCTTGAGTTGCTGTGAAACAAAATAACTTCTTTAAATAAATCCTTTATTTCACTTTTACTCAGGTACTGTTGACAACTGCAAATATATACAGATACATATTCAGAGTATATAATGTGAGTTGATACATGTATATTTTTAAATGAGTGAGTAAATTAATACATTTATGGAGGTCTCCTATATTTGTGTGCCTGTGTGTGTGTATGTGTGAGAATACTTATGAGCATTCAAGTGTACAATACAGTATTATTAACTGTACTCACCAGACAGCCCATTTGATTCTCAAAGCCTCCGCATCATATATCTGAATATTGTGCCCAACCACCATCTCCCCACTTCTTCCACTCTCTAGCTCCTTGCAGTCACCATTCCACTCTTTGTTTTTTTATGATTATTTTTTCTTTATTTACTTTTTAGCTTTCTCATTTAAGTAACACCATGCAGTATTTGTCTGTTTCTGTTTGGATTATTTCACTTACCCTAATATCCTCCAAGTTCACACAAACTGTCACAATTTTCAGGATTTTCTTCTTTTTAATGGCTGAATAACATTACATATCACACATACATAGCACATTTTTAAATTCATATTTCCACTTATGGGCATCTGGATTGATCCTGTATTTTTGGCTATTTTGAGTAAGGCCTCATTGAACAGGGATATGAAGTTATTTCCTTGATGTACTGATTCAATATCCTGTCAGTATATACCTTATATTCTCAACAGCAGTATGCAAGGGATTTTTTTCCCTACAGCTTCACCAATATTTGTTATTTTTCATCTTTGTATAATGCCTATTCTAAGAGGTGTGAGCTCATAACTAACTCCATGTTGTATTTCTCTGATGCCTAGTGATGTTGAACATTATTTTATATACCTGCTGGTCATTTTTGTATTTGCTTTTGAGAAATAACTGTTCAGATAGCAGGTTCATTTTCAAATTATTTTTCTTGTTATACAGCTTGTTTCACTTCATTTCTTTTTTTTTATTTTCTGAGGCAGGGTCTCACTCTGCAGCCCAGGCTGGTCGTGAACTCACTAGGGAGCCCAGGCTGGCCGTGGACTCACAGCAATCCTTCTCTCTCAGCCTCCCAAGTGCTGGGGTTACAGGGGTACGCATCATGCATGATTTATGTGCTGCTAGGGAATCAAACTCGGGTACTTAGCGCTTGCGAGGCAAGTGCTCACCCCTGAGCTATTCCTCAGCCCTCTCTTCATTTTCTGAATGTCTTTTTATCTCAGTCATTTTTTTGTGTCCAATTTCTATACACTTACAGAAATTGTAATTATTTACTTTCATTTTATTTGCACTTTTGACTTCTTTTTTTTCAATTTCATAAGCCAGTATTATGAGTTTTTTTTATTGTTACTGATGTTCCTTGGGGATATTTTAAATCCTGACTTTTAGGTTTTCCCCTGATACCATGTTCATAGTATTTTAATCCATTTCAAATCAATGCAGGTTGGTTAGGCTCATTATAGTCTAATGGGTTAGACTCTGGTGCAAGTTTCTTTTAACAGCAGAACTTTTTACTAAAACAAAGATGTTTTGATGTATTTCCAAATGATTACTTTCTTCTCTTTCTGCTGGAACCATGAGGAGATTCTTCTGATATTCTTTGGTAAACATCCTGAAAAAGTAATTTGCAAATATTTGAGGACTTTCCCCCTAAAAAAAAAATTGAGCCCTTCTGAAGTTTCTGTCAGATGTTGCCACGCTGAGTTTCTTTTACCCTGTACTGGTTCATACAGAGGCTTTTACTTGTGAGTCCTTGCTTCAGTATTTTTCTGCCTGTCTCTCCTAGTTCGGGGGCCAAAGGTTTGTCCAGTACCTAAATTCTTGGGTGGATCTAAGAAGAACTGTTGATTCGGGGCTGTTTAGTTTTATATTTGTTAGGATGAAATGGTGACTTCTAGAAATGAGAATTCCTCTGTTTTCTTGAGTTTTCAAGAATATTTTGCTTACTGTAGTGTTATTTATTAGGAGTATTAATTTTTCTATCAGCGTTTTAAAGACATTATTCTGTCATTTGGCTTCTACAGTTTCAAGTTAGTTATGTTTTATGGTTATTACCCTATCGGTAATATGTCTTGATGTATCTTTCTTCTTGACTTCTTTAATAGTTTTTTTTTTTTTTAACTTTTGTTTTCCAGTATTATGTGCCTAGGAGCAGCATTATTGTATACCTAGTTCCTTGATGGAAACTTCCAGGAACTACCTGGGGAATACAAACATAGACTGCAGATTAATGTAATGGCTAGTATATTTCTGATTCAGTAGTTTAAAATTGGGGGCTCTAGTTGATCATGAGAAATTTTTCATTTTTAGGGCTCCGAACTTTGGCATGTTTTCCTCTTAATATACACTCTCAAAATGAAACTTCAAATTTTCAGGGATTGACAAGGTATCTTTAGTGCTTTGCTTGCCTTGGGGGGTTCTTTGTTTTTCTTTTTAACTCATATTCCTAATTTCTTTCTATCTCGTCAGTTCCTTAATGCCTTCAAAATATTTGTATGTGTATGTATTTCATCAGTTTTACTGTTTTCTTAAGAGATGATGAACAAAATAAATTAGGAATTCGATCAAAACTTCTGCATTGATGCAAAAATATTTATAATTTAGTAAGTATACTCGTGTATTTAATTAAAATATATCTTAATTTGTTTTATTAAAATTAAGGTTATTAAAATTGACTTTAAAATTTATTGAAAGAATTTCATTCATTTTAATATCAAAATTATGCTTTCTGTTATTAAGTATCAAATGCTTTGCTAATTCCTCAGAGTCGTTTGGACGTATATTTTTCACACAATCCAGCAGGAACATCTGTTCAGAATATACTCCACTGGAGTCAGGTATAACTGTTAAAGTATATTTCAATATATTATATGACTTATGGCTTACCTCATCATTCTAGGCATCATGCCCTTGCCATAGAATGAATAATTTAGAATGCTAAAGTGATTACATATTTATATAGTTCTTTATAGCTTATGAATGTCACAATCTATTAGATCGTCTAAACTTAGTCAAAATAAAATAATTATCTACATTTTGTAAATGAGAATAGGTTAGTAAGATCAATAAGTTAGCGATCATCCTTCTACCTCATGCCCCTCACCTGCCCAAAGAGTCAAAGGTAAGACCAGAACACATTTCTCCTCATGCCTAGTCTGAAATACTTTCTCCTCTGTTAAATCATGTGCTTCTCGAAGACCACAAGTCAGGCTTTTTGTTATTGTATTTCCAAGGCCAACTGTTTTCAGCATATAGTATATACTCAGCAACATTTTCTCAATACTGATATTGATACAGAGAAAAAGCCAGTATGAATGTTATCTTAATGTTGAAAGCCAGTTCAATGTAGCAGAAATACTTTCTTGAACTAAAAAAATAAAATATTAAATAATTTCTTTGAACTTTATTGGCAGCAGGGTTTTGAGTAGATCATTTAAGTATTTTGAATCAGATCTCAGTTTTTTAAATGGAATGATTTTCCATCCTAACAAAAATATTATGAGAATTAAAATAATTATGACATGTTTTTAAAGTTAATAAACACTGAAGAAATTTAAAGTATCATAAATGCATTGGGTAAAGCTTTTTTAATGTTTACACTTATTTTCATTTTTAAATAATTGTTTTGATGTAAACTATTAAAAATCTTTATCATAACTTATGTTTAGATTTAATATAGCTGATGATAACTGTGTCAGGGAAATCTAAGCAAAATTTGCATTTATCTGGCCATGGTCATAATATTTACCATATGGCTTGTATTGTTCTGTGCTCCTGGGATATACCAGTGAACAGAACAAATATTCCTGTATTTCTGAAACTTAAATTCTAGTAATACCTTTATAGGAAATAATCAGATAGCAAATTAGAAAATTACTAAAATATGAGTGAATAAGACAGGAGCTCTGGAACAGTGATGGAGGAAAGAATAGAAAGAGGGAAATGCTGGAAAGTGGGTTTTACATCCGAATTTAGAAGTTAGGCTTGTCGCCCTCAGTTCTCACCTACTAAGAGGGGGCCTTCTTTTGGTAATTATGAAAATAAAAAATTTAAAATACGGAGATGACCAACACAGCTTCACAGCTTTACAGGAGAAGGCTTCTGTTCAAAAGTAAGAGAGGCTGAAGGGTGGAGGGGCACAGCTCCAGCAAAGACCAGAGTGCTCCCCTAAAGAAGGAAAATAAGGAAAAGTGAGGAAAGGGCTTCAGTTGTAGGAATTGAAGTGAGCACAGAGGTAAAGAAGAGGATCAGACTGACCCACCAACAAAAGATGGGAGACTAGCTTTACAGAGTGCTGGGGTGAGTAGGGTCTGGTCAATCACTGTCTCAGTCCTGATTTCGTAACTGGAGGAATTCTGGTTTTAGGGCCAGTTTGGCCCCCATGAGATGATTATTTTTGCTTAATGGGTTCAGCCCAGTTGCCATGATAGAGTAGTTGCTCCTGCTTGAAGGGAGATGACCTCATCATTGGGTGGTTCATGGGGCTCTGCTTTCCCTGGAATTCAATGTGGTTGCAGGTTTAGGGCAATGAGCGGAGTCTTCAAGGCATTGGTTCTGGTGTTCTGTAACTGGACCTTGAAAAAGCTCGTAATAGGATGTCTTGTAAATCCTGAAAATTACTCTTCTCTTGGTGTTGTCATTCTAAGGGAAATGAGAAAAGCTAGATAAATTTTGGACAAATAAACCTTAAATTACTGATATTCCCTAAGTGATTAACACACCTACTACTGGGGCTGAGCAAGGTTCTGATGCAGAGTTTTAAAGTAATAAAGGCAAAGGGTGAACACGGAGATGCCAAGCTATTAGCTTACCTGGTTTTTTTACCACTTTAACAACTGAGTAGTTCTGTTAGATGGAGAAAGAAGTCTTGAATCATAATACTTGCCAATTTCTTTGGTGCAAATATTTCTACCATTGCAAATTTCAATCTACCAATGGTGTTACTGTACAGAGTTGAAAAGTTGCCCATATTTGTCTTTTTCTGATACAAACTAGCTCTATCACACTGCTGGGTAGAAACAAAAGGCTAACTGGAATGAACTTAAAAGATACATGGCATGGTGGATGCACAGCAGTGTGAAAAATGCCTTGGAATTGGATGCTTTAAATGGTTAAAATTGTAATTTTCATTTTATATGTATTTTACTATACTTTTTTGTAACGATTAAGGAGAGGAAATGGATAAGATAAAGATGTCCGTGAAATTTTATTATAATGACGATAAAGATATTTATCAAAGGCTTTGGTGGAAAATAAATTATATCTATCAACAAAGAATTACCAGCATGTTTTTATGTTAATGAAATGACGTAGTACAAAGGAGAAATTTTATGAGGTAGTAAAGAAAAGGATAGATTGTAGACCAGATAGATGTCCAGTAGATAAGTTTTAACAAATAGAAAGAATTACATTCGCATTTTCTAGTATATATGCTGATTAGTGAAAAGTCTGAACTCACCTTTTTTCTTATTGCATCCATGTTTTTGTTAAAATTAGAAGTAAATTTCAGCAGAAGGGTGTGGATAACAGATGAGGCAGAGGTCAAAGGAGGGAGGAGAAAGTCGGCCATAATTTTCTGGAGGGCAGTGAAGAATACAGTAATAATGAAATTCCAGATAAGAGACTTTTGAAGTTAAAAGGCATTGGGAAGAGCTAGGATAAGGAATATGTGGAGCTTTACACAAACCTTAGAACTCCAAAGATTGTAGGTTACCTGAGAGTCTGAATTTCTTGTGATGAAAACTTAGGTTGAATGGGCATTATTGGACCGGATCTAACAGACCTAAAGCAGAGAGTAGTGGTAAGCCTGAGAGCAGGAGGTGAGGCAAGCGATGGTTTCTGGATCAACCTCTTGATCTCTGTTGTTTGAGGCATGGCTGCCACTCATGGATCATCTTAGTCCCCTTTCGAGGTATTCACCCTTGACCTATATAGAGGAAGCCAAGGATTTTTGATCAACTTAATGTTATCGCCAAAACACAAACTCCCTTTGGGGATGTGCCTTTGTGTGGCAATAAAAGAACCTTATTTTTAGATTTCCCTGCCCCCGTCTCTAACCTCTTCCACTTTGTAACCTAACTGAAGGAAAGGAGCAGCAAAGCCCAGCCAGCGGCATGGCTTCCAGTAGCTCTAGTACAAAGGGGCACTTATGCAAAGCGTACCTAACTTGGCATCAGCTGCTGCTGTGATAAACAAAGGAACATGTTCTTGTTTGTTTTCTTTCAGCTTCTCTATTCTTCTCACTTGAAAGCTTTTGACTGGGGCAGTCCTGTTCTGAACTTGGCCCATTTTAATCAGGTATATAATTATGTGTAAGTGAAAAACCCAATTCTCTTCCTAATTGGTTCAGATGATTTTGTTATGGATCATGGATCCCCTGTAAATCTACAGAGTATAACATCACAGGGAGAAGGAGAGCAGGTGACAGTCACATTGATTTGGATTCATATCATCACGTCCAAACAAAGCAGTTTTCCATATTTCTATGTATTTTAACAATAATTATCCTAGAGAAGCCTAGAGAAGTTGACATATAATAAGAATCATTTTTTCAAGAGGAAAAATATTGTCTTAATGTGCAGAGCACCGTAGTTTGTTAAGCATGAGATAAAAGGCATACTTTTGGACACTAAAACCAGTTATTCTATTTGGGAAGATAGGACAAACACACATAATAATGAGGAACAACTTAGAAGTTTAAAAGAATGTGGTAAAAATTGCATAAATATAATGACAAAATTCCTAAAACATTCAAATCCAAGTCCATCTGCATCAACGTTTATGTGTTCTGCCATCTTTTTTGGTTTCTACTAAAATCCAGGCCTCTGTTCTCTTCATATATGAAGTTCTGAAGTAAAATTTGAAGCTCAATGAGATTAGAGTTGATCTTGACTGGTAATCCATTAAATAATATTATAAATATAATAAGTATATTCATTAATAAATACATAGTCACATAAAAAAATTTTAAGTAGTGCTTAAATTTCCTTTGTGAATGTCTGAATACTCTAAATTTGAAGAAATTGCTTAGTTTTCCTTTATGGCTGATTAGTCTCTAAGCAAATCTTGTGACATCTATTCTTTCATACCCTTTGCTTCCACAGACTTAGTAAGTTGAATCCACTTGAGTCAGTTTGAAAACAGCATTTTAACATATCATTTAAAAATTATCAGTAGAACACTGTGACGTGGCATTTCCTGTGAAACTCTTGTTATCCATCTCTTTATAGACAACACCTCCATTGTACAGTCTGGCACATATGGCAGTCCCAACTGCAATGTGGAATGGCGAAAATGACCTGTTGGCTGACCCTGAAGATGTTCAGATTTTACAGTCTGAAATTACAAGCCTCATTTACTATAAAACTATTTCTCACTACAATCATATAGACTTTTTGTTTGGATTAGATAGCTATCATCAAGTTTACCATGAAATCATTGAAATTATACAAGACAGTCGCTAAAGAACTGTGGTATTCACTAAGGACCAGTGTTACATCTATTAAAATCCAATTACTTTTTCTTACTCTGTATATTTTCTCACATGTTTAAATAAAGTACTAAATACAATAATTTTCTCTACATTATTTTCTTTGCCAGAAGTCTTACATTCATTAAATTGGTAGTATTTTCATCTCATGGGAAATGGTAGATTAAAAATTGATCCATAGTTTGAGTTTCCTATTAGAATATAGCTAATATCAGAAACAGTAATCTTAACAACTTCTAGATACAAGAGATAGCTTTTTGGAAAGTTTCTATTTTTGTCAAAAAATACTAGTTTACATTTGGTATGTAAATACAGTTCGAAAGGATACTTTATGATGTGAAGCTATGCCAAAGAAAGAGCAAAAAATTTTCCTGCTATGACAGAGTTTGGAAAGAAAAGAAAAAGAAAGACCGGATGCCAGTGTAATAATATTTCCTTCTGGTCACATCAGTCTTTGTCCTAGACATAGGGGTCATAAAAACCTTGAGGTTGTGCCTCACTTCTTGAGTGTTTAGCCTGTGAGACTGAAGTTGGCTTTCCAGCTAAACGTGTAACAGTGGTTTAGATATATACACATAGATCTGTGGATGCTCTCATAAAAAGTATAAACTGTAGCTTAGTGCATAAAAGTTCAAAGTTTTCTATATATACTGGAAAAGTACAAATACGTTTAAGACAGGACTAGAAGATGGAAAGAGACTGAAAAGTTAAGAATATATAAAACTTAAATCTCCTTACAGCAATTAAAAAAAAAACTTCCACAAAATGGAAAGGCAGCCTAAATATGAGGAGAAAATATTGGAGAAACATAAATATATAAACATTTAGAAATTTTTATTGAAAGTATATATTGAACCATCTTTGCATCTCTTGAATGAACTTCATTTGATCAGGTAAATCAGATTTCGATGGACTGTTGGATTTCTCTTGCTGACCTTATGATGAAGATTTTTGCACCTATGTTTATCAAGGATATTGGCCTGTAGCTTTGTATCTTTTCCTGGTTTGGATGTTAGGGTAAAGGTGAATTCAAAGAATGAGTTTGGAGGAATTTCTTCCTCTTCAGTTTTTTAAAATGACTTGAGAAACTGGTGTTTGTTCTTTTTTAAAAAATGTTTTTAGAATTTATCCTTAAAGCCAAAGTCTTGATCTTTTCTTTCTTTGATTGAAGACTTTTTATTATTGATTCGTTACTTATTATTGATCTATTCAGGCTTTCTATTTTCTCATGGTTTGACTTTGATAAATTATGTGTTTAGGAATTTACCTGTTATCCAATTTGTTGGTATATTATTGTTCCTAGTAATGTCTAATGACCCTTTGCATTCCAGTAGTGCTATTTGTAATTTACCACTTTTGTCTCTGAATTCTGTTGAGTCCTCTCTTTTTTCTAGGTTTGTGTAGCTAAGAGTTTCTTGATTTTGTTTGCCTTTTTAAATAACATTTGGAATTATAATAAGCTGCCTGGAAATGATAGCAACTTAACCTTGGTAATAAATATATGAAAGAATGTAAGAGTGAAAACTGTTACACTGGTGCTTCAGTGTGTTCCTCTCCACAGTTTGAATTCTTCATGTCCCGTTTCCCATCTTTATAAGCTGTCTATGTGATCATACTGATAATAGTTATTATTTGTTTAATTTTAATTAATTAACATATCTATTTTGGTATTGAGGATTGAATCCAAGGCCTTTGCAATGAACTACATTTCCAGCTACTTTGTATTTTATTTTTTTAATCTTGAGATAGGTTCTCACCAAGTTGTTAAGTTGCCCAGGCTGGGCCCAAATTTGCAATCCTTCTGCCTCAGCCTCTCAGAGTGCTAGGATTCTAAACATGCACCACTATGCCTGGCTTTTTGTTTTAAATTTTAGTTTTCATACTAAGAATGATTTTTGTACCATGTTTATACCAAGAAAAGCATTCTGGGTTTATCTGTGGTAGCCACTCTTACCCATGAGATTTATGCCTTCTAGTATTTTCTTCTTATTTATCTATATTTCTTCTTTCTTTCAGTTTGAAGAATTCTCTTTTGCATGCATTTGTTTATTTATGTAAAACAGATCTGAAGGTGATAGATTCTCTCACCTTTTGTTTGTCAAGGAATGGGAATATTTGTGTCTCGTTTATTTCTAAAGAATACTTTTTTGGGCACAGCTTTGCTGGTTGGCAGTATTTTTTCCCTTGGCACGATGAAAATCTTGTCTTACGTATTCTTGGCTGACAAGGTTTCTACTAAGAGGCATACAGTCAGGTGAATTGGTCCCTCTTATGTGTTCCTTTGCTTTTACTGCTTTAAACACCTGCTGTTTGTCTTTATCCCTGAGAGCTTGATTAATATGTCTTGGGGTCGACTTGATTTAAGTCTGACTGGTGATCTTTGACCTTTCTTTGCCTGGATTTTTTGTTATTTTTCTAGGTTTGGAAAGTTTTCTGTTATCTCAATGAATATGCTTTAAATAAAAATTTATTAAGCATTTTCAAGTCTCTCTTAAACTTCCGATAACCTAAATATTTGCTCTTTTAATGCAGTCCTAAAGCTTTCATTAAGTCTTCTTCGTTGTACCTTAAAATAACTTGTGCTTGAGCTTACAAATTATTTCTTCTGTTTAATTTGTCCTGCAATAGATGTCACCAGTCTTTCACATTTTTAATTTTGAAAGGATATTTTTTAATTTAGGATTTTCTATTTGATTTTTTAAATTGCTTTCATCTCTGTTGAGTTGCTCTGTTAAGAGTAATAAATTGTGTTTCTCTGTTTTCTTCAGGCTCATTGAATATTCTTTAAAAGATTATTTCATGTTCTCCAAGAATTTGCAAATATTAAGGTCAGATTGCTTTCTGGCATCTTATTTTTACTGTTAAAGTGTATATATGACAGTTGATTGACAAGTGTCAGATTTTTAAAAAATTGTGACTTCTGTTTTTCATTTGCAATATTTTAAATTAAAATTGCATAAATTGCATAACACTTTAACAAGTGTTCTGTAAATTTAGGATATATTTTACATGTAGAGTTCTCCCTCATCTATAAAGGCTCTCCAAGGATATCAAAATCCAAAAATGTTCAAATTCCTTGTATAGAATAGCATATTCTTTCCCTATCACCTCCACATATCCTCCAGCATGCTATGTTACCTCTCACTTATTTACAACATGTATTACCACAAAAAAGGACATGTAAATAGTTGTAATTATTGTATTGTTTAGGGAGTGACGACAGGGAGAAATTTTGTACATGTTCAGTACAAATGCACTGATATTTTTCAAATATTTGGTGTTTACAGTCAATAAAATCTTCAGATGTAGAACTTAATAGCTTGGTGGTGAAACGCCCTGCCTAGCAAGCTCAAGGCTCTGAGTTTCATTCCCCACCACCACATAAAGCCGGACATGGTGGCACATGCCTGTAATTCCAGCACTCGGAGGTGTGGGCAGGAGGACTGCCTGAATTTGAGTCCAGCTATGTAGTGAGTTCAGAACCAGCCTGAACTACAGAGCGAGGCCCTGGCTCGTTAGGCTCCTCTCTGTGCAGCCCAAACAGGTCTTCTATTTTTTTCCCACCTTGAAGACAGTGTCTCACCCTGGTCCTAAACTCACTATGTAGCTCAGGCTAATCTCAAACACAGAGCGATCCTTTTGTCTCAGCCTCCTGAGTGTTGGGATTACAGGTGTGCGTCCAGTTTCTGTGATGCTGGGGAATAGAGCCCAGGGCCTTGCACTTGCTAAGCATGCACTCCAACTGCTGAGCTACGCCCCTCAGCACTCCAATCAATAGAACCAATAGAGTATCTATTTTCCCCTTCTATCTTAAGTGTTTGCTACCCTCTGGGTTTTTTTTTTTTTAATGAATATACTACTTAGTATTCACCATACCAAATTTGTGATACTGTAAGACCTAAGAAGCATATGTTATGCTTATTTTTCTTCAATAAAATTTATAATAGTTTCAAACTAAAGAAGGTATTTGTGTCTCACCTAGGCCCTTACTCTTTCCATCCTAATCTGTAGGTTTCTTAAAACTTGAGAGAATACAAGTTTTGTGTGAAATGATGCCTACAATTACCCTAAAGAAAGAAGATCATATTTTTCCCACCAGTTAATCATTGGCTTTCACACCATCTGTAACTGCAAGTATGTTGGCTTCTGAAGATAAGCAGTTCTCATGACTGTATAAATAATGACTGTGGACAACTTTTCATGGGTAAGAATTCAAATAAACTGGTAAAACTTGGAACTGAAAGTGTCTTCTTTGTTTTACAGGAAAATAAAAACAAAAACCAAAAGGAACACCAACACATGGAGAGAAATTTCTACCACAAGTCAGCTAGAGGACTACAGCAATACAATATGTAACCTCTAGCTCCTGTTTTATCTCATCTTAGGTAATTTTCCTTACAGTAAGCTTTCCATTGCACAATCTTCACAAAAATGATCGTGTTCCAAGGCAGTCATCTTTTTCCTAAAATTATAGGTGTTACTGACAGATGGAGGAGCCCATGGAGCCCACTCCATTCCTGGGAACGGCATCTATAGACACTGGCAATGTCTTCATCTGCAAAGCAGGTGCGGCCAGAAATTAGAGGCAAAGCCCTGGGAGTCTGCTGTTTGCCTCCAGAATGTCCAATACCCAACCCTTTGGTGGTGACGCTCTTCCTATAACTAGGTATTTTATTGTTATTTGCTTGAAACATCTTGTGTAGCCTTGGATCCTACTCATGAGGGCTATACACTCACTTACATTTCTGTGCTTTTTCCTCAATCTCAGAAGCCTCCCAAGATTCTCAGCCTTCACCGGACATCACCTCTCATGGCCTCTCTGAATCTGTGTTTCATTTTCCCCCATCACAACACCTGATCTGTGTACATTTCCTTCTTTGCCATACACTAGAGCCTATGTAGAGGGAGTTGGAAGGGTCTGGATAGATAGACGTCAGTGACCTCCCCTTTACAATAAAATAACACAGAGCAGGCCCTCCTTGGCACCTCATGACCCTGCAGGCAAAAGATGCCACTAAGAAGCAATGGAATGGTTACTACAGTAGAATGCCCAACTGCAAACATTGTCTTTTAAGAAAACATGCCTTGCTGAATGTTTAACACATATATATGCTTTAAGATTAAAAACATACTATATTTTGAGGAAACTTTCCTGACAGCTTGAACTCTCTGTGATTTGTAATGATTGATTTATGTAACTGCAATTGCTGCCAGTCTGGGCATTGTCTGACCACAGTGACTGTGCCAGACTTGATATGATATGCTTGCTGTATGATTTCTTAGAAATAAGTTTAATGGTATGGATAGTTGATCTCTGTAATAGATGGGAATGGGGTGTGAAACACATTTCAAGGCGATTACAAAGAATAGATTCATGTATTCTGCTGAATATCTAAACATCCCCTGCTGTAACCCGCTGTGAACAAGGAAACTGAAAATGGTGTAAGAAAGGTGTATAAATAAACTCAGCCACAGCAGATCAGTGGCCATCGGATTCACTGCAATCTGTGGTCCAGAGGCTTTCCTCTCATGACGCCGCACCTCCTTCAGGTACCCAGACTCTCCTCGGAGCTGGACCCCGGCAGATGGAAATTCATGTTATTCTGTAAGTTAAGAAAAACTAATATGCATGAGACAACTGTGGGCAGAATATGTTTGATGTCAATAATTGTTAGTTAGCCTTAGAAATTTCCTAGATCCCATTAGGTAGAGAATAGACAGAATGAATTATATGAAACAAAGTGACTTTTCTTATATGAAGGGCTTTTCATTGATTGACTTTTCACTTATTGGTGAACACAACTTTCTGTTTTGCTTCATGAATAAGTACAGTTTATTTGCTACTGACTGTTGTTGGCTTCTTTTTAAAAAGTCTTTAATTCAGCTTGTTTAGTGGATAAGAATGAGATTGAAAATGTATCAAAAAGGGTAGGAGAGCTCAGCTTAGATTTTAGTACATTTAATCCCAATGTCTCATATCCAAAGTATTATATTTTTCTGTTTTAACCACTCACTCACATTTTGCATTCTCCAATACTAATTACTTCATTCGCTATTTTTTCCTCCTCCCCTCTTCTGGAATTTCAAAGTTAATTACATAACACAGGAAAGATTATAAAACATTGAGAGTACAAATTAGAAAAAAGTAAAATTCTTTAAAAATTAAATGGCAGTTTACCAAAAAAGATAGTGCGAATACATACAAAAAGTATATTTGCTATCAGTAAACCTCTTTCAGTAAAAGCTATGAATTGTTTCATTTTGAATTGTTTCAAAATGAGAATGTTTAATTTTGCTTAAGTTAGCAAAGTAGCTATACTCCGTCTACCTTGAAGAGGAGGAAATTCCTGAGGAAGTCCGGCCTTTTCTGGTTATAAGCGTGTGAAGGAGCCAATCGTTAGAGCCACCTCATAGCTCCAGCCAGTCAGTGAGCACCATCTCATTGCTCCAGCAGCGCCTTCCTTTGTTCTGAGGGATTCCTGCTCAAGACTCCTAGATTCTCTGCTGGGAGACTTTTCTTTTCTTTTCTTTTCTTTTTTCTTTATGTAATGGACACCAGCTTGAATATCCTCTTGGCTTCGTGGACAAGGTCATTTCTTTTCCTTTCTGTTTGGTTCAATAAAATAACTACTTGGATTCTTTTAGGATTCTGTTCGCTTATTCTTAATCCCAGGAGAATCCCTGGACCTGGGATCCTCCCCACAACTTTAGTGGGGAGAGGGGATTTACTTCCATAGAACCATGTTAAAACTTGGCACTTAAACACTTCACAGGAAACCAATTGTATCATATCAATATTTTAGAGATAAATCATTCCTCAGGAAAAGCAATCTGAACCAGTGATCATGCCTTTGGCTTGTGATATACTAATGTGGAAGGGTGTGTGAGAACAGGGAACAATAATGATTAGTGATCTAGATCAGTGGTCAATAAACTTTTTTAAAGGATCGTGATAAAATTTTTGGATTTTTTCTGGCTATGCAGTCTCATTGCACTATTGAATTCTTTGTGTTCAAATAGATATAAATAAATGGGAATGGCCATGTTCCATTGAAACGTTATTAAAACTTAAATTTTCTATTTTTATATCACAAAATATAGTTTATCTTTCAACCATTTAAGAACGTAAAAAGACCAAAAAAGTCGTAACCACAGTCCACACAAATGCAGATAGCGGGCCAGACATGACCCATGGGCTAATTTGCTAACCCCTTATCTAGGCCTAATTTGCTGATTAATATGAGAAAATAGCTATCGTTAATTTTTAAAATATATGCCTTTCTCAAAGAGTCCCAAAATTCTTTATGCCATAAAGTTCTCCAGGTGTCACTACCTCTTAAACCTATGTGCATAGGTTAATGAAAGGAGAAAGGAAAAGAAGAAAGAAGAAAAAATAAAGGCATATGTACGATAAAAGTACTGAAATTCAGACTTACTGAGAGAAAGAATATGAACACAGCTTTTGTACCTCTTGCAAATTGTATTTTTTTTTTGCTTTCAGAAGTATCTTCAAGATAATATTTCTCCAGTTGATTAAGAATGTCAAACTACAGTAAACTAAATATTTTATTTAACATCATAAAACACAGTGAGCAAAAGCTACTAAAATCTTTGCCTATTTAAAAAGTTCAAACAATAAGTCTATTATTTTTCTCTAAGTACTTTTATTTTAACCTCAACAAAGGAAATAGAGATAATTTCAAAGGTAAAATTTTCCACCCAAAGTTATCTTATCGTCTCCATCCTCTAGCCAATAACCTGCCAAGGTACATGGTCTTTCTTTCTTTCTTTTTTTCTTTCTTTTTTTTCTGTTTGTATAAGAAAAAGCCTAAGGTTATGTTAATTTTACCAACTATGCATTATTCATATTGTACACTTAAGTAATTATGTTCAAACTATTGTTTATTTTTCTCATTTCAGCAATTTTTACACATTGGGTAGAAACTTTAAAGTATTTTATTTTTGACGATGTTTCAAACAATAACAAAACTTGCAGGATTGTGTTGTACTTAAGATCCTGCTTCTAATCAGCTATTCAACTTTTGAACCTCTGTTTACCTCACCTTACCTCTCCACAACTCCTGGATTAGGAAGTCTGGACTAGATTATTTCTAAAGTTAATTTAAGTTCTGTGTGCATATTTTTTAATGAGATCTTGCTACATCACTCAGGTCTGGCTACAACTAGAAATCTTCTTGCCTCAGCTTCTTAGTACCTGAGATTGCAAGCATGCACCATTATGCCTGTCTCCAAAATATTTTTGATAAGTCAATAATGTCAAAATTAAATTTGGTTTTCCCAGGTGACATTTGAACTAAATGCATACAGGGGAGTCTTATTTTTCTGGGCTCTAGAAAATTTTATTTCAAAGGTATGTGTTGCCAGGCCTGGTGGTACAGACCTATAATCCCAGCACTCTGGAAAGCAGAGGTAGGAAAACCACAAATTTGAGCCCATCCTAGTTGACTTAGAAACTTATTTAGACCTTGCCTCAAAATAAAAAAATTTGAAAATGAGCTCGGATTACAACTCAATACAAAGGCTATGTGTCTTCTGGGGAAAGTCCCGGGGTGAGGAATAGATGGGTTTTTGATTCCTGCTACAAAGCCCCCCTCAGGCTGGAAGCATCACTTCTGGATGAACCTCCAGTAAGGAAGTTAGTTACAAATGGAATATCTAAGGTGACTTGGGCGTTTCCTTTCAGCTCCCAGAAAACATGAGAAAGATTTTTATATAATCTTGCTAAAATCTTATAATGGAAATCGTATGTAGTCATGCTTAATAATCTTTCTACCTTGGATTTTACAAACATTCACCTTTATGAGTAGCCCAACCTATCACGTACCACATAGAATGAACTTCCTATATCCAATGGTGCATGTATTTTGAGAAAATTACAAGTAAACCAAGGATATTTTAGCTCAGTATGGTAGGTATTTGTGTATTCTATAATTAACATTTTAATAAGATAGTAACTATAAACATATGTACATACGTGTATTATTTATAACTCTTCAACATGCAGAAAGTAAAACTACCAGTTGTATACTGGTGGGATGACTTTCCCACAAGAATTTATATGTATATATAAATACATAAATAAATATATGATATGTGTATGTATGTCTTTATGTATGTTTTGTCAGGATAAAGAAGCCACTCTAAGGCTGAAGGAAGGGTGCAGTTCCAAAGTTAAAGCACTTGCTTGCAAGCTCGAGGCCCTGAGTTGATTCCCCAACACTGCATAAAGCTGGTTGTGGTGCAGCACATCTGTAATTCCGGCACTTGGGAGGCTGAGGCAGAAGAATTGCAATGAATCCGAGGCTAGCCTGGGATACACAGTGAGTTCAGAACCAGCCTGCGCTACAGAATGCAACTGTCTCAAAAAGAAAACAAAAAAAAAACTCTAAATGTTACAGAGATGTCCTTATAGACTGTCTAGGGAGGTGTCTGCTCTCTCAGGGAAGTCACTTTAGAGGTGAGTAATTTATGGGAATTGGTCTGGGAGCTGCTGCAAATGGAAACTTGGTAATGAAAAGGAGCTGTCATTTCATATCTCAGCTGCCTGCAGCAGCGTGTAGCAATCCCTAGGAGTTGTCCTAGAAGCCACTGCAAACTGCCTGTGCACCTGCTTACATATCCCATCTCAAGAATGAAATCACTTTCTATTGAGACAAAAGCAGAAAGGCCTTCTAGGAAAGGAAATTCCAAGATTCTCTTCTCGCAGGAGAAAGAGAATGCATAGAAGGCTGTTTGTCATGACAAAAAGATATCAAACAAACCGGTACCAAACTGATATCAAATCATTAGTTTTTATACTCTATTTTGGGTGCTGTCTGTAATCAACTCTTTGATACTCAACAGACATTATTGTATGAACACAGAGTAAAAGAGACACAGTAGACCAGTGGGACAAAGTCTGTGATGTATAGGTTGAATTCTTTAATCGGTAATAGAGATTCACAGCAAATAAAGTAAAAATGAAAATGTTTCCATGATAATAAAAATACTCATTTGGCCTTAATTACTTACATCCTCTCATCAGTATATGGTGGGAGTTTTCCACGAGCCTACACATGATACTACGATAGATCAAATACAGACCCCAAGTATACAAATCCATTACATTCAGTGAAGTCAGACATTAGAGAGAAAAGCTATAAGACGTTGTCACTTTTCTCGTTGATTGTTATCTATCTACCTCTCTATGTATGAGATGTGACTTGAACATAGTGACCGTTTAAATTGAAAAAATTCTGCAGTATTAAACACAATGCCATTAATCTCCCTTAAAATTACTCTGTGCTTACTTCAAGCACCCTTACCCCATAGTCCTTACCATATGCTAAAGCCTTTCTAGAATTTCTGTTTCGTGAGTGTCCTTTAGTTGCACTATCATAACTGACTATATGTCCTGAATCCATTCAAAATATTTCACTTTTATGGTCACTCTATCTTTGGAAGAGAGAGAAGCGAAATAGTGCCAGATTCAATGAATAAGGTGGGTGAGCACACAGCTAATGTTCTTATGAGCCTGCATTTCTGTCGAAAGATACCCAGCAGCAGACTTCTTTGTGTGTTCCATCAGATCTCATAAAGACATCCACAGAAGAGGACTTATGTGACTGCTTCAAAAAGCAGCATGCATGCTGGTATAAGTTCATTTGAAGTGAGAGGGAGTGTTTTAAACACAAATTTAAACACAATTCTTTTTGGTCAGAGAGACACAGACATAGCTCACACAAGAAAAAAAAATTTGCAAGTTCTGATAACTTTAAGAATGTGAGGGGTTTTTTGAAAACAAAAAGTTTGAAAACTACTGAATCAGAAAAATGAACCATTTTTAAATGAATCCTTAATTGGATTTCTGTTGAGAGGCATATTTTTCAGAGAACATATTCAAACCACAAGTCAAGTGGCACTTTGCTTTGGACTAAAATTTTTTATTTGATTTGATAAGAAAAGATTGAATTGTAGCAGTTATAAAGCAGCTTCACAAACCATTGTTCCAGGTAGGTTCTCGAGAAATTCAGGAGCCTGAGAAGTGACTAGAGATAACTGGAGGGTGACAAAGCATTTCAGATACCTTTGAGCATCCTGAGGCAGGAAACTTCCATGATAAAAGATTTAAAGGAAAGGGGAAAAAAAAAAAAACCTCCAAATAACCTGAACTTTGATGAGCTCCACATTTTGTGCTGTGACTTATCTAAAACTTCAGCCTTTGGACTGAGGATCAGTACTTTATCAGACAGCTTCCCTTTTACTTAAGTTCTTCATCTCAACACTGGAGATTGCTTGGCTTTCTGGAGCCAGAGTACAAAGTGCAGACTAAACCAGGAAGCAAAATGAGGTGGGATTTGGAGATAAGGACTACAAAATCAAATTAGAAGGGTTCATAAAAAGCAAGATAAGGCTGAGTATTAGGAAAGTAACTTGCTCAGGTGAGGTTAACCAAGGATAAAAAAGAGAAACTCTGGCAGCTTTTTTTTTTCCAGAAACATATTTTTCTAAAATGGTCATAAACTCTAGGAAAAGAATTTCATAAAGGCTTCCTTCAGATTAAAGAAATTTATATCTTGAGGTTCTGATATCTGTATTTAATTTTGCTTCTTAGAAAGCACTTAATCTCAGTGCTCAGAAACAGTATTTTTTTGTGTGTGGTTTCAATTGGAAATACCCATTTTGAGATCTCATTGAATTCTTGTCTTTCATATTTTGTGCTGAGATGATAGCTATTTCATGGCTCTTACTATACTTGGAAAATTAGCCTTAGTTCCTGCTAATCTAAAATTCAAAGTTTATGAAAATATCAATTATTTTTACTTGATTCTCCTCTAATGCACTCTGAGAAAAAGCATGGCACTACTAGTTTATCAACCCAAGAATTGCTCCTAGGTTTCCAAAGCTGTATGACTGTTTTTCTAACTCTGTGTTTTTCTTTGTGGTTCTCCTGAAGAGTGGGAAAGCATTACTCTTCTTCCTTTGGCAGAGACTTCTTGAGTTGGCTAAGACTACAGATTTGTTGACTAAAAGAATATATATTCATTCTTTCATACCTCATGGGAAAAACCATCAAATATCCCTGCTGGTTTCTATGGGTAAGAATTCTGTCTATTTTAATTCCAGTTTTGATATATACTGAAAACTTCATATTCAGTAGAAGATACAGAAAGAGATAAACTGGTAGGAGAGAAAAGAAAAATAGATATAAAAAGAAAAAATATAAAATATAAAAAGAAAATAAAGGAGAAGAGGGTCAGGAAGGTGGATGGATCTAGACTGAGAACTACTCCCACTTTAATTGGCTTATTCATTATTTTGTTTTAGGTCCTTTCCAACAAAAACTTAAAATTTTGATCAATGTGGATTGAGTAAATCAATTGCTTTCAATATTACACTAGCAGAAACTAAGGCTTATCTTCCAAGTGTAGTCATAACAATGAAATATCTATCATCCCAGCACAAACCATGAAAAGACAAGAATGAAATGAGATCTTAAAGTGGTATTCCTAACTATAACCACACAAAGTATTATGTCTGAGTGCTTAGTTAATTGCTCTCCAAGAAGCAGAGTTACACACAGATAACATCACTTCACAATAATAAAATTGTTCAAAATAATTGGCATCCTTCTGTCAATATTTAAAAGTTCTCCAGAAGTTTCTATTTATGGTCATAATTTAGAGCTATTGGTTATAATGATCTTTTATCAATCCCAAGTTTCAGATAGGATCTGAATACTAATTATATCCCCATTTTGGGGTTGACATAGATCTTATTTCTTGAATACCAGGCTATGTGAAAAATGGCTCTCCTTTAATTTTCATATGGTTGTCTAATGCACCCAAAGTGGGTTTCCTGACTTCTTGCCTTCTGCTAGCATGTGCTCGTTTCCTTAGGCTTTGCTATGTGACTGACACGACTCTCCTACCAGTTGGCCCCTGAAAAACTGTCCATCATCCCTCTTTCTACTGTTTTCCCACATTGTAAGCTCTTCTGAATCTATTGTTAACGACTTCTATCAGAGTAACAGCTATAATACGCTTTGAATACATTTTGAGTAAGTTTTCTTTACTGTTCTGTCATCTTTCAGGTGAGCAGTGCAGCAACCCAAGTGGTATTTCTGTTTCCATTCTTTCCTTTTGTTCTCCATTTTTTACACAGCAGTGAGATTGTGCCACTCCCCTGCTTCACACTCTCCAATTCACTCTTAAAATAAAACCAAGGCTCCTAGTCATGAACAAAATGAGCCGTGACCTTCCTGTCATCCTCACCCTTGCTCCTCATAACTCAACCACACACTGTCCTCTTTTCTGTTTGCTGAACACAAGTCAGTTGCATTTCGTGCGTTTGAACTTGCTCCTACCTCTGCCTGGGATATATGTTCCATGGCTCTTCACAAGGCTGGCTCTTTCTCATTGTTCAGCTTTCACTTGCCTCCTACAAGATGCCTTCCTTGTCCACCTTGTTTTAAGTGACTCTCTGTTCTGTTCTGTTGTTGCTTTTTAACAACACATTTTTTATTGTTTATTTCTCAGTACCTCAAAATGTAAACTTCCTCAGAACAGGAATATTATTTACCTTTTAAAAGACTATTTCCGGTTCCTGAACAGTGTTGAGCATGTAATAGGAATTCAATAAATATTTAATTAATGGGTGAATAGGGTCTGGTGAAATTAGACATTTATAATTTTTAAAAGTGCCTCTTACTAAGGATCTATGCTATCCCTCATGCTAAGAATACTATTTAAATTATTTAAATTATCTCCTGTAAATTAAAATGGCAGCTACCTGGAAAGGATCCTTTGTCATCCTGACTTTACAAATGAAGGAAATAAGAGACTAAACATTAGTGTAAGTTTATACAGGCAATAGATGGCAAAACAAAAATTGGGGCTTAATTAGCTTGACCCCAGAGGTCATGCTTTTGGCTGCAACTACTCTTCTCATCAGAAAAAAAAAGTGAAGAAATTTTTACATAATATAGTGGGCACCATCTGCTTGTAAACATGCTGGGCCACTTTTGTGGATTTTGGTACTTATTCAGGGAGGCCACAGGCCCGTTTAATGGGGTTGGTGTTGGCTTTACTGAATAAACAGGTGTGGTTCATGGTACGACTTATAAAAGTCTTACATTACATCTTTTCTTCCAGTAGCTTATAAGCAGTTTTCTATGACAAATTCCACCTGTTACCTTATATAGGGATGTTAGAAAAAAAAAGTTGATTGAAATGTGTAATAGTGACTACTAGAGGCTAGAAAGAATATTGGGGAGGAGAAATTGTGAGAGGTTGGACAACTGGTACCCAAACAGGCTTTGGTAGAAGAAATAAATTCTAATGATCTAAAGAACAGAGGAGAGACTATATACCTCAGAAATAACCTATTATATATTTATGAATAATTGGAAAAGATATCGATACATCCAAACACACAATAAAAATAGGGAGATGGAAATGTTAATTATCATGATTTTAACAGTACATATTGTACACTTATATTAAAATCTCATACTGTACTCAATATACTGTACAATTACTATGTGTTAATATAATTTCTGAAATGTTTCAAAGGCATGGTAATAGTTGATTTGATCATTACACAGTATATTCACATAATCATTTCTGTGCCTAATGAATTTGTAAAATTAAAATCATTTTAAACAGAACAAGTCTTATAAATTGTTACCAAATTTTTAAACATTGACATTAGAAATAAAAATGACAATATTCTACTACACTTGTCTTCATTATATTTAAATATCTTGCCTTGTCTTATACATCCTTGAAGGTAATCATATGATTTTTTGACTTTATATCAGATTGTTTGTTCCTGCAAAGTATATGTTGGGCATAGCAATGCATAAGAGTGCAAAGATGATTCTGCAGTTCTTTTTCTGTTGTTAGTATTTTTCTCAAAGATTTATTGATCATTTATTCCAGACAAAGTCTACACACTCAGAGTAGAAAAGTAGAAAAGTGAGTGTATAAATAAATTGTAGTCCCTGCCCTTCAAAAGAGAATGAAACAGAGAGAAAGAGAGAGAGAGAGAGAGAGTCCTATAATGGAGGTAACTATAAGGTTTCACAGAAACGTAGGGAAAGATTTCCTAGCCCAATCTTAATAGATAAGGAGCAGTGCCATATTGGTCTTCTCAAAGAAATAATGGCAACGCTGAAACATTAAGCTACTGGAGAATGAGGGGAAAGGATTACTGGGCAGCGAATGCAGTATGTTTTCTCAGGGTCCTTGATATATGTTGCAAACTGGACACTAAATCCCCCTTAGTAGTGTACATTACTATCTGAATTATCCCTACTGAATCAGAATGTCAGATATTTATTAAAAAGCTAGAGCATAATTGACTGATTATCTGCATTATCTCTTAGTAAGAAGCATACATACCTTTTTATGTTTTCTCAATGAAAATCTTATTTGAAATCCTCTTCAGTTACAGAAGAAGGCCAAAGGAACACATGCTTTCTTTTGCTTACACTTAGACAATAATGTGAACAAATATGGCTGAGCTGCCTTCCATTGGCTGGTGAAGTTAATTCAGTTTCCCTTAGAACAGAAAATCCCTTTCTCTCATCTTAATCCTTATGAGTTTGGCACCACCTTTCCTTTCAAAGCTGTGGATATCAATAAAGACCAATAGAGGTGCGTGAAGGTGGAATACTATGGGGTTTTCCAAAAGATGACATGCATAGGAAAAAAGTAACTAATTTTATGTGTTATATGTATATATTTATATGTATGGTGACTTGTAGTATATAAAATACGTAAATGCATATGGTATCTGACATACCTGGCTTTCTCCTAGTTTATCTCCACAATGTTATTCCAGTTAGTTCTATAGTGGGGGTTGGTGGAAAGATGTCAGTTTGTATTGTTCTTTTCACCAATAATTTTTTTTTCAATTTTTGCTAGACATGTAAGTAATAATAAGAAAATTTAGATTTCTAAAAATAAATTAACCCAGGTGTGGTGACACATACTTACATCCTAGCACTCTGGAGTCAAGAGAATGCGAGTTTGAGTCTAAAGCAGGTAAGTTAGTGACTTAGCTAAACCCTGGCTCAAAACAAAACGTAAAAAGGAAGGAGGATACAACTCAGTGGGAAAGCCTGGGTTCAATGCTCAGTATACATCCCTCAAAATAAAGAAAATAATATTTAGAAATAAAAATAGTTTACAAATCATTTTAATTTAAAACATGATTCTACTTTTTTTTCACCATGCACTATAAGCGCTGCTGTGGTGGTTACAAAGAACCATTGGTGTTTTTAATAAAGAAAATTTAAGTGTCTCATTCACATACAAATTCAATTACGGTGTTCAAGGTCTAATTGTTAGATTTTTAGATAAAGAAAAGAACATTACTCGTGTTTGTTTTTAACGGTCAGTGGCTGGGTTTTGTGTATTACCTAGACTATTATGGGAAGGGTAAGGAATCCTGGTTAGGCACCATAATAAAGCATTAACCTCTGCTGACCACCTACACTTACCTAACCATCTAGTCAGAATAGCATTTGTATTGCATTTTGAAAGAACAAGAGGTAGAACCTTTTACCATCTTAAGCCTCTTTATCAGAGTCAAACTATATAATCATTTGTATTAGATTCTGACTCACAATTTTTAATGTTTAATGTTACCTAAATAATTTTAATCATCAAAGCTCTTTGGCCAATATTTGCATCCGTTAATAGTTAAAGGTGAAAACTCAATACTATGTGAACTTGAATACAATATTTGATTTTTAGGTTTGTCTTTTCAACATTAGATGATGTCTGGATATTAGGACTTTATGATAATTTAATCAGAGGATGGATGACTGTGGCCATTGTTGAAGGTTTTGTATATAAGAAGTTTATAAGAGGTAAATGCACCATTAACCAAACTATTCAACGTTCAGAGAAACATAATCCCATTTGAGAAGAGATCGTAAGTAAAACTTCTGCTGAGCATAATTATTTAAATCCTTACATTTATTTTTTTCTTTAACTCAACTACTTTTTAAAGCTTAGATATTTATTGTGTATTCACCTACATAAGGATATTCATTTGAATTTTGGCTTATTCCTCTAAGATTTGATTTTTATTTTAATACTATATACATGAAATTCTTAATTATTGAATGGAAAGTGTATTATTGTAACCATGGGGGAAAGTTTATAATCTCTTATTCTCTCTTTAATTAATAGGCCAATTAATAGGCTAATTCTGTGCACAGTATCATACATATCAGCTGTACAGACATGCAATGCCAGATAATTTAATGTCACCCAAATTAATCACTTATGACAGCTATTATTAATAACATTTTTAAATTTCAAAAACTACTAATCTCTTTCTTCAAATTGTCACCCCTCAAAATGGAAGTTTGCACCAAAATAACATAAATATTTCTGGGGATTTCCCAAGTATTCCCTTATAGAATGCATCTCAAGGTCATTCTAAAGAACATGATCTTTGGAAATAATCTAGTTGCAAATACAGGCTCAGACGCCCTTGGCATACCTATGGGCAAATCCTCTTCTATCCTGGCTTTGCTCATCTGCAGCCTGGAGACTGCAGTGTTACTTACCTAACATGGCTGTTTTGAGAATTAAGTGTGATGATAGTAATAATAACTATAGGCAACTTTTACTACATGCTTGACATGTTAAAAACTCTGCTTTATCATAATGAATAGCCATCACAGTATCAAGAAATGCATCATTGCTACTAGGCCTATTTTACAGAAGAGGAAAGTGTCTTGGTGAAGATAACCTACTTACATCTTGAATTACGTCTTGAATACCCTACCTAGCACATAGTGAGCCCTCTGTAAACATGAGGTACCACTATTACCTTAGAACTTGGCATCAGGTATTTTGATGTGTTTATTCTGCCCCTGAATAATTTTGAGTCCATGATGTTGACTTGGGGTACTGGGATGTCCTATAGCTCAAAACACATACCAAATGTCTTATAGATCAAACCGCATACCAAATGTCTTCTTTACTATGACAAATAACTCAATGAAGGCAATGCAACATGTAGAATTATAAGTTTGTGAAAGATTTGATTAAAACTTTCTGATCAGAATGTTAGAACACTTATCATTAATTTTATATACGAGTTTGCCCCTCAAATTTTATTGTAAGGACAGGTTTAGCTAAAATTATCATTTTTAAAAGACACCAATAAATTTAATTTCTATACCAAGTAAATAATCAAACTGTTAGTGTAGAGAGTAAGATTTAGATCTTAAGGGTTCTAGTCTGGCTTTAAGTGCTCTGTACAAATCATGACAAATGATTATGAAAACCTTTGTGGAAATATCAGCAACAAAGGAGTCACTTGCTTGCAAAGAATTCCAGTTAAACATGATTATCCAAATCTTACAGATTCTTCACTGTACTCAGTTAAAATCTTCCATTTGATCTATATATTACTTCTACAATATTACATAGTATCTTCTCAACAAATAATTATTGAATAATTTATTTAGAACAGACTACAATAATTTGATTTAAAACTGTCCTCCGCTTGAAATTCCTTCAAATATATGAGAATAAATATCAGTTCTTGGAGACTTTTTCACAAGCTTACTATTTGAAGATTCTCAAATATACAGTTGGTGACTAGACCACAAGAGGCAGTATAGATGTTCTGAGTCTAATGTCAAGTACTCTCTGTACAGAGAAACAAATGATTCAATTACAAGATAAAAAAGCAGTCCAACTATTATATTATCCTTTGAAAAGAAATTTTGCAAATTGAAATTTTAATCGAAATGTAAAAATTGAAAGGAGTGTTACCTCATTTCTTGTAAGTTTGACTATACACAGAATTCGTACTTATTGTCCACAAGGAAATGTTAAATTGGCAAGCTATCCTAAACTGAAATCTGTTTATCTTTGGTGAGGGATTAGATTTAGTGGAATCATTAAATGTGATTTTTTATACTCAAAGATCTAATTAACTATATTAACTATATCATATTTTCTGTGCCCTATATTGTTCTTTCCTTGTATTGCTATATAATTACAAAAAGCTTAACAACTTTGATGAAGTAATTATGTCATCCTTTAAAAAGTAGCTCTAATGCAGCCTACTTGCAATTATTATCTATGGGTAACTATTTTTACTATAAATATAAAAAGGTTGATTCAGAAAATTAATTGAATTCTTTTTCAATTAATGATTCTGATTTTCCTTTTCTTGTTGTTAAACACTTTAAGAATAAAGATATCAGATTATCCAATACATTGTTGATTTATAATTTTCAAAGTAATTTTATCTCATGAATAATTTTAATGAGACAATATTTCAACAAAAATTTAAACAGCACTAATTTTTCAAAAATTATATTCATGCTTTAATGATGGTGATATTTAGTGAAGGTGATGATAGCTTTTAGATCCATATGAGGATTTGAAACTAATAAAATTTCTGGAATGGCTATTAACAACTCTTTCTTTAAAAATATGCTATGTTTCAATGCAGGTTATATTGAGGTCAAATTGAGCACTGTCAAATGCCCATATAACCCTCACGTTCTTTTTGAGTTTACAAAATACATTGACAGAAGTTTTAAACATAATGCATACTAAGAACATGATTGTTTTGCTTAACAGCTGGAAGTTTTTTCCAATTTGATTACTTCAGTAAAACTTGAAAACCAAGCGGGAAATGTTATTAAACAACAGGAATCAAAAACAATGTGAACATGTTAAACATTAAGATGAGTGTGGATCTAATGACATTCACATATCCCAGTTTATTGTCCAACACAATGTAATTAAACTCAAGTATTCCTGTCCATGTGAGCATCGTGAAAGTGTAATGTGTTAACCATGGAATTGACTCTTCTTTTATTTCAGGCTGGTCCAAAATGTGGCTGCTCTTAACTGTGGCAAGTCTGGTATCGGCACTTGGAACTACACATGCTTTCTTGGGCAGAGTAACACCTGAGAACCCTGAAGTGCATATGAATATTGTAAGTTAGTTGGGGAAGAAAAATTCTATAAAACTAAGAGATAGTACTATAACTTACCATCATGGTGGGATTAAACTTTAATGTAACCAATGAAAAATAATTAATTTTATATATTCATTGGATATACTTAAAAAGCCAATTAAAATGTAAAGTGTTGTGTTTTCCTCTTAGAGTCAGATGATTTCCTACTGGGGATATCCAAGTGAGGAATATGAAGTTGTGACTGAAGATGGTTATATTCTTGGAGTCTTCAGAATTCCTTATGGGAAGAAAAATTCAGAGAACAAAGGTATAACCTTCTTCCCTTCTTTCCTTCCTTTATCTACCCCTCATCTACCCTCTTTTCTCCTTCCTTACTTCTCCTTTCTCTCTCCTCCATCCCTCCTCTCAACCCTTTCTTTTCCCCCTTTCTTTTATTTCTTAGAATTCAATACATCTCAGTCATTCTGGCAATGTCATGATAATTAAGTCATATTTCTAATTTGCAAAGAGATCATCATCAATTCAGTAAGACAGATAAACAGATGGTTGTAATAAAGTGTGATAAGTTCAATGATACATTTCTGCCCAAGCTTCTAAACTGGAAGCCCCCATGAAGGCACTTGACTGAGGGAAGTCAAGAAACATTGCTCTTTGACACAGTAGCTGAGCTGAGTTCTACTGGTGCGAGAAGAGCTAGCCAGGGGGTGCAGCGTATGAGAGGACAGGAAGCAACTTAAGTCTATTTCCCAAATATGGAAAAGTCATATTTTTACTAGTACTACAAGCATTTTCATTTTTTAATTATAAAAACAGTGTGAAGTACAAAAATAATACAAAATTTTAAAGACTGTTCATGATATTACTACTTCTAACCTACCTAAATTAGCATGACATTGATTAGGGTATAATCAATTATTATTTACTGAAATATAATTGGCACATTATAATCTGTACATAGAGTCTGCAACCTGATAAAATTTTGGTATCTGAGAAACTAATAACCTGAAAAAGGATAACGAGGATAAATATTCAAGTATGTCAACTCAATCAGGTAAATGTGTTTAGTCACATGCTTATCTTACAATATAGAATAAGTATATGAAGTTTTTAATTTCTTTCCTCCTGTAGGCCAGAGACCTGTGGCATTTCTGCAGCATGGCTTGCTCGCATCAGCCACAAACTGGATTGCAAACCTGCCCAACAACAGCCTGGCCTTCATCCTGGCAGATGCTGGTTACGACGTGTGGCTGGGGAACAGCAGGGGAAATACTTGGTCTAGGAGAAATTTGTACTATTCGCCAGACTCAGTTGAATTCTGGGCTTTCAGGTAAAGACAAGAGACAATAAATTAATTGAAAATTGGCGATTAAGAATAAATATTTGGTTCTGAGAGTAGGTATATTCTTCATTTCTAATCTACTCCCATTTTAACAAATTGTACTCCAAGTAGAAGATGGAAACCATTTTTAGGTGTACTTTTCTTCACATCATTCCAAGGCAGCTTTTTCCTCAAATTTTCTGTGGTCTCAGTACCTATGGTGCAGGGATCACTGAATATGCTTTCTCCAAGTGGAGAAATATTTTTGAAATAAGGAAATTCATTGTTCCCGGCAAATTCCTAAGAAAGTATTCATTCACATAGACTCAGAAGTGTACTATATCTGAATTAGTGGTGTGAGAACAGTGAGGTGCATCATCTTAAATGAAATTTGGACACCATGGAGAGATTATCGGAATGTTTCCTATCTCTGACCTGCCTGTGCCTCACTCCTGGACATACCTAATGGAGGCAAGAGCAGAGAAGTTGGCTCATAATGCCGAGCACAAAGCTGCTCCAGGAGTTCTAGGAGGTGTATTAAAGGAAGTCCATATTCCTAGCACAGTGAGGAGGAAAAAAGTGACATGATTAAGCAGGTTTGTGTGGGCCAAGTGAAGGTCTTGAAGCTCTTTCTAAGCACAAGAAGTCACTGAAAAGTTTTAAGTCAAAGAGTTTTCATTTTCTTAATACTATTCAAGCTGGTTCGAGAAGAACAAAGCACAGAGGCATAGGATTCATATTAAATGCCTCTAGAGCACCACATGCAAATCCTTGTTAAGTCTGACATTCCATTTCAGGGATGGAAGTAATTCCCACCTACAGACACTACCTTGTTTGAATTAGACTGCAGCTGTAATTCTGGGCTTCAGAAATGGTTTTGGTTGTTTATGAGAAGCCATCCCACACAGCATCTGAAAGTTTACAAGAAGCAATGCTTAGAGAATCTCCTTTTTAAATTCTCAAGGAGAAAGGGAATCTTAGCTATAAATATGCTTAACTGAAACTATAGAAAGAAAATATATTCAATTTTATTGTTTTTTTCTTCTAGCTTTGATGAAATGGCTAAATATGACCTTCCAGCCACAATTGACTTCATTGTAAAGAAAACTGGGCAAGAGAAGATATACTATGTTGGTCATTCTCAGGGTACCACCATTGGTAAGTAAATCTGTTGAGACTAAGTATTTCAATTCTTTCAGACTTCTTACCAGTGGTTATAACAGCATAATCACAGAAGCTGCTCTCCACTCACTATAAAATGTACTGCCTATGACACACAGACTGATATAGACACAATTGTAACTGTATAGAAGTGTAAACAACATGAGGATAGGATGGGAATAGTTTGCACAATGTGATTAACAGTAGAGTCACAGGGTGTCTCAGCTACCAGCCCTGGTGATCCCATTCTTAAGTAAGCATCTTGTAGCCTCTGGAGTGACGTTATTCTATTCTATAGAGAAGGGACCAATGATGTGTCAACAGAACAAATAATAAAATATATGAAAATATCTACCTTCATATAATTTATACTATATTGGGAGAAGGCAAGAAAAATAATAAAGATTAAAAAGTAAAATATGTACTAAACAATGGTAATGTTACAAAAATAAATTGGGAAGGGTATTAGGGAGCATCAGAGAGGTTCATAGCGATTTTAGAGGAAAAATACAAATGAAGAGTCTCTAGGTAAAGACATGGGAGAGGTCAGAGAGGAGGTCAGATACATACCTGACAGGCTGGTAGTCCAGGCAGAGCACCACTTGCAACACCCACCTGACAGGCTCAAGGAGACACCTGGAACTATTCCTTGGGTGGGTGAATGAGGCCAAAAGGAACAGAGACACAGACAGAGTGAGAAAATTACAAGGACTGGGGAAGGAAAATTGCTCAGGACACTTTGGCTGTTGTAAGGATTTCAGCTTTGGTTTTCAGTGAAAAAAGAAAACCAGGGAAGAATTTTGAATAGGGAGCTCCATGATCAATAATAGGATCCCACAGGGTGGTAAAGGGGGGGAACAAGGCCAAGAACTCCTATGATGATTCATGTTGGATATTATGGTGACCTGCATTAGGGAATGAGGTAGCTGTGGAAGTTGTGATGCATAGAGATATTTTGGAGAGGAAGCCAGCAGGACTTTCTGACATACTGAATAAGCAGAATAAAAGGAAAAGAGCAGTCAAGAATGGTCAGTCAGTGGCCTGAGCACCTAGTATAATGGAGATGTCACTAATCAAGATAGGGAAGTCCTATGAGAAGAGTTAATGTAGATGAGAGAATAGAATCAGAGCTGTTTGGCAAAATGTTAGGTGCCTACTGGAGATTCAAGTGGCAGTAGAAAGCAGTCAATTATATGCAAAAATCTGAAGTTCAAGGAAGAAGACTGAGGTGAGCTAAAAGTGCAAAACAGGTATCATCAACTCACGAGACAGAACACAGTAGCCATAACCAAATAATTAAGTTTAAAATGAGACTATTACACTCACAAATATCGGAGCAATCATAAATACTAACTTCCCAGTTTGTCTCTGATTTCACTCTAGTCAGTTTATGGTGTTATACTTGTAAAAATAAAACACACATTCCTTCTTCACTGGTTCCTTGTTTTATTCCAGGTTTTATTGCCTTTTCTACCATTCCTGAACTGGCCAAAAAAATCAAAACCTTCTACGCATTAGCTCCAGTGGCCACTGTAAAGTATACAACAAGCCTGTTAAAAGAACTTTCATATATTCCTACATTTCTCTTCAAGGTATGTGGTGCTCTCTAAAGTGCTCAATTGTTCATTGATTTCAAAGTGATGGAAATAAAAATATCTGCTCGACAAACACATATATATCCAAACAATGAAACCATAAAAGCTTATTTTACTTCTTCCATAACAGTGACCATATTCGAGTCCCTTGAACATCCCTTGAGAGCGCTCGAATTTCCTTGATCTTGATTAACCTTACATGGGTTACCAACATCTAGCCATGTTTTGCTCATTCATAGACATTTCACTTGTCAGACACCCTCCACTGCCATGTCTCACCGTCTTCTGTTTCTGAAGCAGGGAGTAGGGAATAAAAGCAAGACAGAGCCTCACCAATGAGGCCATGGACACTGGGAAAGGAAGAGAGAGAAAGGAAGAAGAGGAGGAAGAGGAAAACTCATTGAGTGAGGCTAATTAAATATTCAGTTTTTTAAAAGAGCTCTTTTCTTAGGAGCTCCTTCATCTTCACATGGAGGTTTCACAGGGCAATAGTGCAGATTTCAGTAAACAGTAAGTAGTAGTAGTAATAATAAGTAATCTTTACTTTTTCAATGGTTAATATCCTACTTTCCCCATCACTGAAACCTTACAGACACATATACACATGTGATTTGCTTTATTAGAATGATTTCACTTCAGGCTACAAAATGTAGTAAAGTATTTCCTGCTATGGTTTTGTATTATTATTTTCATTTTGCCTTAAATTTGTTTATGTCGAAAGCTTAAGAGATTTTACCTATGTCAAATTACATTTATAAACCTTCTATTTGAAATCTAAATTGTATTGATGACCCTGATTATCTTTACTGATGCATTGACCAAGAACTTATTTCCTACTTATATTTAGATTATCTGATAATAAAACACAGGTTGACGTAAAAGAGGAAGCATTCAGGTGTTACATCAAAGGCTTGGGCTAAAAGTGTAGGTGTCATATTTTTTAATCAGTTCAAGATACTACTTGTTAACATCATTTTTCTTACCACAAACTTGAGAAAACAAAATATCTGTCTTCCCCCTGAAATAACCGGGACATAAGCTTGAAGATTTTCCTGACATATATCTCAGAATCACTTGTTCTCCTCCTGATCTTCTCACAATTTATTACTAAAGTTGTACTCTTCATATGTAATTATAACAGTTGGTTGAGTTTTTCTGTGATTTTTTTTTTTTTTGCTCCATAACTCTTAGCATCCCAAGTACATTACTCCTTGCTATGTCTTTCATTTCCTCTCAGCAACCAGTACAGTTCTGAGTGCCACAGTAGAGACGCCATATTGACACCTACCCTGACGATTTCACAACAGAGAAAATATTAGAAGTTCCTATGCCAAAAGACCAAGTGTAAAGACCACATAAGTAATGAGCCCTTTCTGCAGCTGGATTGCTACATTGCTCTTGTGATTCTTTTTTTTTTCCAGATTATCTTTGGTGACAAAATATTCATGCCACACAATTACTTTGATCAATTTCTTGCTACTCAAGTGTGTACCCGTGAAATGATGGACCTTCTTTGCAGCAATGCATTATTTATCATGTGTGGTTTTGATAGTAAAAACTTCAACACGGTTTGTATACATCGGAGTTTCTATTTTCAATCTTTTAAAGAACATCCTGGATAAGTTTTTCATCTTCACTTTAAATAGTACCTTTTCTTTAAATGAAGTAATTCTGGGATTGTGTCCATGTATCTTAGTAGACCCTTGAGAAATCACAGGCTTTTTTACCCATTCTGTTACTTCTTGCTCCCTATTATCAGCTCAATTCCCCTGGCAGTAAAGAAACAGCGTGCAGGAAAAAGCAAATCTCAGTACTCACTTGTGATCAAATTAAATAAGTAGTGATAGGGGTTTGGAGAAATAGCACACTGGTTGGAGTACTTGCTTAGTGAGCTCAAGACCTGGGGTTCCATTTCCCAGCACCGCATAAACTGGGCATGGTGGTGCTCGCCTGTCACTCCAGCACTATGGAGCCTGAGGCAGGAGGACTGCTGTGAGTTCTAGGCCGGTCTTGGCTGTGTAGTGAGTTCAGGACCAGTTTGGACCACAGAGTAAGATCCTACCTCAAAAGTAAATATAATAAATAAATAAATAAATAAATAAATAAATAAATTATGTGATAGGCTTGTCTTCAGGGAAATCTGAGAAGGGGAATTCATTTTGCATACTGGGGTCTGAACAAAGTGAATTAGGATCCCGAAAGGGCAATATAATTTTAAAATAATATAATTTTTATACATTAAAATATAGAATTTTCTATTAAATGTAAAAGTATAGCATATATCATAAATCAATAACTCATGTTAATGTTCTGTAAAACAAGAGCTGTGTGTGACAGTAATTTGATAGAAAATAAAAGAATGAGAACTTCGATCCAGAGACTTAAATTATACTGTGTCCACACTATTACTATTAGTGTCATTGAATTGAATGCTCCTCTGACTTTCTTTGAGGCTCATTTTCTATTGGGACCCAATGGGGATAGTAAACTGTCTTTATTGAATGGCTACAAGTCAAAGGAGTTAAAACATGCACTTGTACTTTGCAAACTCTCTAAGGTGACATGCGACTTTGTTGCCCATATCCTTGTAGTAAGGCTGCCCTGAATCAGAAAACTAAGATCTCGCTGTTTTTCAAAAAAAAAAAAAAAACAAATCTGTGTCTAAGTACATATATGTGTGTGCTTGATTCCAGAGTCGCTTGGATGTGTATGTGTCACATAATCCAGCAGGAACTTCTGTTCAAGACATCCTCCACTGGGCCCAGGTATCCTTACTCCATGTTGTTAAGTTTTATTTTGTAGATCTGAACCCTTGCACTTTACCTAAAGCACATTCTTAAAACACTCTGTCAACAGCTTTTGGCAGGTGATTTTCAGGCAATGACTATCATGTGAAAACAGCTACTGATTCAAGTGAACAAAAGTTTATGAAGACATGTTTTGAGTAGTAAAAATGAATCTCTTTTATGATGTAACATGAGAGAAAATGACAAGAAAAATTGTGTTTGAACTAGCATCTATACCTTGTCTTAGATGAAGAATAGTTTTGAGATGAGAAAAATGGTTTCAAATAATTGTTTAAATCGAGACTTAACTACTTAGAGAAGTGTGAGTTTTGATTTTCATGTATATGAGGAATATTTATTTCTATGCTTTTAATTTCTTTACACCAGGCTGGCAGGTCAGGGAAATTTCAAGCTTTTGACTGGGGAAGCCCATTTCAGAACACGTTGCATTATAATCAGGTAAGCTTCTTCAAGGTGAAATAATTCATGATTTGGAAGTCAAGCTAAATGAAGTTAAGCAATTGTGATATCTGTGTAGCTATTTTTCAAACAAATGTGGACGCCCAGCCTCCCAATCCCCCATGTGACTGTGCACCCATGCTCTATGTGTCATGTTCCTTCCACTGCTTTCGAGTAGCGCTCTCACCAAAAAGGAGAGACTCTCTAGAACCTAGCTCCACTTGTGTCATGGCACAGCTCTGCTCTGCAACCCAACCCAGCACACTCTCCTTTTTGAAGGGCGATTAGCTGATATATTGAACTAATATTTCTAACCATACATGAGAGAGTTGAAATCTCTGGTTTTCCCATTCTCTTCTCCTTCACTGACAACCAAAAGAGCAATGTTGTAGGAACACATTGTCATATAGGAGAAAAGGACAGTGTGCTTATGTGCCAAAACTAGAACTGTTTTTCCAGGAAGGGAGGGGCCTGTAGCATAGAAAGACACACTGAGCAGTTCTTGCATGTGTAGTACGAAGAACCTGGGTTTTGGAGTTTATCCTACTACTGGTCAAAATGAGTTTGGGCAATAATTTCTGCATCTCCTTGCTCAGACTCAGAAAGTTACAACACTGAATAAGATATACCTATAAGCCCTTAAGTCAAGGTAAACTCTCAGGTTATTTCTGATTGATTTTGAGCAAGGGAAGTATGTACATTATTCTGTAACTTTCTCTTTTTCTTCATCATCTACTTACAACTTTTCTATACAAGTGGTAGCTAAACAATTGTGCTAATTTTCATGTTTCTATGTCTCAAAATTTAGAATGTATGTGTATTTTAAAAACAGTATTCTATGTGTAGAGAAGATCCAAATTTATTTTACATTATTTGTGCATCTTAAAAGAGATTTTTAAAACATCAGATCAAACTTTTATTGAAAACTCTTTTTTCCCAACCAAGACCTCCTCACATCTCCAAACACAGGCTTGTTTTGGAACTATCTTTCTATGTGATTCTAATGCAGGTACCTACAGGCCTTCATCTTAGTTGGCCAAGTGAGACAGTGAATACCCTAAGCCTGAGACCACTTTTCTTCCTATCAAGTCACTAACAGGTCATACTGGCCTTCAATTAACTGAGGCACTAACAACAATTTAAGAGCCAGAGCTAGCACCTAGGAAGCTCTTTGGAAACTAAGGTATAAGTGAAAGAAAGTGGGTTTATAGTCATGGATATTCTCTACTCTGTTCTCCTTTCTCTAATATAGGAGAGAATATAATAGAAAATGTTAAACTAGTAGGGCAAGTGACACAAGAGAAATATTTTTCTATGGGAAGGTGGCTATTTCAAAAGTGAGAATAGAGAAACTTTTACCAAATTAGGTTAGCATTCTTGAAAGTCTAATCTAGAAAAAAACTACCAAAATTGTCTCTATGTTGAGGGAAAATTGAAGGAAATTCTGTTATTTCCTTTCTTGCATTATGCATCTCCTTAATATCTATGTGTTAGTGGTGATTTTTCTGAAATTAGGAAGTAAGGTTTTTCTCAGAGTTTGAAGCAAAATTTAATAAAACCAGGTAAGGACTCAACAAATACAGTTCCTTAACTGAACGGATGGATATACCCACTAGCCACAATGAGTCGTCAAAGCAAAGCCAACATAAATGACTCGGGACATGCTGGGGAGGTCATATATCAAAAAGGCAGAAATAATCCCCCATACTTAAAATCATCAAACCTATTTCCTTTAGCTTGTATTGCAATCTAAGTTTTTAATTTGCAGGAGTCATCATTTGATACCTTGAAATTTAAACCATGACTCAGGTCCAACAGTATCAGTATCACCTCCAAATGCAGAACCTCAAACTCTTCCCCACTCCCCCACCTCTACCCCTGGATTTATCACACAATCTTCATTTTACCATGGTCCCCAGGCATGACTGACATGCCTATTCGAATCTGAGAATAGATATCAAGCATACTGTGTCTACATTTCCTTGTGGATAAAGGTGACTTTCTCGGGACAATCACTGTTAGAATTTATTTATAGCTCTATGTTAGTTAAGTTGCATCGTTTTCCAAAAGAACTTATACCAGGTTTGAAGTGTGGTTGCCTGAAATGTGGTTCTTTCTCTTCTGTTTTGCAGCCAACACCTCCATACTATGACGTGACAGCCATGAATGTGCCAATTGCAGTGTGGAACGGTGGGCATGACCCATTGGCTGACCCCCATGATGTTGATAATTTGCTTCCAAAACTCTCCAATCTCATTTACCACAAGGAGATTCCTCCCTACAATCACTTGGATTTTATCTGGGCAATGAATGCCCCTCAAAAAATTTATAATGAAATCGTTTCTATGATGGCAGAAGGTCAAAAGTAGCTCTGGATTTAAAGAATTACCTACTTACTTTTTCACAATCCTTTCTTCATTCAGTCATAGTTTTCTGTAATGTTTAAAATGCAGTATTTTTTCTGTAATTTTGACTTTAGAAATATATCAGCATCAACACACTTCCCATTTGTCATTTTGAATTAATTTTAAAGAAATTTGAGTTTTAATTTGAAAATGTATCTAGAAACAACCAAGAGAACATATTTCCTGGTGTGCAAAACTTCAGGCTTGATCGTTCAATCTCTTTTCTAAACTTATTTTAGATTAGAAGCCACAAACTACAAACGCTGCCAATATACCATTATTATACCATTATTTGAAATACTAGTATTTAAAACAACATTTTCTTTTTTATTTTAGTTAGAGAATTTTGCAGCAACAATCACCCAGATTTGCCCCTAGAGGGTAAAGGAGACTCAGAAATGTTTGTCTTAGTTCAGGGGCACTTACTTTATTAATCAACAGATGAGACTTCTGCTTATTCTACTTAGTACGCTAGCATCTGTACTAAAGGTTATGGGAGAGGAAACTTAAAAAAAAGAAGGAACCTCTCCAAATACCACACACATACAGTAACAGAAATTAAATATGAGAGTTCACAAATAGAAGGTAGAAAAAGAATGAGCATTTCTGCTAAAGATTTTATATATGGAATGGCAATGCCCAAAAAAAAGCATAAAATAAGTAATATTATATCACATTTTGAGACAAGATCTCACTCTGTAGTCCAGTCTGGTCCTCAATTCACTCTGTAGTCCTAAGTGACCTGGAACACATAGTAATCCTCATGCCTCAGCCACCTGAAAGCTGGGATTACAGACACTTGCCCTGTTGTGTTATTCCTTCAGCCCTAATACTGTTCCACTTCTATAAAATGAAGATACCGAAGGTAAATTATGAGTGCAAAGTCTCTTGGAAAATATACAGAGGAATCAAGGTTTGAATTCAAGTCTCTCTGACTCCAAAAACCTATTTGTTTGGTACTTCAAGACAACAGATCAAGAGAAGCTTTAGTACAAGTAAGTCATTTTCATAATCTCGTACTACACAGTACATTGTTACCTTTCCTTCTGCTCTTACCTATTCATTTTGTACAGAAGGAAAGGACAGGGAACACATTTTACTGGTCATTACATTCCCTCTTTTGCATGGTACAAGCAAACACACCGTCATTTCCTGAAACTCATTACTGTGTATCTATATTCTTCACGTCTTATTGAGAAATAATTTAGCAACTAATTGTGCTTCTTCCCGTGAGTAACCCACCAATTCCCTTCATGTGCCAAATTCTCTTACTGGATTATATAGCAAATACACCTATGATTGGCTTAATCATTACAAAATGTATGTCTAAAGTTAATACTAAACTTTCAATTCCCTAAGTTTGATTTACTTCATCTTCTTAGTAGTTATTTTTGTTGTAAGTTTCTTTTATAGAGATTTTCAAGTACATAAAACTTAGATAACAGTGTAACCCTAAAGTATTCATCCTCTGGTGAGAGCCATTATTAGAATATGATAAATTTCACTTCTGTACATCAATTTTTACCCAAAATTGCCACGTTCAACTCAACAGGTTTCAAATACTATAACTCCGACAAAATTCCCTTCCCACTCTGCCATCATCTCTTCCCATGTACCTCAACACCGCAAGGCTTCTCTTTACAACTTCATATACAACAGCTGGAGTGTCTAAACATTAATTTGGTCATTGTGACTCTCCTTATTTGGTCCAACATACAGTTTCTCTAACTTTTCTAGACCTTGATTTAATCAATCCAGTATGACTGAACACAATGTATTCAATTCTTTGTGGAGTGGAGAATATTTATTGAGTACAGAAATGCACACCGTCACTGAACAAAGGAAGGGAAAAAGACTTATTTGTGAGGCTCATACATATTTGTATGGGGAGGATGCTTCAAGGCAGACACATTCTTCATCATCCCAATAGGGTTCATAGTTCAGGGAGGAAAGATGGCAGTAAGAAATGCTTCCCATTATGTCCGCTCTATACAGTAATGTGAGAAGAGGACCCTTTGGTGCACCTGCCACATTGTGGCTGCTAACAAGGAAATCAACTCCTAAGTTAGAATGCAGTTTAATCTTTCTTTTGAAAAAATCTTTTTCCATCACGATATGGTAAGCCTTAAATTTCATTAATGTCTTTGGACTTTAATGATAATGTTAATATTTCCCAAGTTTCCATATTTCTATCTTGTCAAGGTAAGTTCAAGAAAAATTAGAGTGTGCTGAGATGTTTCCCTTGACTTGTCTAGAGTGGTGACCAAGTAAAAATTTAACCTCAAGTACATCACTTTCAAATGAGCTTGCCATATTAATGAGCAATGAAGATCTCCCTCTGGAATTTCTATTATATTCTATGAATAGACAGTGAAATGGAATTTAAAAGATATTTCCACCCATGAGGTGACCTTCACGAAATAATAGGACTGCTGATGGAAAAGTAGTACATCTGTCACACGTCCTACAGGTAGCTATCATTACAAAGACACTCTTATTTGCACCTAATTCATAAAGAAAAATCTTAAAGCTATCCCTCAAATTCTAGTTTTCACTGTTTCAAAACATAGCCTTTCCAAGATGTGAAAACCAAATAAAGGCCAGTGCAGGAATTGTGGCCACCTGATCTCAGGACACAGCTCACCAGCTTCCTCTACTAGGGACACAGGGACCACTATCCCAACTTTGAGGGGGTGGTGTCCGGACCAAGATCTTCCACACTGCAAGACAGGAGAGACTCATGGGAAGCCCAGGCTTCTGGTGTTCCAGAAGGCAGAGATATAAAATTTTTGGAAAGTACCAACGTCTTCAAATCCATACACTATTTTTCTTCATGAAAAAATAAACAGAGTTTTATTGCAAAAATGAAGAACACAACTTCTCAGAACGTGTTCCTCCACAGGAACCTTGGAAAGTCAAACCAAAAATTTAGAAACAGCCTTCTCTAAACTGAAACAGTCAGGCTTCTACACATCAGCCATGGTGATTTAAGTAAAAGGATATCCAGAAAACACTGTGTGTTTTACTCGGCCCTTTCCCATTCTCTCCCGCATCTTGAAGGCCTTACAGTAGTCCAGGGGAAGACGGCAGCCTCCATTCTCATCACAGGGTTTGATGGTCCCTGGTTACGAGGGAGCGGAGAGCGTTTATTCTCTCAAAATTGTTCTAACCTGTCTGAGAACCTGAAGCACAACACACTTTTGGACTTCTTTCATTAAGTCTAAAACCAAAGTGGCAAAGTGGTGAGCCTTTCTCAAGGATATTAAAAGGCAAATGAATAACTAACTTACTGGTACCTGGGACCAAAAATTACAGTTGCACTAAAAGAAGAACCTTGATAGACCTTGATCAAAAAAAAAAAAAAAACCAACACAAAGAATAGAAAAATATAACACAACAAATACAAGTGGTAGAGCTGTGAATGAGGTCTTTTTCGTATATATTTAGGAAGTCATTTTTACTTATTTATTTAAATTTTTTAAAAACAAGGTCTTACTCAGCAGCCTAGGTTAGTCCTGAACTCACTGTGCAGCCAGGGCTGGCCTTAGGACTCCAGGCAATCCTCCTACCTCAGCCGCCCAAGTGCTGGGAATACAGGACTGCACCACCATGCCCGGCTCTACCTGGTGTTGGGGAATCGAAGCGCTTTAACCGCTGTGCCATTCCTCCAACCAATGTAGACGTTTTTAACCAGAGGAACTACATGACAACATAAGAACTCTTAACTTCACTGTACCGGTACGTAGGCTAAAAAGACAGCTAGGTTACCGCGCGCCGTGTGGCCCAGAACCGCAGGCGTCTGCTGCGGTTAATTCCCGGGCGCGTAAACGGCACCTCACCTGGTCGGGTTTCCCAGCCTCTTTCAAGGCGCTCCGAGTTTCCTACGGAAAGCCGTAGGCAGCAAGGTTGGCAGGACCTAGAGTGCGCTGCATGCTGGGAGTTGTAGGCCGGGCTACGTCGTGTGGACGCAGCGTCCTTCAGAGGCCGCGTCAGACCCCGCAGAACTCTGGGTCGTAAAAACGTAAATCCCCCTCTGGTTTTTAATCACCTGAAAGATAAAGCCAGCGTCCTTCACGGGACCTCCACGGCTCAACAGTGCCTGTGACAGCCTTAGCTTTTCAAGATTATTCCAGACGCCGCCTGCGGGAGGGCGGCTCGCTTCAGACCTAGCTTATGGGCTTCCGAGCCACTCTTAATATTTTACAGTAATTACAACCGCGGCCAGCCTTTCGTGAGCGCTTA
>PVKB01000048.1:0-40625 GCA_004027205.1 Ctenodactylus gundi
GTTCTATAGAACACTGAGGACCAGAGGGCATCCTGCATGGAGATGCAGCAGGTGCAGTAAAAAGTCCCGCAGCCATCGCAGAGGAAGAATTTTGAAGTGACTCGGAGCACATTCAGTCATGCGACAAGTACTTCTTGAGCCAGACATATTACCATGTGCCAGGGACAGAGTGGAAAACCAAGTCCTTCTTCTTGGTTTTTACACTTAAAATTAAGGTTTGAAAATAGATCACAAAGGAAAACAAGTAAGTGACGTGGATGATTTTGAACAGTGATAACTACTGTGAAGAAAATTAGACAAGATAACGAGAGACGGACTGAAAGGGCTTAAGGCTGCCCTTTTTTGATAGAAAACCAGAGAATACCTTTCAAATGACAGAGCACTAGAAGGAAACTGGAATGGCTACAATAATGGATTAGTAAAACGATCTTTGCAGCATGGAATCATGCCAAGCCCACGAGGCAGGAATGAGTTTAGTGTCTTGGGGGAAGAGAAAGAGGACCCAAGTAAGTGAAGCACAGAGAGTGAGAGGGGCACAGCTGACAGGGACGTGGACAGTCATACGGTCAGGTAGGCTCTTTTGGGCCAGATTTAGGAGTTTGGATTTAGTTCTAAGTGCAAAGAGAAATCATTGGAAAATATAAGAAGGAAACAATAAGGTTTGAGTTATGTCTTGTGGGGGCGGGTGGCAATAGGACTTGAGCCCTGGACTTCACACTGAGCTGTATCTTCATCCCATTTTTGTCTTTGACTTTGAAACAGGGTCTCACTATGTCACTAGGTTACCTAGGTTGGGTTTGACCTTACAATCCTCTGACCTTGGCCCCCAGAGTGCTGAGTTTCGTTTTAAAGATACCAGTCAGGATTTTATGTAGAGAACAGATAATTGTGGAGCTGGAAGACAAGATGGTATAGGGTAAATGGGAGGCGAGTAGGTCAGAGCGATGATTCAAGTGAGAGTTGATGGTATCCGGGATCATGGCCATGCCAGACCTTTAAGGACAAGAGTACTTTAAGCCTCCTGAGTAGCTGGGACTGCAGGCACATAAGCATAGGCCATTGCATCCAGCATAGCACAATGGTTTCTTTTCTTTTCTTTTCTTTTCTTTTCTTTTCTTTTCTTTTCTTTTCTTTTCCTTTTCTTTGCCTGCCTGCCTGCCTGCCTGCCTGCCTTCCTTTCTTTCTTTCTTTCTTTCTTTCTTTCTTTCTTTCTTTCTTTCTTTCTCTTCAGTGCTGGAGATTGAACACAGGATTTTCACTCTAAGCTATACCCTCAGCCATCTGATTTTTTGTTTTGTTTTGTTTTGAAAAAGGGTCTCATTAAATTGCTCTGTGGTTTGAGATGGGCTCAAATGCGCACTTCCCCTAAATTAGCCTCCCAGGGTGCTGGGTTTACAGGCATCTAGCACGATGCCCACCTTGGGTGTGTGTTCTTTTTTAAAAGCAGAAATGAAATATTTGGGGGCAGGCAAAGGAGAACATACTTAGAATTGAATGTACCTTGAAAATATTATGCCTAAAAGAAACAAACACAAAAGAGTAAATACCACAGGATTCCACTTATTCAGGCACCCAGAATCAGAACACTTGTAGAGACGAAAGGTAGAATAGAGTTTAGGGGTAGGGATAGAGGTGGGGTAGAGTTTAGAGACAGAGGTGGGGTAGGGCAGCTATTGCTTACTGTTCAGTGAATACAAAGTGTCATCTGGAAACGGAAACTCCCTGAAGATGATAGATGATTCCACGACACTGTGATTGTTTTTAGTACCACTGAATTCTACGCTTAAAATATTTAACATATTAAATTTTTTGTTATGTAGACTTTCCTACACTTTTTTTCTTGTTTTGTTTTGTACTGGGGATTGAACTCAGGGCCTTTGCACTGAGCTATATCTCTAGCTCATTTATTTTTAATTTTGAGACAAGCTCTCCCTAAGTTGCTAAATTGCCCATGCTGTGCTTGAACCAGTGATTTTCCTGTCTTAGCCTCTCCGAGTGCATGTACCACAGGCTTGTGGCACTGCACCTTGTGAAAAAAGATTTTAAAGCAAATCTTTAAGCGTCTACCTGCTAATGAGGAAAAAAAAAACAGAAAGATTTCTAATGAGGGATGAGAGGGTCAGGCCAGATGGAAAAGCTAGCTCTGGATGCTAAATATTTCTTTTTAGCCTCCATTTTCTTTGCCTTTATCTTCACATCAGGTTGAATGAGAGTTGATGGATCAGAAAGGAATTGGCTCCCCTCTGAGCACAGGTCAAGCTCTCCTAGACAATGGGACCTATCCATTCTCTCATTGAATTATCACATTTCGTTGGGACCCACTTTAACTCACAATCAAAGCACATTTGGAAAAACAGGAATAAGTAGAAACTGGAATGGGCACAAACATTAAACATAAGGGAGATGTCACAGTTGGCCATCACGGGAGTCTTACAACTGTGACAAAAAATCTTACGCAATCTGGCTTAAACAAAAATAAAATCTGTGGGCTCATGCACATGAGATCATTCTGACTTTGGATGCGGCTATATCCAGGCTCCCATGACATCATCTGGATGCTCCGTTCTCCATTCTGCCTGCTGCCTCGTGTGCCACATGACTGGCTTCAGCAACTCGCGTTTCCCGTTCTTGGGGTGGCAGAACATCCCGAGCAATTCAGAAAATGTGCGTATTTTGATAGTTTGGACGAAGGTAACATTTCTTTCTAAAATCCCAGCACACATCCCTGCAATCCTCATTGGCTGTGACTGGGTCGCATGCTGCCCATCTGACTCACTGAGGCTAGGACGATGGCTGAGCCATGTGGCCTGACCCAGGGTTAGGGTTACTCTGGAACTCTATGTAACTTTATACGTGAATGGCTTCTCTGGAGTTGTACAGAGCACAGGCAGGCCCTTAAAAGACAATGGCAAATTGAGGGCTGGCCTCATCCCTCCCCAGGAACATGAACTCTTTTACTTGAAAGGCTCTGTCACCGTCTTGTCTCTGCTCGTGGTGTCTGGCGCACCACACTTGCTCAGGAAGTTCTTGCTGAGTGAATGAGTTTTGCAGGAGAGCACAGAAAGTGTACTGATTTGCCATAAGCCCTTCATCCAAGTTTAACAAGTCGCACTGTCCTGCTTCCTTCCCTCCCTCCTTCCTTCCTTCCCTCCCTCCCTCCTTCCTTCCTTCCTTCCTTCCTTCCTTCCTTCCTTCCTTTCCTTCTTTTTCTGTGTGTGTGTGGAGCACAGCGCCTCGCAAGTGCCCGGCAAGCTCTCTGTCACCGCTCTGCCTTCTTGCTTTCTAGCGCTGACTTCCTAAGACCTGCTCACCACTGCAAAAAGGAAATAACTCTTAAATTTCCAGTAGTACTGAAGAAAAGGCAAGGCACACAGGAACACAATTTCTATCTTTTGCTTTATCAAAAAGTGCCATTTTGTACACCACGCCTGTCACATCGAGGTTTGAAAGTAGATTCAGTTACGAAGGCACCAAGTTCCAAGAGGAGAAATGGACCTCGTGCCCGAGCTGCCTCTCCTCACTCATCACGGCAGAAGCAACCCTCAGCTCTGAGTGCTCCTGTGTGAGTTGCAGCTAAACTGTACATGCTGGTATTGTGTATATTTTTATGATTCCATTTACTCTTTATATGAGGGTATAAAATGTATTTTAAAAAATAAATAAATCTTTAATGTAAGTGTATGACGGTTGACATGGGAAGTGTGTAAATCTGTCATATATTATGTAAATACAGATTTAAATATGCATATTATGAACATTTAAGGCTGCAATGGTTCAAACTAATGTTGAGCCTCTTATGTGAAACATTATTCTCTAAATATGAGCCTGCTAGTATCTTAAATACAGATTGCATTATATATAAGCACAGTTACAAACTATTTTAATGTAATATTTAGTTTTTGAATTTTCACTGTCTTTTAGAAATTATTATCATCTGTATCCAGTTTTCTATTTAGAAAGAGTAAAATATGAAATCATATCTCTATCTCTCTCTCTTTCTCTCTTTTGTCATACTGGGAGTGGAGACCAAGGCCCTTATATTGAACTACAACCCTGTTCTTTTTCTTTTATTTAATTTTAGACAGGGTCTGTCTCAGTAAATCACTAAATCACCCATACAAGGCTTGAATTTGAGGTGGGCCTGCTTCCCCAGAGTGTGGGAATTACAGGCATGTGCCGCCCACCCATCTTGAGTTTCTTTGGCTTCAATATAAAAACTATTATATCAATGGAACATAGTTTCTGTTTATATATTAGTCAGCTTTTCCGTTGCTGGACAGAAAGCCCCATACCCACAACTAAAAGGATAATAGGTGTAGCTTGGCTCACGCTGCAGGGGATCCATTATATAGTTGGCTGGCTCCAAGACAAGCACCATGGTGGAACGGCGAGGCAGAGGAAAGCTCATGACACCTCATGATGGCCAGGAAAGGCAGAGAGCAGGAAGGAGCTGGGGAGGAAGGTGTGCCTTCCAGAGGCCCGCCCCTAACGACAGACATTTGGCAGCCAGACTCGATCTCCTAACAGCAGACAGAGCTGTGAATTCATCAATGGACCAATCTGCTCATGAGTAAAGTGTCCCTCACCCTGTTCCAGTCACCTGCCAAAATCCCCACCTTGGAATGAAGGAGACTTTGGGGGACATTTAGAGCTGAACCATACCACTCCTGTTAATTTTTCCTAAACTCTTTTTTCCCCTACTTACTTGCCTTTCACATTCCCTTTGGTATGAGCAATCAAATGTAGACCTGTGTGTCTAGACCTACGGCTACCCAAGGCATCACAGCGTTCTGCCCAACATTTATTACAATCACAGTTTCAATATTTCCCACAACCTCAAGTGCTGGGTCAGTGGCGTTATTATTTACCTATTTGACCCAACCAAATCTCTTGGTGGCATTTGGGGTTGCTTTTCCTTATCTTCTACCCTCTGGATCTCTTCAGAAACTCAGCCAGCTAGTCCTGCCACATCTGGCTCCACAATCTGTGAACCACACGTTCTGTGGTCAAATTCAAACTAGTATCACAACTCTTCTGGATGCAATTTGGAGATACTGATTCTAGTTTCTAAGCAGCTACTACTGCTAAAAAAAATCTACCATTGCTCCAAATTATCATCAATTTCTAATACACTTGGCTATTTTAATTTTCCCTGTTTAAATTTTTTTGCAGACTTGCCATTGCTTTTTGCCCAGAGTACCTGTTTAGAGAGTCTGACAACCTCACTCCAACGTATTGGATGTTGCCACCTTCAGCCCCTGCCTTCTGCTGTGCCACAAGAGCTCTTTGCTCTAGCCTATCAGATACTAAGTCTGTAACCACTCACGAGGCCTTCCGGCTGCTCCTTATGCCTGGCTTACCTTTCTAAGATAATTTCAGCCGGTAGTTTCTGATTGTCCGTCACAATCAGTCGCTCTCTTTCACACTGCCGCCAAGCCCTGCTCACATTGTGCACACCTGATCACAGCATCAGTCTTCCCAGGTGGATCCCGCCTTTTTTGGAGGAGGTGGGAAGAAGGAGGGCGCCTTCTCATTCATCGGAGTATGGACAGCTCTCTAGTGGGTGCCAGGTGCTTAGCACATACTAAAAAAATGTTTGGTAAGTGAGTCCTCATTTTGAATGCTCAGGAAGATCTTAAATTTGGCCTATAAACCTCCAGAAATAGAAGAAAGGCAGCATAGAGATTCAGAACAGTTATATGGCCACAGGTAGTAAAAGAAAATAAGTTGTGTCCAAGACAAACTGCAGCAAGCAAAACCCATTTTTGCTACAGTCCCTTCTCTGTATTTTAAGAAATGGCTAATTTGAGATCCTTTTCACGTGCTCTGCTTTCAAGGTTAATGTACGTGGTTAATCTTAACTTGCCTTAACACTGCTAGGAATGCGGCAAGGACCTCAGCTGAACACTGGCTAAGTGATGCATACTACATGAACTGGATGACGATTTTTCTTTTTTCTTTCTTCTTCTTTAAAAAGAAAGAATGAAAAAGAAAACCTCTAGATCCCGAATAAACACATGGGTGCAAGATTCAGTTGCAGACTTTTGCTCGATGGAAAATATGCCATGATTTCAAAGAGTAATGTTTCAGATGCTATAAACAACGTTAAAGGAAACACAGCCCCTTTTTTTTTTTAAAAGAAAATGCTGTTTCAGGCTAAAGTCCTGGTGATCATAAAAGATATATGACGCAATAAACAAAATGAACCATAGGCAGACAGGTCCATTCGATGACTACCCGCTGATTGAATTTCCAACAGTCCTGGACTTCCTGAGAGACAAACTATCCATAAAGGGTCCATGGTAAATATAAGGCTTTCTCTTCTTTATGCTTCTAGTGAGCTCCGAAAACAGTTGAACATTTTCCTCCTTCTTTTTTTTCTATCGGTTTGTTTGTGTTTTTGAATTCTTTATGATGTGGGAAGACTGGCAAACAGTTGCTATGATTGTCAAATGCCTTAAATCAAGAAGAGAAAATGCAATAAAGCACAGTTTCCATGGTAACACATTGTAACCTAGTACCTCTGGATTATGAGCCAGCTCACATCTATGATCATTACTTGTTGACAGGCATAAATTGAGCCTAAAAGCATTAATTTTAGAGATAAAACTGGAATGTGGAGCTAAGTTGTAATAATCTTTAAATATTTCCAGGGTAGCAGTGGTAAATCAACACAAGTCGTATTAGTATTTTAAATAATGTTAATAAACTAAACACAAATACTTTTAAAAATCTACAGGCTTTTCCCCATGAATATATAACATGAGCATATTCTTCGAGGCTGCAAATGGTAGCCAACATGTTTTTGATGGAGTTAAAAGAAGCCCATTGTTAGCAATTATAAGGCATGATTGTTAGATATTTTAATGAATAGTTCAATATATAAATAATTCTTAAAACTCCTTATAGTTGAGACGCTTCTCAAACTCTCTTAGGACATTAATATGTAATATGTTTAGGAGGCATAGTTTTTTTTTTTCAAATAAATGTGAATTATCCATGCTTTTTTTTTTTTAGCACACTTCCATGTTCTCTTCAGAAGCACCCACACTACCATCTGATATTTTAAGATTAAAATAATAACAATTATGCTGTGGGTCTGGCTGCCTCCAGCTGGCTTCCAGAGTTATTCATTAACCAGTACGATCAACAGTTAAAAGATATTCTTGTCAAGGTTGTTTGTGACAATTTTAAATACAACTTTATGACAATTCCGGTGCTTTGAGAGAACTGATACATATTCTCAACTTTCTGATTTAACTCAAGAGTTCATTTCAATTTTCTGATGACTGCTGAGCTCAGTTCCCCTGCTAAACCTTTTGCACGAGAGTTTGAGAAGTCAGGTGAGTAGGTATTCCACGAGGGGTAATCTCTACTGTGGTTGTCACCTTTAGCTGTCCTCTCACCTGCCGGCAGTGTCTGGAATAGTGCTTCCAATCTAGGTGGGCCTAGCAAATGTTTGTGAAGTTAAATAAGCCAACTTGTTAACTGAGAATGAGAGGAGTATTTATCGTGCCTAATTTTGTCAGACTCAGTAACATTTTCTGGAAATCTGATTTGGCTGTGTCTACTGATTTCCATTGTCCCTCTCAGGAATTCACAAAACCCGTGTTAAGAGAGAGCTCACTGAGGGAGTTGTGTAATCAGCCTCACTGCTAGTACTGCTAATTTGTAGAATTAATCCCTTAGGAATATTACAGGGCACCTGAGTCACCTCACATAGCTTGGGTTTAACCTATTGACCTGAGAATGGTGCATATTTAGAATCCTCCCCACTGTCAGCAGTGGCTCTGAAATTTGAAGGCTCCCTCTATGTTTTTAATTATTTCCCTCAGTTTAGCTTTTGAAGAGTATGACCATTTTACAAAGACAGCAGTTTTCCTTCATTCTAATTATTTTGGAACATGGACTATGCCAACATGGCAGTAAGTTTACCTAAGAAATTGTCTTCCCGGACTGACACAGGTCAGCTTTCACTGCTCAGGACTAGCCGTGTTCTTTTTTTATTGATCTCCATCTACTGAGCTGTCCTCATCCCTGAGGCATGCTGCCATCTGTAGCCATCTTCTTTACGCTGCTTTAGATTTTAAAAGTCTCAGCCAGTGTCCTTATCCCAAAGTCGCAGAAAAAATAGTCTAGCATATGACACCCCTGCTTTATTTTAACAGTACCCTAGTGTATGACAAGTTTCAGAGGCACGGTGCAAGGTACCCACCAATCACAAATAAATGTTAGCTGCTTAGTTTCAAGGAAGAGCTTTCCTAGTTTAGAGAGAAGAGCATCCTAGATAACAGGAATGTGCTCTTTCTTCTTCTTAAGAGGAGCCCTGTGATATAGATTTAAGTTCATTTAATGTAGCAAAGTGATATAGTTTTAACTTTGTTGTATTGTAGCAATCCACTTGAATTACATGCTTGTAGTTATTTTCTAATGTGAACTGGTGGGTAAGGCCAGGTTTAAGAATAGCAACAGAGATATAGCAAAATATAGGAAAAAAAAACTTTTGGCAAATATCCCAATAAAGGGATTGGTTGGATTCAGAGAAGAGGCATCAAGATGTGATTACTGTGGCCCATTCGAGAAATAGGAAGCTGAGTTAGAGTGGTGACTTAAGTGAAAGAATTTAGGTGTGAAAGATTAATATGTTAAGTACTGTATAGTCTATTAGACTTGGACATCCCAGAACACAGACATTCTATAGAACCACATGAAGTGATAGCCGGAGTTGGGGGAAGGGACAGGGAGAGGGTGGGAGGGTCAAAAATGGGAAGGGATTGTAAAGTTGATATGATACATATATAGACAAAATACCCAAATTAATTGTAAACACTATGTATTATATATGTATATTAATAAAAATAGCAGGAAGAAAAGAAAAGAAAAGAGGAGCCCTGTAATCGGGTTGCACGGAGACCACTGTTTCTTGTTTCCTCTCAGGTCTTTTGCTATCATTTATTTCAATCTATTTTCAGCCACTGTCTCTCTCTCTCTCTCTCTCTCTCTGTCTCTCTCTCTCTCTCTCTCATTCTCATTCTCTCTCTGTCTCTTCTAACCCTAATGTCCACAGTTGCTATCTCAATTAAACACCATCATTTCTTCCTGAAATTTAGGGGTTATCTTCAGTCCCTACTCTCCCCCTCGCCGCTTGCCCACACCGAGGCATCTGCGAGCATCCCCCATTTACTTTCGTCCTTCTCCTCTGCTTTCCCTGTTTACTTCGGTCCCCTCCTTTGCTTTCCCACACTGCTTTGGGCTCAGAGGGGTGGGGATTTGAAGTTGAAAAACAGCCAGCAGGGTGATGATGTGCTGCTGTTGAAAAACAATTAGGAAGCATGTATGTGCGTGCACGCATGCGTAAGTGCTCCTTCACCACGGCTCCTTCTTTTTAGGACTATTGCTATGATACTCTCACCTTTGCATAAACAGCCCCGGGGATTTCCCCATTGTGGGAAGCTACATTTCCTTTGATAGGATGATGTCATGTTCACCAACGTTCCACAGATAAATAAATAATAAAATAGAAACACTGTGAAGTTGTGGCTTATTTCACAGCTCCTTTCACTCTGTGTGGGATGAAGCTCGCTGGGTGTGTCATTTCTCAGCCTGAGAGATTTCAGTACCGAAAGCAGCCTCACCACCCTGGGCGGGCCAGGGGAGTGTGTGAGCAGTAAACCAGAGCTGCCATGCTCCTGAGATGCTCAGACCAAGGCGACTTCATTTGCAGGGTCTTGTTGCTCACTTTAGCGTTCACTCTCCTTAATCCCAGAGAAGTTCTTGAACCTAAGGGCAGCCGACCGCAGAGGGAATTCTAAATCTTCCCTAGAGAGGCGGAGCAGTTGAGTGTTTTATGTTCCTAAGCTGTCCTTTTGGTTTGATTTGCTTGTTTTGAGACAGGGTGTCACTCAGTAGTCTAGGCTGGTCCTGAACTCACTGTGAAGCCTAGGCTGGCATCAAACACGTAGCAATCCCCTCGCCTTAGACTCCCGAGTACCGGTCCTGTGCTACCTTAAAAGTTTCCTAGGTAACTCAAAACTAAATTTTCTACCACCTCATTTTGTATTCCTATTTTTTTTTTCATTTATATGAGAATGTTTGAACTTGATGTCTGAATCATCGACTCTGTGGAACACTGCTTGTCTCATTGCTTCCCATGTGAACCTGTTCCTAGAGACCTTGGCAGCTTGCAGTAGGAGAAGAGCTTCAAGCCAATGGTCTGGTATGAATGCCAGAGCCCCCCGTCAGGGAGCTGAAAACAATATCCCCAAACATACCTTTTACAAGAGAGCAGCTCAGGAGCAACAAATGCCGAGAGGATTTGCTCTGAAGTTCTCTTATCTAGAGATTGGATCTGAGACTGTTCAATTTTGTGATCCCTTTTCTTAGACATCTCAGGGACTAGAGAGATTGGCGTATATCTCAAGGAGGAGAGGAAAGTTCCATACCCGAAGCTCAGAGGACTTGGCCTGAGCTGCTGGCAGCTCTTGGGTCCCGTTTACCTCCCCTCTAAAATTGTCTGTATTGGCCACTTGACTGTGAGAAAGCAGGTTATAAATCTAAATCTCACAGAACTATTGGGTAGTCACTTCATTCTTGTGATGACACTACGCTTAGGACAAGCATGTATGCCTTTTCCTAATCAATCATTAAACCTCCAGAAGGGAAAGAGAAATCTCCTATAGTCCTATATTCCTGAGCTCATGACAGTCTTTGTATTCTGCATCTCAGCCTCAGCACCCAGTTTTGGCTTCTAGACTTTGACTATGTGCTGAGGAATACTAAATTGCTGTCCACAGAGGAATCTGGATCATTTACCCAAATGTGCTCAAGATATAACTAGTCTATAATATCTTCTATATTTTTGTCACTCTGGTACCAATAATGCCTCATTATTCTAATTATTAATTTAAACATTTCTTTTGAATCAAACTTTCTAACTTTATTTAGTTTTGTTTTGTTTTGTTTTTTGGGGGATAACAGTTCTCTGTTGGTTCTTATTTCCGTAGTGTGTGGCCAACAGCTGATGCTTACTGGGTGACAGTTGAAATTAAACTGCCTTTAATTTATCAGCTGACACCTGCACACAAAAAGGTAGAATAGATAGGCTGGTCAGCAAGATGATGTTACATTTATTTTTTGAGTGTCATTTTAAAAAGGAATCTATAGAACTCAACTTGCAATGTCCTGATCTCTCATCACTATGAGGAAAAAAAAGAGAGTGAGAGAGGGGAGGGAGGTTTGAAATTCAGATCAACCTGCATGGGGTAGGTAAAGGAAGAGCGCTGTGTCCTTTCCCCTTTAGTCATTCTATTCTTCTCCTATCTAATTGCACAGGCACGTGTGATCTTGCAAGTGGATGAAGACACCATAGAAAATTCCACAAATGAAAACGTAATTAGAGAAAGTATCTCTCCATTCCCCTCCTGTCATATCTGTGGATGGAGAAGTTAGGAAAATTCTTAAACAAGTCTGCCTCATCTACTGATTCCAACTTTGTCAAGACGAACTTTTGTCTCACTATGCTAACAATGTAGAGAGGAGATACGTTTTCGTGACAGTAATTGTGTTGCTATATTTAGTACTGTGCCCCGCGCCTCGCCTATTCCTGCCAACTTGCCTTTCCTTAAAACACCGAATGGGCTTCGTCAACTTGGAAGTTAGGCATACAGTACTAAAGCATATAATACTATTCAAAATATGACTTTGGAAGAAGAAGGGCGATATTTGATATCCTTTGTCTGCCTTAGAGTTTCTGAGTAAAATCAAAAGAAGAAAAATACTCCTGAATTTCCTTTGTAAAAAGTGTGTGGTAGGTAAGAAAACAATAGTGTTTTCTTTACTGTTTCAAGTTGTATGACTGAGATCTCAGCGACAAAAGACAAATTTTCAGAAAGCGTACACATTTATTTAATGAAAGTTTTCTAGGACAGAAGAGCCTCCGTTAGAAAATGATGATACAAAGAAATATGTAACCCTGGGCATTGCCTTTCTAGGCTTAGTAAAGGAGTTAATAGTTGTGAACATGATCTAATGGTAGTGAACTGGCCAGAACTTAGTAAAACCTGTTTGCTCAGATTATTTCCTGTATCCCTGTGTCTCAGAGATAAAGATGTTCCTTTCCTCTGGGAAAAGGGAGGGTGCTTCTCATATGAGACCTTGTGACCTGTTCCAGGTGGTCAGAAGCTACTTTGTAGGTTTTGTGGCCTGCCTCAGGGGACAAGGAGAGGAAAAATCTGAAGAGACCTTTCTGCTTCTGGTATTTTTCTCAAATTCCTTTGCTTAAAATACTCAATTTTCCCAGGTGCCATGTTCGGGTGTAGTGTGTCCTAAACTCCATCAGTGTACTACGAGAAGGAAAAGTCTTTAAGAATTATTGTCTTTTTTTCCCACAGGCACGTAATTATTTTTTATTTTTAAATATATATTTTGCCAACCTACCAGAAATTCTTTTAAAAATCTGACACTGAATAATTTTTCTTCATCCCTTAGGTTAAAACACTGAAAAGGAAGTGACTATTCTGTTGGCCAGAGCAATTTATTTGAAACCTCAAGTTCACACAGACTCAAGTAGCATTCTTTCATTTGTTTCATGGTGTTAGTTGGTTTAACCTCTTTTGACTTGTCCAAACACAGCGAATTCACTGCCCAGAGGGAGTTTGTTGGCCATCTGCACTATGTCATGTAAAAAAAGCACAGGGCTTTCCTTCCTTTGCCAGTGTTCATAGTTCCCGCAGGATTTAGTCAAGGCAATATTGCCTCCCATTTGAAACTGATGTGTTTAAGCATGACAGTAACCTCCATAGGGGGACAGAAATATCTGTTTCTTATTCATCGCTAGGTTTATAGCTGAGATCCTGTAACAAAAGACAGGTTAACAAGAAAAAAATCGTACAAATATATTTGCTGTAGGTTTTACACGATACACAAGTATTTATAAAGAAACAAAGACCCAAAGAAACGAGTAGACTTACGTATTTTTACACTTAGGCTTAATTGAAAGTATACAGTGGTGGAGAAATATAATTAGGAAAACAAGTGTGTCTTCTAATAGTAATAAACTGTGACGAACTTATCAAAATATTTATTCAGGTTCTTGTTTGTGTCCTTGTTGCCTTGAAATGTGGGGATACTCCTTTGTTCCAGGGGCAAGGAGGGTCTCTTTCACCTGAGGGTCTTATGACCTGCTTCACAATAAGCTCAAAAAACCCTCCCTGGGTTTTATACCCTGGTTAAAGGAATAAGTGCTGGAGAAAGCCCAAGAGACCTTCGTGTTTCTCCTGTCTTTTCAAATTCTTTCTGCTGAAAAATTTCGATATGCCAGGGTGCCACGGTCTGAGGTAGTATGTTTTAATCCCATCAAGTCCATTTCCACTGCAGAACAATAAACACCTGTGCATCAGTGGGAAACTATTCATTATCTGGGCACAATGCACTTTTTTTCTGCTATGTGATTTTTGCCTTTGTCTTTGAGATATTTTATACTCTGTGTAAGTAACTGATAGACATGCAAATTGAGCCTTGTCTGGTATAAATTCATTGACTTCCTTCCTCTACCCCTGAGAAAACCAGTTTGTTCTATTTGCATACTTATTTCAATATTGTTAATCTTTAAATATATCTCAGCAGAGACTCTTAAACTGGTTTTAGCCTCTGTTGAGTTCCCACTCTGTTGTACGACTAAACTCAAATCTTTAGCATGTGTGCATTTTTATATCCATGAGGGTCATGATGTTAGTCTTGTCCTAAAAACTCTTGTTTTAACACCGTTCTCCAAATCTTTACCACTCAACTTATTCTTTATGTATTTATAGATAGTGTGGTGATGTTTCTTGAATTCAGCATCTGATGAGCATAAGTTTTTATAGACATGATGAAATACAATTTTAGGAATGGAATGTCTCTGAAAACCTGGTATGTGGTTGCAAATTTATTCTTTATAGAAATATAAAAATGGAAATGACTTTGCTTTCTTAGCTTCCTCTGATACGTTGATAGAAGTTAGGCCAGTCAATGAGGAGAGAAGTGGATTGTACGGACTTTGAGGAGTAACAGAATTGAATGAGGAGGCAGGTGAATATTGTTTGTTCCTGCCAAAAGTCATGTTAAATTTTAATTACCAGTGTACCATTATTGAGGGTGATGGGATCTTTAAGAGACATGAGGTCATGGAGGGGAAACTGATTTGATATATAGACAGTTTAACCTCTTTTTCCTTTCTCACAAATGAGTCATTTGTTTTTCTTCCATGAGTCCCTCATCAGAAACCAAGGAAATGTGCTCATCCCGTCTTGGACATTCAACTTCTACAGTTGTGAGCAAAACAAAACTTTTTTGTTTGTAAACTACCCAGTCTCAACTATTCTGTCATAGAAATAGAATAGAAAATGGAGTAAGTAAGGTATAAACTCACATGTAACTAATTCTAGACTCCAGAGTTTAGATTATCACAATAAATTTACTCTTCTGAAAGTGGGGATAAGCTTATAAACCCAATAATTACTGTCAAACTAAACAAAACTGTAAATGTCAAGAACCTAGCACAATGCCTCTCATATCACACACCTCTGGTTCTCTCTCTAAGTGCACAAAATGGAACAAAAAACTCTGTGTGTGGTTGTTCAGCGTGTCTTATTAGCCTCTAGGCACACTTCACACATTACTTCAGTTTTCCATAATGCTTGAGCATGTCATAAATGTTCCATAAATTTTTGTTGAATAGAGCTGATTGAAGCAGAATTAGCAGCAATACAAAGGAAATACAGCTGATTTTAAATGCAGCCCCCTTTAACTGAGGAGCCAGGAGGCGAAGGCATGTTTTCTTCACATCGTGATCCGTACGTTAACCATGAATCCTACTAGTAACCCAACCTGGTATGTGGTGAAAATTTTAGAATCTAGGACAACTGATGCAACTAAACATCCTAATCCAATTTTTTTTTTTTTGCTAGAAAACTCAGTCTACCTTCATATATATTGATACATAAGAATTTCTCACAAACCCTTTGAAGGAATGGATGCCTATTTTGCTAAATTGGTGGTTGTGCACACACTGGTTACTGCTTCCATCATCAAAAAATACACCCACGAGCATGTTCAGTTCAGGCAGATGGTGCGGGCCAGTATTAGCAATGGCCCTCTATGGCATAGATGCCTGCAAGCTCTTTAGACCGTGTGCTAAAAATATTTTGATATACTCTGCTTCCTCCCTCTTCGCTGTTTCCCTTGCTGTCTGAGCTGTTTGGTCATGTCTCAACTGCAGCTGATGAAGCCTTTTCTGGCAGGTTGCCGGGGAGCCGCTCTCATGTGAATTCTGCCTCTCTCCAGGAGTTGCCTGCCTTCAATATAATGGGCGACACTGAAGGCAGCGTAGCGTTCGGTCGACAAGGTCAGACTGCCTTTCAGTCCTGCTATAATCAACCAGTGTAGCTCTTCCTCAGACCTGGGGAGAGAGAAGATAGAGGTCAAAAGAGCAATTACATTTCACATTGACTCCAGAAAAGGCTCGGTTCACAAGAGTGAAAAGAAGAAGGGATTGGATCGTAGCTTCATTCTTATCTGCCCTCTTCCTGGTCATCTTTGTTATTACCACTGCCCTGAAACTGTAACAAGTTTTAACTTGATGACGTGAAAAATGCATTTTCCGCCTGCAGCTCAGATCTTCTTAGACATTCAGCACTGTCAGCATTTTGCAAAAGAATGCAAATGAGTTGCAGGATCTATAACCAGAGACAGTAAGCAAAGGCCATTAATTATGTTTTTAAAAAATGTTAACCCTGGCAGACTGTATAACAAGCTATTGTGCTAATTTCAATCTGTAATCAGTTCGTACATTAGCATAACTTCATTTATTTAGCATTAAGGCAACAATTTAGAGAATATAATTTAGTTGGAAATGTCAGTAATTTTGCAGTGGAAGATTGCTGTTACAGAGCTACCTCTATTTGACCTTACAGCTGCCAGGACTAATTACTTTAATTGCATTAATTGCACTGACCATTTTGGTGTTTAATGTAGTTGCAGCTACTCTTTACCCATTGAGCAAATCAGCCTGGCTGAATTCTTAGGAAAATGGGCCAAGGCTCCTGCTAAATGGCCTTGTATTCTATTCTGCATATTGAGAACCCACATAACTCCCCAAATTATCAGGATTCTCATTGAGAGCATGAGTTTTGAAGAATGCCCTTGAAAGAAAAAAAATTTGTATTTCTGAGTTGGTTCTTATTTCTCATTGCTGATTTGATTAAAGTACAATTAGTTCAGTAATGATGAAGTAATGTTTAAGGAATGGATGTGGCAGTTTTGACAGTAAATCAAAACTCCCTCACTGCACATTTTGGAATGAGGCTTATTACAAATTCTACATTCTTCTTTCCGCCACATAGACTGAACACACTGCTTTCCTTAGGATCAGACTCAATGCAAATACAGACATGTTGCTGCATCCTGACAAGAGACCTGTGGGCCTGGGAATGTGTAAAACAGATATTTTCTCTCAGAAGGAAGCTTAGAGGACTGTTTAATACATAATTTGCTATTAGTAATGCACCAGGTAGTTGAAAAAAAGTATACCTGGAGCATCCAGGAGTAAGCATGAAATCATGGACTCTGGGAGTCAAACTGAATTCATCTAGTCCACCTGGCTTCCTCAAAGCCAAAAACAACTCCTTGTTTCTTACATGATGATCTAAGCTAAACAGTAGATGGCTAAACATTTCAAATGATATTTAAATGTAATCCAGATTGTCTTACTCAATAACTTGAACTGCTAAAACATATTTTGAAATAAGAATACATGTGCAATTGTTTGATGACAAAAGTGTGTGTGTAACGCTGGCAGTCTAACCCAAGGCTTTTGCACTGAGCTACATCTCTTGCCTGTCTTTTTTTGAGGGTGAGAAGAGGGTATCATTAAGTCACAAAGTTGTCTAGACTTGGCTCAAACTTGCCGTCTGACTGCCTCAGCCTTCCAGCATGCTGAAATTATTGTATCACCACACCTGACTTACTAAAATTTTTATTTGTTGGCTAATAATGGTCCATATGCCCTGAGTAGCTGTTCTCTTCTGAGCAGTCACTTGATGATTTCGACCATGTGTACTTACTGTCTCAATCCTCCATCAGTCCTATGCAATGTGCATCATTAGTGATCGAGAGAAATATAGAGAAGAAAAACTGTAAACTAGAGTATCTGGTGAACCCTTCCCTGCAAAGCTGAATTTCATTTTTCAGTTTTCCCTGGGTCAAGTACTTAATCTGTTTCAGTTTCCTAAAATCAGTAAAGTAGCTATACTTCTTCTGCCTCGAGGAAGTCCTGGCTTTGCCTAGCTGTGCGCATGTGAAGGAGCCAGTCTCTGAGAGCCATTTCATAGCTCTGGCCAGTGGTGGGGAACCATCACATCCCAGGCCTCTGTTGTTCAGAGTCTATAGAGGGAACCCTCAGACCCGCAGTGAGGGCTCCCACCCTCTTACTTTCCTTTTCTCTTTTGTTTGAAAAAAACTATTGTTTGTATTATTTTTATTCTTGTCTACTTTATTCTTAACCCACAAGAGTCTGTGTACCTGGGGACCTCCCCCCTACTCCGGGGGGTGGGGAGGGAGGGGGAGAAGATTTTACCTTAACATTGTGATGGATGTTACTATACATAAAAAGTAGTAGAATTCCTGGTCAGTCCAGGATCTCAAACCTGGTGTTTGTGTCTTTGTCTCTGAACTTGCCCTTGGTGCTTGATTGCCTTAGAATTGGATGAATTCTTCCTCAAAGGCTATGGAGAAATGTTCTTCTGTGAAATCAGTAACTCTCAGCTTGTTAGTTCTGGTTTCTCATATGGCAGAATTCCAGTTGGCAACATATTTCTTTAAGGTGAAACACCTGGATGGGAATGAAATCTTAACAGTCAAAATGCATGCATTCTGTCACCGTGCTATGTTCTTGTCTTTAACTTCTTGGTCTGTATGTCTCTTCCTTGGGAAAACCTTCCTTACCCTCAGTCTACCTCAGGAAACCCCATTATAACTTCTCAGCCTGTGATTAAATAAGTAATAACCCAGATATCTTCCCTCTAATAGGCAAAGGGGAGGCAGTATTGCTCATTTTCAGTTTTACTGCTCACTAGTTAACCTCACACAAACTAGAAATTTCTAAAGTTCTTGATTTCTTCAGATTTGAGCTTGAGTGCTGGATTCTAATTAGCTAAGTCCTCTCCTCATCAAGATCTCTAGTGGATGCCTTGAATCAGGAATAATACCAAATCCGAAATATGTCATGATTTCTTCTTATGCATATAAACCTATTCCAAAGTTGGATTCATATATTAGGTATAGAAAGAGATTAGTCACAGTAACTAATAATAAAATGAATTATTTAAAATGTATAAATTATTCGCCCCTGGAATATTCCATTTCATCTTTTCAGACCACACTGACCCATATGTAACACATGTGCAAAATGGAATTGTGGATCAGGGGAATCCAGGTCATGGTATCCACAGAATGCGAGGGTAACTAGGGTGCAAGAACGGACCTCTGGGTCCTCACCAGTGTGCAGGCCTCGTCTAGATGTCACAACAGGTACCGACAACAGGATCTGGGCTCTTCTTTTCCTGCACCACCCCATCATGTCTAGCTAGTTCCTTGAATACATCTCAAAACTTGAACATAACCAGCTTCTTGTGTCTTTGTGGAAGCTTACATGCTTGTGCTTACCTCCTGTTCCCCACCTGTCTGACTCTGCATGCGCTCTGTTTCCTCAGAGATGTGACATCTTTTCGTTCTCTACGCTTCCCTCACACAGCACCTCCAAAACGTTGGTGGTCTTTGCCATGATTTGTTCTGTCAACTCCCTTTTCTCAGCCCCTCTCTCTTCTGAGTCCTCTGCCGTGTCGTCTCTGTGCACCCTCGCCTGTCCTCCCTTAGCTCTTCCACGGACTATTGCAGCAGTTGCCCACCTTCCGGCTTCCAGTCTCCCACCCCTGTGAGCCTTTGCACTGCTGCGGTCCCGGGTAGAAATCGACTCACGGGCTCCCCGCCCCAACAGAAAACACCCTCTGCTTTCAGCAGTCACACGCATCTTCCAGGCTTCACTATGTTTTCAATCTGAAGGTCGTTATTCAGATGGAAAAGGAAACTGGAGTCAAATGATCCAACATTTTGTCTGTTTTGTTAATAAAACATTATAATCTTTCAGAAATATAGTTCCTTGTTCTTTACGCACATTGGTAAAAATGTTTTTTATTCTTTTCCCCCCATTTTATTCATACGCGTAAGTGCAAAATATAAAGTTTACATTGATCTTGAGCATTTTGTGAACATATACATCGTGGCAAAGTTACAAGACCTTCCCCTCTCTCCTTTTGGCCCTCCACCCACCTACCCACCCCCAGTTCCCATTATTTCCCACTTTAAGTTCCGTGAGATAGTTGTGATCTGGGTTTCCCATAACAGAGAGACCATTCGATATTTCACCTTCTGCTTCTGACTCACTTCACGAAGCATGATGGTCTCAAGTTGCCTCCATTTGCCTACAAAAGCCACCAACCTCTCTGACTTTATAGATGCATAGTATTCCATTGTGTACAAATACCACTATTTTTGTATATCCACTGGTCTTTTTAAAGCAAAATTGAGTACATATATTATTTGTTTTTAACTTTTTAAATTTTTCTACATTTCTGCTAGTCCATTGCTTTTGGTTTTGGCTACAAGTTCTTTGACAGTTCAAACATGCTTTTAAAATTTTGAGTTCAAAGGAGAATTCCCTAAGTAGCCATATTGATTTTTTCAGTTTTTCTTCCATATCCAGATAATTTTTATTATTTAGTTAGAATTTATTTCTTCTCCTTCTGGAACTATCTATATCTTTTTAGAAAAACCCTCTTGCCCTGAGACCAAATATGTTTTCTTTGAACTTTTGAAATTTACCTTTTTTATAGGATAGGATGCATGTGGGAAACATCTCAGCAGCCTTGTTTTTTTGCTTATTTGAATTTTACAAAGCTCTCACTTTCTCTCAAGGTTCTCAGTAGTTCTTTATTCTGAATCTGCTTTCTCAAATATCAGAATCAAGTTTAGAGTAACTGTGTCTTCTAAAGTCTAAGCTGACAGATCACATCTCTTTATTTGCTCCAGGACCTCTGTTCTTAGAAGCAAGAGGGATCCCAGATTGTACACAGCCTAGTGACATTATCTGTCACATCAAGCTGCAGCTTCTGTGCACACGCACTAAAAATAATACTGCAGAAAAAGAGTTGTGGCAGGCCTGCAGGAGCATCTTCTAGGCTCCTTACACTGGAATGGAGGCGAACAGGTTCATCTTTTACTCGGCAAGATTGAACATAATCACACTCAAATGGTGTCCTTTGCCTGGACTTTGTCTTCTGATAGCATAGAGTAAAGACAGTGGCAGAGTGCTAACATAGGAGGAATGGGAAATGTGGGAAAGTACAGTGAGAATCTGGGAGAGCTAGTGTCAGTAAAGACACGACTGTGTGCCAGCCACTGGGATAGACATTTATGTACACCTGTTATTTATAAATTGTAACACATGAGAAAGGCAGCATTATAAAAGTTGGCTTCTTAATGTCACACAGCCAGGGATTTGAGAATGAGAGTCAGGCTAACAAAAACAAAGTGAAACAAAACCATGAAATTATGTATAATTCAGTACATAACAATCACCTCATTCATGTGCATTACAAAAATAATGATTGTATGCATGAGCCCATGCCTACCTATGCTAGGAAGAGAGAAGTGCTGGTTTTTGTGTCTTACTAACAATTTTGATGTTATATCAGTAGAATCTTGTAGTATCTTCTTTCTTGAAAAATGTACCCCTTATCTAAATATTTTTATTAAGCACAATTTCTATACTGAAATTTCTGAGCAAAATGGGAGGGAAAAGAAATATATTATATTGAAAGTCACATACTTTGTGATCCTTAAAGCAACTAGTCTTCTTGGTACATTACTGTCAGCTAAACAAATACGTGTTCTTTGACAAGTGGGTTTTGAGATGCTAATGGAAATATTGATTTTCACCTTTGTCTTTTCTTTTGAAAATGCCCATTCACTATGCTGCTTGCTCATCTCCATCCTGAGCTCTGCTCCCTTAATTGTTTGTGTCAGAGACGTGGGCCAAAGCCAAGGTGACTAAGTGGGCGGCAAGCCAGTTGCGGAAACAGAGGGACGACATGGCATAGGCCTCCTCAGTCAATGGACCCTGTCTCTCCTAATTTCATTATCAACTCACCACAGGAACCTGACAGAGTCACTATACTAAATCAAAATCCAAAGCTCAAGAACAAAAAAGGAAAGAAAAAAGATCCAATTTCAGACTCAGGTAAAAACATCATAATTCAGAAAAAAATCTTTGCTATTGACTAGAGCTACAGACTTTAATCCAAAGGCTTCCTCTTTAAATTAAGAATACAGTTTATTTCCTATTCTAAAATTAATAATCCAAAACCCGTACACATTAATGAAGGACCCTGAATGCGGTACTTCAAAGCAGAAGTCCCAGTGAGTGACCGGACACTTTGGTGACCGGAGCTGATGACGTCATGGGTTCCCAGGAATCGCAGCTTCCGTGGGAGGCATTCTCGTGTGTGCCAGGATGCCATAAATTTGAGATGGAGTATCCTGTTTGTTGAAGCTTCCTCAACATGTGATCCAATTGCTCTCTGATAAACAGATTGTGTTGGAATAGGAGTTCTTAAGTCGTTTAGAGATTTAATTGTGCTCGTGGAAGAAGAGACCCAGACCCCATCCTGGAACAGACTGGGGCCCCAGCAAGATCCACAGGAAACCAGGCTCACCAGGCAGTGGTTTTAGATAAAGAACAAAAACAAGGAAAAGGAAGCACTTACTTGTGGGGAACAGAAAATACATATGGGAAGAAAATTGAGATAGGTAGGCGGTAGATGCGGTCATTTTGTTACTGAGGATCTTTGCTTACCCTGGGCTAGCTAGTGCCTGTGTTTTTGTAAATCTCAACTATTTAAAAAAATAATATGGGAGTATAAATAAATAAGAAATTCTCTTCAAAATATTTTAAGCTATAAAAGATGTATTTTTGTTACAAAAACAAAAAATAATAACCTGCCTCTCTGAAGTTCTCTTAGAAAAAAAAAGATAAGTAGGTTATTATATTACTTGTTGGTTATCCACCTGTTTTTGGTAAGTTGATTGTATCCAAATATTGAAACCTCTGAATATGTTTTTGGCTTAAGCCTAAAGTTTTAATTGTTACACATATGAAAGAAATTTTAAAATTTCCATGCCAGCTTTCACAGCCTTCTGTGATTTGCTATTGTGATACTTTTTTGTTTGCAATGTAATTAGTTATTCACATGACCTCTTCTCCACTAGGCCTAGTTTCTGGGAGATCACATTGACTGTGGCCCTTGCAGAGGTCCCCAAAACAGAGAAGGCTGGCACTAGATATTACCTGGGGATAAAAACTAATTTATATAATGTAGCTACTTTACAAACAGCTGCATGGACTAAATGAGAAAACAGACAAATCAACCTGTGCTTGAATTGCAATAGGAACTCAATACATGTTGGTTCTGTAGTCCCTTCTTTTCAGAAAAAGAAAGTCTTTAGTGTTTAAGGTATTATTGGAATATTCAATATCAATTTTCACCTAATAAAATTATTCTGTAGAACTTGATTTGCTCTTAAGAACAATCATGTTTGGTATAACAGTAGGAAATTTGAAGCCAATAGTTTAGATGAATTCCCTTAAACTGGGTCCATAATCATATTGCATGATTTCACAAATGTGACATCTTCAGAGCTTCTCTACTGGAGAATTACTTACTGTCTGTGTCTTACAAACATAAAGCTCTTTCCTCTGAAGTTAGGGGACTGAGGAACATCTGTCCAGATACTAGAAACAGAAGGAGTCCTCACCGAAGAAAGTGCAGGTTAGGTATGCCATCATCCTTTGCTATTCACAGGGAATTAGTTAGAGGACCTCTATGGATATTAAAATCCAAGACGCTCCAGTCTTGTGTATACATACCATAATACTTTCCTATGACCTAGGCACATCTGCCTGTGTACACTTTCAGTCTTCTTAAGTACTTGCCAAATACAAAGCAAGGGCTACAAAAACAGGTCTTCTGCCATATTACCTAGGGAATGATGACAAAATAGGAGAGTTAATAGTATTCGATGCAAATGTAACTACTGTAATTACTAATGCTACATACTAGCTGCAATGTAACATTTTACCCAATGTTTTCCATCCAAGGTTGGTTGAATCCACAGATGGAAGACTGGAAATAAAAGGACACTGTATAGAGGGAGAGTCAATTGACAATCAAAAGGTTTTTGGTCCTTCTGAGATATAGAAGGAAAAAAAAAACTCCATTTCAGACGCAGTTTCTCCTATTACTCAATCACAACATCATTTACCTCTGGGACATCAGAGATATGGGGGTTTCAGGGGTTTCTTTCCATAAGCAAGCAGGCTATGCGTTCTGCAGTGGGAGACACAAGCTCGTGTCCTCTAATTCAATGAAATTCTGACACTAGTTACGTGGAGACAGCGTAAGATCCCACAGGCGAGGGCTCAGGCCCCACTCCTCCCCTTCTTGCCTCCACCCACAGGATGACAGTCAAGAGCCCTAGATTGCTCTGATTGGCTGTTCATAAACGGGGTTCTGATAACCATTTCTTCAACTTTAATTAGTTTGCATCATCAGTTCACAGAGCTCAGGAAAACCTGTTGTATTTCAAGGACATAGAGAATGCATCTGAAGGTCTGGAAGGGGTGACGTGCAGGAGATTTCATGGCCTCTGTGAGCGCCTGCCCTACAGGAATCTCCATGTGCTCAGCTATCTGACATTTGCCAACCCTTGTCCTTTGGGGTTCTCTGGAGACTTCATCTCACGGGCATACTTAAAGCATCAACGACTGTGTTGAAATGTTCATGATTTGATGTTAATGGAGGAAGCAGGGAAACTCACGAAAGTCTACCAATTCCGATTGTCACAGCTTCTCCTCTCTCGTGGTCATGGGTCAAGATACCCTGTGAAGTAGGAAACTTACCACCAGAGCTCCGAGAACTCTAAGACCGAAAGGCTGGCACAGGTGGAGTGCTCCTGAGACTTGTCTGAGAGAACAGAAGTTGTAGTTTCCATGGCAGCCTTGGGGAAGAAGGATACACCGGGGAGTGTGTTCTAAAATGAAAATATTTATATCATAATGTCACAGCGCTTTAGGACAAACGGAGACTTTGGGCTTATGGGAGGAAATGATTCCCCGTGTAAGTTATACAAAGAGATTTGCCAGATAGCTTTCATATAGGTTTAAAAATATCCCATGTGAAGTACAAATAAGACTGCTATGCCAACAAATGGTCTGGTTTATTCTTGTGGAAATGACCATTAGCTCTTACTGAGTTTCCTTTATGGTTGATTTCCTTCATACTGCAGCCAGCTGAGAAAGAGTGCAGAAGGATGTTCCTTTCTGAAAACAATCTCTACCATTTTAGTGATCTCTAAGTACACCTTTACCCCTCAAGTTTCTAATCTCTTTAAATTGCTAGTAAGTACAGCCGACAACATCTAGCTAGTAATTCTGAATTTTTAGAGTTGTGATTGCAAGGCCTCTGATCATGTAAAAGAAACTTTGCAAAATAGATACACAAAGACATATTAAAATAAATAGCACAGTCCTAATCTGGCCTCTGTCTCTAAGACATATGTATCAGTAGGCTGGTGGCAAATACCACGTAGCCCACTCTAGTTAAAAATTATTCTGCGGCTTCCTCTCTCAAAAGAAAGCTGACCAATCTTCTGTGAAATTCTCCTTTTAAACAAGTCCAAGGGTGTAGCTCCTGTTATGGGGACTTGGTTCCATCTCCAGTGCCCCAAACCAAAGCCAAAAGCCAAAAACAAAAACAAAAACAAAAACAAAAACGAACACCACCCCACATTTTCTCATGTCAATAAACAGGGCATAGGTGACACTGTGGCCTATGCAGAAGCCAGAAAAAAAGGAAATGTCAACTCTGAAACAAGTGTTAGCATGAACCTTCCTGTTAGTGCCTGGGCTCCCACTCAGCAGGCAGCATATTTAAATATGACTCTGGATGCCCATTTCAAACATTTTACCTCTAAAGTATCCAATTCAAAACTACATATTTGACCATACAGATTAATAATTCTCAGGCCTGGTTGTACCTCGGAAGCATCGGTAGCCTAAGAACAGAAATAAGGGAAGATAACATATACATAACAAAAGAGAACATACATACATGATTTTTGGAAAAATTCAAACTATCCAACGAAGTGTGTAGCAAAGGAGTGCTCTTTCATCCCAATTTCCAGTTCCTAACTTCTTCTCATCTAGGATTAAAAATATGTATAAGTGTTCAAACCTCATCTTCTACATATTAGTGAGTATCTTCTGGCAGGTACATTATTAGTAGGCTCCGCAGGTGATCCTACTGCAAAGAACCACTGATCTTGATAGTGTAACAAAATTCCTCAGGCTTTACATTACAGTGTGGCTGCTATGTGACACATTGACTGGGAAGTCACTGAGTCTGAAAACATTTACTGTGTGTGTTAGGGTGAAGAGTTTGTGCTGTGGGTGATCTTTGACTTAATAGTGGTTTGATTTGCTGTGGTTCAGCTTCATAGTATTTTAAGAGCAACATGCATGCAATAGAAACCATACTTCCAACTTTCTTTTTTTCTTCTTTCCTTTTCTACCTTTCTCCTCCCCCCCCACCCCTTTTTTTGTCCCTGTGGTACTGGCGATCAAACTCAAGGCGTTATAGCTGTACTAGATCAGGGATCTACTGATAAATTATACCCCCTTCCCTCATACATCCTTAATTACTTATTTGTTCCTAATGACAAAATACCCAACATCCATAACTTAAAGGAGGAAATATTTATTTAGTTACAACTTCAGAAGGTTTCACATAGTTGGCTCATGGGCAGCCAGCAATGGTGGAGGCTCATGGCGGAAGTTGGAAAGTTGCTCACAGCATTGCAGACAGAAGCCAAGTGAAAGCAGGAAAAAGCTGATTTCGGGAGACAGGCAAGGTTGGAGCTTTCCCAGGATGAAGCTGCAATAGTATTTCTTCTTCTTTCCTTTACTCAGTTCAATCTACCAGTTGGGCCTCCCACACCCAGACTGGGTGCCCCTCCCTCGCTTCCTAGGCCACAAGTCAACACCACACACCTGAAAGCTCTGGGTGACCCCCTCCCCCGAATCTCAGCAAACTGATATAATTCCTCCAGATCTAGCCTCAAACACCCACCACCCATTTCAGCCAGGCCCTATGTCCCAATAGCACATAGTTTCACAGTTATCCCATTATATCCAAGTACATGCAGCTTTGGGGGAACATGTCAGATCCAAGCCATAGCACTTCCACTCTGAATTTGGATCTTTTCCTGAACTGGCCATGGCCACCACCACAATCTCTTGTGACTCTTAGCTCTGGTAAGCCATCCTGTCAGTCCTGGGTGTAAACCAGCAATACTCTACCCTAGCAGTGTGTTGAATGGCAGAGTCAACACTTTGTTTTAAAATAAGCTTTGTGCTGAATGACTTTGCCCAAATACCAGCTTATGTCAGTTTTCTGGGTATGTTTAGTTTAGGTATATTAAGTGTACTACACGATATTTTCAATTTATAATATGCTTATTGGGATTCATGGAAAAGTTGTATTTATTTAAAGCACAGTATCATCTAGATAAGACGAAATGACACAACAATTACAAAACAGTTGTACCACCTGGGACTACTAGGAAAAAGTCTAGGTATGACGTTGTAAACCAGTACCTCACTGTATGCCTTCACACTTGAAAAATTACAGGATCAGACAAAATGAAATTTATAGTTTATCTCTCTGTATTCTGCAGTATAAAAATGTTGGTGACTTACTGCAGATCCGTTCTCCATTCTCCCTAATCAAACTTGGCTTTGTTCTAATACCTAAGCTCCATTCCTCCCTCCGCTCCCAAAACCCTAGCACCTCAGGGGGAGCAGATTCCCACAGGGCAGATGGGCAGGTTTGGCAGGCTGAGGGATAAGTTGTTCTTTTTTTTGAATAGATATATGATCTAATTCCAGGTAATATAATGTGCTGACAGATTTATAGGAGGTTTCTAAACTCTAAGAATCCAGTTTCTCCCTCCCATCAAATGTGAATAAGAAAGCACCCTCCGCATTGAGAGCTATTGGAATCAACCTGTCAGCAGAGTGGACTGAGCCTCAGCACCGAGCTGACCTGGAAGGCAGACCAGGCAAACTGAAAGAACCTGGGCTCGTGCCCATGTACTGACCCATCACACCCAACAGCCCTGAAGAGCTTATTATATCTGGACTTTCTGATATATGAGCCAGTAAATCTATTTTTTAAGCAATTCCAAGCTGAGTTTTCTGTTACAGTTGAAATCTACCTAAATAATCCATCTTCTTTTGATTTAAATCCTTCACTCTAGATCTTAATTCATTCCTTTTGTTTAAGTATTTTTTATGAGCTTCTTGGCCATTTGCCTTGTCTTTATTTTTTTTAACTTTATGACCCTTAGATTACTTAATGGCTATTACTTTTCTATTTTAATCATTTTCCCCCTCTGTGTATCCTGGGCCTATCACAAACTGGCATTTTGAAGCATGAAGTCATATATGATACACCTACTTTATCATGTGTCCATAGGAAAGGAACACTTTACTCAAGAACAAGTGGAGAAGAATCTTATATACAGATAAGCGCTCAGTTGAACAATCAAGGGATGTCTGTAAGAGATATTGCCAGTGTCTCCTTTCTAGTTTGTGCTAAGGAAAGAACCATTTAAATCTTGATGGTAATGGAACAAGAAACAGATTGTTTCATAAGGAATGCAAAACTTTCTTCTTTATCTTGGGAAATTGATTTTATAGGAATTCAGAAAAAGGAATAAAGGAAAGACAGAATTTTCCCCCCTCGTCTTATATCCCAAAGTTCTTTCATACATAGCTTCAGTTAAGTCTTATAACCAGCCTGCAAGGAAGATATATTTTTTTTTAATCTTCAGCTACATTGGGGGTAACCAAAGTTTAAAGAAGTAATTTTCTCACTGCCACTCAAGTGGATGTCAGAGCCAAATCACACTAAAGACTGACTCCAAATCCATATATTCTGTAGAACTCACACATTGAGAGTCTGTTGTCTACACCCCTGCTAGGTTTGCTGGAACTTTGAGATTCCTTTAGATGGTCTCCGTGCTGAGTAAGGGATCAGGATTACCTGGGTAGACTTTGGCTTTTTTACTTGCTCTTTGGGGAGCCCTGGCTCTTCTTGTAGGGTTCTCAGAGGCCAGTGACAATGCCTTGCTGCTTCTCTCCCAATTTACCATGGCAACCTCAAGGTCACTGAGTCATTTGGCTGGTTATTACGACATATTTTCCTGGTTGCACTTCTCCACCATATCTCTGAGGTCTTGCGGTCACCACGTGTGGAGTCTTAGCCCTGGTTATAGCCTCTAATCTGGCCTTGTGGGTCACTGAAACTTACTGAATTGTTCACAATTGTCCTCTACCCTGTTTCTGTGCTGCATATTTTCGGGTTTTTTTCTCAAATAATCTGTCCCAGTTGTTTATAAAAACTGATATAAAGCCCCAGAACATGCATGTGTAGTACTTTCTGACTTGTCATATTTGGGGTGTGATGAAATCAATCACCCTGACCAGACCTGGATTGCTCTCTATTCAAATTCATCCCCTATCATTGTAAGAACATGGAGATGGACTCAATGGGAAGACAGGGGTGAGGCACAGAGAAAGAAGTGAGACAGCAAGGAAAAAAAGATATGGATTGCTCAGACTGATTCGACTGCTAATATGGCTTTCACTAATTATATTGTTTTGGTTTAATTGTTGTAACTATCAGCGCCACCGACAGTTGTGCTCTAGAAAACAAGAGCAGAACAAGAGGCAGATGACGCAACCCAAGGATGCAACCATGATTCCTGGGAGCGGCATGTGCAGCCAGTCATTGGCCTTATTAGAATAATAATCATCTTTCTCTTCCCATAGAACCATACCCAATGATTGGAGGAAAATGGGACAAAGTACAGGTTTTTATATTTTTAAAATATTTCTTGTATGGCAGAAATTTTTAGGCTTGTGATTTCATGAAATCATTATGAAAGTGTGTCAATGGCTGGACATGATGGTGTACCTCTATAATCCCAGCGCTCTAAGTCTGAGAGAAGGCTGAGGCAGAAGCATTCCAAGCCCAAGTCCAGCCTGGGCAACATAGTGAGACTGTCTCAACAAAAAGAAATAAAGAAAGAAAGAAAGAAAGAAAGAAAGAAAGAAAGAAAGAAAGACAGAAAGAAAGAGAAAAATGAACACCTCTTCAATGAAAGTAGCTGGAAGAAAGTAGTTGGAAGTTATTTTCCCTGCTTTTTATAGTTATAATAACAGGCTCGAAGGAATGACTAATGCTCCTTATTATTACTAGAGAGTGACTAAGTATGGACTGGGATGCAGTTTTGTACCAGACCTTTCATATGCATTATCTCATTTTACCTACACGACACATTGACAGTATAGGCTCTATTACCTCATAGCCTCAGAGGCCAGAATTCTGAAATCAAAGTGTCAGTAGGTCCAGGCACCCTTCAAAGGCTCCAGTAGAGAGTCCTAAATTCCATATTCGGGCTTATGAAAGTTCTTAAAGTTCCATGGCACATGGTAGCATACTTTGACTCAGCCTCTGACTTCACCTGGTTTTCTTCTCTGGGTCTATGAATATCCATTTCTGTCTCTCAAGGACACTTTCATTGGATTAGGGCCAATTTTAATTAGGTCATATTTGAAGGTTCAGCTTTTACATGAATTTTGGACAGCAGTACTCAATCTATTATAGCAGGTCAGAAAATAGTATGCTTGAGGTCAGACATTTTGCGGGCTAAAGGTCTAATTATAATTCATGTGTATTCTATGTTAATATATTATATTATATCCAGATTGTAATGATTTCAGAGACAATCCTAGGCTGTCCAGAGCTAAGTGGAGGACTCTGCATATATTCTAGGACTTGTAATTGAAGAAAAGGGAGTTAGAGAAATCATTAACGGAACTTCATTTGGTGCTCTCCATCTAATACATATGTTAGTGTAGAAATGATAAAAAGTCATAGGAATATTTTTCCCAAAAACTAAAACGGAGGGAAAATATTTTTAGGGGATTCTCTTGGGAAAAGAGTTAATATATGGGGTGGGAGACAATGAGCAGAAACTGTAACAACCAAGAACTTAGTACAAGAGCAATGAAATACGAGGATTCCAAGAGTCCATAGGCCAAGAAGATGAATATTAGCTGATGGTATCACATGAATTAGTGAACAGTAAAGTCTTAGATGTCCGTAAGCATTTGAACTTCAATTAAAAAGGATCAGTCAAACTTAGCAATTACTTTTTTGGCTGTGTTTCATCAGTTGAAAGACATCTGCAAAACACAACTTCAAATCATGGATTTATAAACTTTATACATAGATTATAAATAAATTAGTAAAAATGTTAAGTTATTCTCCTGAGAGTTTCCCATTCTTTTTTAAAAAGTAGTACCTGAACTAAGAGGAGAAAAGCTATGGTTCAAACATTAGAAGAAAAAGGGATCAAATAAATGTCAGATCAGAGGAAGGGAGAGGGCATCCAACCAAGCTAGCTAATGAAAAGCACAGACTAGAAATCTGCTAACATAGAAAACAGATTTACGATGGCGAATTAAATCTAAAAATAAAAAGCATCTTTAGCCCCTCTGTGCAACCTGTTTTTACCGGACTTCCTTATAAGCTTCCTTCAGCTGATAAGCTGCAGGCTTCCTTCTACAGAACAGTACACGCTACATTTGGGGCATCCGTCGCTGGGCACACCATTCAACCTAACAAAATGAGCTTATAGTAGTGTTGCTAAATTCTAATGTTCGCAGACTTCAAGTGCCTCAGGGAAGGAGAAGGAAGGACTTCCTCATCAAGTGTTTGCAACCAGTCAAATTATGACACAAAATCTTGCAACTTATTTGTAAAAGCATACAATTGCTTTTTAAAAATATCCTTTCAGAGGATCCTCAAAAAAATAAAACTTCAAAAATAGTACTACCAGAAGATCGCATGATCCTGTTTTGGGGTATATTTCCAAAGGAACTGAAATCAATTCTACTAAAAGGACATTTGCCCTCCACGTTCATCATAGTGCTACCACAATGTCTGGAATGTAGACTCTGCCTAGGTGTTTATCAACAACGGAAAAGATGAAAAGAATGTAGTATATGTGCCACATGGGATACTATGAAGCCACAGAAGGGTGAAATCCTGTCACTGTGTCAACGTGGATGGAATTGGAGATCAGTAAAGGGGATAACTCAGGCAAGTAAGAAAAGTAGTACGTGGTTTCACCCACATGGTGAATGTAAAAAAGGAAACTATGTCACTGAAGTAAAGAGTAGAGGGATAGATACAGGGTGAAAGAGTAGGGAATTGAGAAGTGACCGGAGTGCCGAGCTTAGATAAGCCAGAGAAATGGGATCTGATATTGACTGCAGAGCAGCACGATTTTTGTCAATAACAATGCATTATGTGCTTCAGAATAACTAACTGGAAATTCCCAATATCCCACTAAAAGACATGCCAGGTAAAGGAGATGATAGATATGTTAATATATTGTAGACATTGCATAAAATCACATTGTGCCCCTTGAGTGAACATAGTTACGATTTGCCAATAAAATACTAATAATTTTTTAAAGTCACCTGAACACCTCAATAAGGCTTTTGTTTCATTAAGAAGTACATGAGGGATTTTTTTGTACATATTTACCTGTGAGAGAAAAATGGAGTTTTCCTTGAAATTATTTGCCAATGGAGAGAATAAAATGCCTATTATAAGTTTGATTTTATCACTTGATCACCACATCAGAGAGTTTATTTTGTTCTTCTCACATTTAGACTCCGGCTCTGCCTTTTCCCACCAACTTGCTGAAGAATTTTCAGTATCTTGAAAAGTTCTTAGTGTTGAGAATGACAGTGAATTGTTTCCCTTGTGACACATTTAGCAAGACTAAAATGGTAATTTTTTTTTTTCATTTTCAGATATAATCTTGGCAGAATGTTTAAAGGAAAGATAAACTAAATGTCAGGAATGCTTACCAAAAAACAGTTTGGTAGAAGAGCAAGGCATGCTGGGAGCAAAATGAATGAGTCTTGTCGCAGATGGCAGCTACCACTGGAGTGGCTGATGTGGTGCTACTGAGTTTTCTTTCATTGACACAGTGCTCATTTCTAATAATAGCGCTCGTTTTGTTCTGCCTCGCATGGCTAAGTTCTCCAGTCCTGCTTGGTACCACAGAGTTACCCCTTTCCTGGGAGGTTACCAGTCTGAGTGGGAGAATAGATGCCTAGCTTCCCAAATCACCTTGTTCCCTAGGAGACCTCATCAAAACCTACCAAGAATCTGGATGAGTGCTCCAAATCTGCCGGTTCTAAGCACCCACAGCTGTTTTCTCTTGGCAGAAATAATAAGGATCTAGGATTAAATGTTACCATTTAATAATTAATACCATTCAAAGTCTCCCTCCCTTCTGTTGAAAGTTGGCACTAGGACACAGCCGTTGATGTGCTGACGTCCTGCAACACTGGGTCACTGATTTCCTTGCTATTGGAACACTGTACTGAGAATAAAAGTACTTTAAGACATGGCAATTGCAGTTTTCACAACCTGGACCATGTGTTGGAATCTGTTAATATACCCACAGTTAGTTACATTTACATATAAAAGTTGGCACTTAATTACAAATGTGGATCTTAATACCCTCCTGAATATTTTAATTGTAAAATCTCCATGCCTTTCTCATATGCATAATACCACACTATTGCATACTTACATAAGATAATGTCTGTTTTGGTATTACCTTCTAGTTTCTTCAGATCACCTTACGCAACTCTAAAAGGTTAACATCTGGGGAGACCAAGTGAGTGATGTCTGGATAGTCTTTGTATTGTGTTCTCGCTTTCTCTATGGTTCTGGCATTATGCCAACACAAAACATTTAAAAATTATACTGCACATCTGAACCTATTAGATATACTTTAAAAGGGAAAGGCTGGGGAAATACCTCGGGGCAGAGCACGTACTTTGCATAGGCAAGGTCTTGGTTTTCCTAGTACCACAATAAACAAACAACAAACAAACAAATGAGTCTCCTGTTTTAGCTACAAAAGCATTAACCAGAGCAAAGCTATCATTCCACATACAGAAAACAGGTCGTTTAGAGGTTCTACCCCACTACCTACAGAAACATAAAGTAACAGATATGTTTGTTGTGTAACTAAGCAGGTCACAGGCTGTTGGCTGCCAGAGCTAACTCGATTAAGGCCGTGATAATCTTTTGAAAGATTGTAATATATCTCCATTTGAAGGGTATTATCTTAGTTTCTCAGCTATCACAGGGAGCAAGGTTAACAAATATTCAGTGATGAATTTTTGAAAGCTGTAGTCAAATCTTGTTCTCCTAAGCCCTTTGGAAGGGCTGTCAAAAGGCAATGCAATAAAAATTGTCAAATTTGTACACAGACCTACATGATGGCTGTTATCTGAGAAAGTGGCTTATGATTCATACAGTCTCTACCTTTACTTAAGCAATTTCTGGTTTGCTTTAGATTGAAGACAATCTGCTCCCACAGCTCATGTGGGAGAGATTACTACAAAAGGCTCTTGTTTGCTGGAAATAAGAAGCCGTGAGACACAAAATCCACTGAGAGGGGATCTGTACTTCACCAGCAGTCGGAAACTTTCGCTAAATATCAACATTGCTGACCATCTTCTTATCAAGATCATCTGATTAAATGTGGATTTTTGATGTCAAAAAATAGCCTCGAATATTCCAAGTGGGTTTTAAGGCTGATTTTTAAGGAAGAGGGATGGGAAGGAAGAAAAATGCTGGAGCATTTTCTTTGTGTTTGGGGCTCTGCTTGGTAAGCAGGCTGCTCTCCTTACGTTCTCTCAGCGCCTGCTGTGATACGTGTATGATTTATGTCGTACAGATGAGCACACCTACGCAAAGAAAAGCAAGGTCTGCACAACCCACTCACGCAGTGAAGACGCTGGGAAGTGAATTGGGGAAATCTTCCCCGAAGGTCCTATCTTTCCATTAGGATGCATACTTGCAGCTCTTTGTCAAAGGCTTCTACACAGCTTCAGCCTGGGCGGTTGATAAGTGATTGACCCCCACCTGCCTTCATCCTAGGAAGGAGTCCTTAGAGCTGGGCCATCCAACCCTAAAGAAATCTCAACAACACATAGTAACTGTGGCCCCTGTTACTTTTCAAGAGGGTGAAGCAAGAGAGGGGACAGGGAGAAGGAACCAACGGGTCATTCTCACGTCTCAGTATCTTACGCATATAGATTACATAGATTCACTAGCTTCTTCCTTTTTATTTTATTTTATTATTTATTTATTTTTACATTTGCTCTTGCTGAGAACTGAACCCAGGGTTCTTGTGCTTGTTGAACAAGCATTCAACACTGAGATAACCCTTCAACCCCTCTGATAGATTGCAAATAAAAATTTATGCAATTTATTCTATTGCCACAGTCATACTTACGGATAGTGATGAAAGCGATGGGGTGAAGATCGTGCAAGAGAAATTCATTTTAACCTTCTGATAAAAATAGTATTGTGTGTCTTTTACTTTTTTGAGATGTTAAGGATCAAACCTAGGACCTCACAGAGGTTAGCCAAGCACTCCAACACTAAGCGGTACCCTTCGCCCCTGCTCTTTATTTTTGACAGCGGGTTTAGCTATCTATAAAACCCACCACATAATTACACCAAATCCTCTCAGCATAGGGCCAAGGACTACATTTCAATAGGCCCAGTGTAATTTTTTTTAAAATGAAGACTGCCCAAGATAGGCATGTAAACATTATAGTAAATTTATTTTTCCCCATTATTTTATTAATATACAAATGTAATACATAGCATTTACAATGAATTTGGGTGTTTCGTACATCTATGTATCACATCGACTTTACAATCCCTTCCCATCTTCTACCTTCCCACCCCCTCCCTGTCCCTTTCCCTGGCTGCGGCTATCACTTCATATGGTTCCAAAGAATGTCTGTGTTCTGGGTTTTCCAAGTCCGAGAAACCATACGGTGTTTAACATATTAATCTTCTACGCCTAAGTCATTTCACTCAAGTCATCACTCTACCCCAGCTTCCTATTCCTCTAATGGGCATGCAGTAGTCAAATCTTGATATCTCCTCTCTGAATCCAACCAATCCCTTCATTGGGATATTCACCAAAAATTTTTTTCCCATATGTTCCTACATCTTTGTTGTTATTGTTAAACCTGACCTTACCCACCAGTTCACACTAGAAAATAATTATAAGCATGTAGTTCAAAAGGATAGTTAATTTGGGAAAGAAGAAAAAATAATAAATAAATTTCAATTGCCTTAGCTGAATACTGGAAGGTGCACATTTGTACATTCACAAGGTTATCTTTACATCAATCAGTTTCCTTAGGATAAACTTTCATTAGTGACTTAATAAGTGAATTGCTACACCAAAACAAAGTTACAACTGTAACACTTTGCTACATTAAATGAACTTAAATCTATACCACATAAATATACTTAAAGCAACAGACATGAAGGCAAATATAGTTATTTCAGAATTTCCTAACTTTCATATCTTATTTACTCATATTTCACTGATTGTTAACCTACTTTTTTCTCAACTCATTCTCCTCTAGCTGTTGTCACTTTTTCTCTAGGGTCATTGGTGTCACTGGTCTCCCTTTCACTATCCAAGTTTCCTTTAGGTATTTTCTGCAGTACTGGCTCAGTGGCTGCAATTTAGAGACTTGCATTGAACAAATCCAATAATTTTACCTATAAAATCTTAAACTTAGTATCTCTATTCTACTCTTAAGATAATTAAAAGATTACACATATGTTTTTATTTCTAATACAGTACATATGGGATGGAAAGCTTGAAGTGGTGTGATGGTCATGGTAATCCAACTGTATTCAATTCCTAGTACAACAAAAGTGAAAGGAATATCTTGGGCATCAATTACATCTCTGTCAACCTGAGTTTAAAATAAGGTTTCAATATGGTCATTGTGTACTTGTGATTATGCAACTTTATTTAAAGATTTTGCTGGAAGCTGATGTGTGAGCCTTTTTCAGAACATTAAGTCCAGGCTGGGTCTGATGATCTCCCTGTACTGCAATGAGAACAGAGTGTATATCTGGCATATTCACTGTAGAATTTCAGTGTCTAGAAGAATACATTTGCATTTGTTGATGAAGTACATAAAGATTCCCATTAGTCTACTACACAATTACCCCAGGGGCCATTCTTAAGCCAAAGACATCCTGCAAGCGTAGCTGCTTTTCAGGATCTTTAAGATATTTATGGATATTGGTGGTATTTTCACATATTGCTTAGGTCCAGAAGATGGTCTTCTCTAGATATTTAGGACTTTTTAGATCTTCTTTCATGTGTCTTGGTGGCAGAGAATCAGAAAATAACCTTTCTAGTCTAAGCCTATTCTAGAAAGTGAAGAGCAAACTCTGTCCTCTTGGAAAAGCATGTTTGTGGGGTGATATCTAAGATGGTACCTGCCGAAAATCCTGCGGGCGGCCGCCTCAGGTGTTTACCAAGGAAGATGATTGGGCCGAGCTGTTTCCACCCTGGTGGACTGTACATGATCCCAATGCTACTGCTACGAGTGCCCGTCGCCTGCCTGCACGGTCATCGCTGATTGGCTTGACACCCGCTTACGTAGACACCAAGTCCAATCTCCTGCTCTCCCCTCCTTGCCACATTCTCCCTCTACCCTATATAAGCTTCTGCACTTCCTGAATAAAGTGAGTTCCTGCTTCGACAGACTCCTGGCTGGGCCTGGTGCTCTTGGGACGAGGGGGCCCAGCCGCGCGCTCACCTTTTCTCTCCTCCGGCCCTTGTGTCGTGGTAAGACCCCCACACGTGTGTGTTCAATTGTTACTCCTCTTACTTAGAGATGAGTAACTGCCTTTAGGATTTATTGTTTTTACATGAACAGACAATCTTAGAGTAATTATCTCACAAAATGAGTCCAGACTCAATAACAATAATAAAATTAGCTTACTTGAAGTCACTCTTTGACAAATTGATACAATCCTTCCTCAGTATTCCTGGTATGTACCCTGGACTCTCCTCTCCCTACCCAAGGAAGCAGGAACCCACGTGCTCAAGACCTTTATGTAAAATGGTATAGCAATTGTATATAACCTACACATTCTCCCATACATTTTAATGACCTCTAAATTGTTTATAACACCTAATACAATGTACCTGCAACATTGCATTAGTCAGAGAATTGTAAGAAGAAAAAACAATGTACATTTGCAATACAAACATAATATTTAAAAAAATATTTTTACTTGCAATTTATTGAAATACAGATGTGTCTACTGAGGGTTGATTATATACAAAAACTTCCTTTGAACTTGAGATGTATTTATAGTGTCTGTTTTCTAATTATTCCCAATATTAATTATGAATGTATTTTATAATGTGAAATTCGCTAGAGAGAATAGTTATATAGAACTAACAGAATATCACAAACATAATAGATTTCTTCAATTACTTATTATTTCACTATGTAAATTTAGTAATAAGGTAACTTATTGCACTGTAATCATAAATGGGTTAAGCTCCATCATCACATTTTTCTGGGAAATTGGCTGAAGTCCGTTTTCATCAGTGTGTAGGTGAACAATATATGGGATTATTACTTCCTGTCTTGTGTGAAATTTAGCTGCCCTTAGAAATATTTTCATATAGGTTAATTGTCTATCTTACTTCTAAAGTCTTCCATCCTGACTTTGATGATTTTAATACTTATTTCTGGAAGATACACCCTGCTCTATTTTTTTTTTTATAGCAGAGGGACATCTATTCTGAGGTTTTTTCTCTCTCTCTATTTTAAATTCAGGCGTGATGATGGGTTGGCCTGAACCAGCTCACTCCCTAGTAATTTGTCCGGCGGGAGAAATCTGTAAGGCTATTACCCAGATAGGGAGCGGTGCAGTCAGTAGAACAGATTGTTCCTGGGAACCAGTGTTCCATTTTTGGATTTTGGTGAGATGGTGGTTAAGACAGTCTCTTTTCTTAAAAATTGAAGCATGTAAATTTATTCTTAAAATTTTTATTTAAACAAATATAGTAATAGTTATCCATTCCTAATTATTTCCTGTTACCTACAGTCTAATGGTGATTTATAACCATTGTGTAATAGAAATATTAATTGTATCAGTGATATAAATGCTGTGCCCTTCTGTCTCATGCCACTTCAGGTCAGTGGCTTTGCCTTGATAGTTAGAACTGGCAGTCACGGGACATCAGTAGCGTTGCAACTCAGGAATGCTTCCCTTCTCCCACCCTTCAATCACTCATCTTTCTTGGCCCCAAGGGCACCTAAGCACTTACCAGCACATTTAACAGCTTTCTTTCTGAGGCTAATTGGATTAAAAATACTTAAATTAGCCATTTAATCCCTCAGTCACTCAATAAATATTTACATAGTGTTGTTATAGTCAAGGTTTGTGCTAAGCATTGCCATAATGGGGGCAAATAGATACAACACAACTCGACAAAGAAACAATGGGTAATAGATCCAGGAGCAGGGTGTTTGGACTTGGAAGCATCTGGCACGTGAATCTAAGGAGGTCGGATAACCAGAAGCCCACGGTCATGGAAGGGGCCTCAGGTGGTGGCCATGCTGCACCTACGAGATTTAAAGGTTTTGCAGATTCTAATTGCTTTGCACTTTTGACTTTCAATTTTCATATCTGTGAAATGGGCACAAGAAAGTGCTTTTTTAGTGGGTTGCTGTGAGAATTAAAATTCTCTGGGTACTCTATATAGGAAAAATAACACTGCATTATTTATAATAATATCTATTATAAGTGGCAGGATCAATTAGGCAAATCACACTTTCATAAAAGTTGAAATATCAATGTAAGTTCTAATTAAATATTTTGGAAGAGTGTGATAGGAAATACAGCCTTTGATTTTGTTCTATTACAATATGTCATCCTGACTTCATTATCAAACTGCCTCTAGAGCCAAGTTACCCTTTTCTACTTCTGCTCCAACAAGTTCAAGGCCTGTTTTTTCTCTCTCTCCTCTCCAAACAGCACTAGTTATTGAACAGAGGTCCTAAAACCTTGTAGGCTAATGCTTTATCAGTGAGCTATATCCTTAACACACTGATGTTTTCTCTGAGAGAGGACCTCACCAACAATGGTCTCCAGCTTGTGATCCTCATACTTTAGTCACCTAAGCGATCACTGATGTAAACCACCCTGGCTGACTAGGGCCTGCTCTTCTTAAGTGCTTACAGCCTGGTACTATGAAACATGTATTTAAATTTTGTTCTCGCTGAGAAACTTTAATAGAATATTTTTTGGGTTGTATATTAGTCGAATAAAATTCATTGGGAAAAAGGGAGGCACATTAAAATACCCACTTTGCAAATTTTAGCGAGGCTTGAAAGGTAGAAAAAGTTTACAAGCATTAATAGTTACTCAAAAAATTTTGTTCATATTTTTGCTTCTGCTCAATTGCTTTCCAAGGTGTAAATAGATGATTAAATACTATGCATTGAGTATGTTATTGATAATATAAAAGGATTAGCCTTCCATTTAAAACTATTTTTACTAGGCCAGAAAATGAAGATTTATAATGGCTTAGAGATCTCAAAAGGTAAAGCAATGTGTTTTTGTTATAGAAGGAGGCAAAAGGCTACGTAGGCGATTAAATCCATGCTGATCAATAATGAAACCATAAAGAAACATAAGAAAAACATTGCTGTCATTTGAAAGTCTTTTGCATTGTAGACAAAGATACAATTTTGCATACGTATTAAAGCCTCTTATGCAAACATCAATCTCCCTGAGGAAGAAGTAGACTTACAAAAGGCACCTGTTCCTCTTCCCCAGGAGAGTTGTTCTTACTCTGTGTTTTGATACTACAGCATTGTGACCCTAGGAACTGAAAGACCACTCCTCTGGGGGAAATGTGAGAAGAGCGGATGGATCCCTGGGGAGAGGGTGGCAGACCCTGTCCTCTGCCACCTTCCAATCATCTGTACCTCCTGGTGTTTATTCCCCTGTGTCATCTTCTTCAACACCGAAGCAGAAATATTCAGAGTGGCTACTTGGACAGTTGGGAAGCTGAGGCGGGAGAATTGCTATGAGTTTGACACCACCCTGGACTTCATAGTGCATTCAGGACTAGCCTGGACTACAGAGCAAGATCCCTTCACCCAGAAAAAAAAAAATGATAGCGAATGATTTCTGAATAGAGGTCACGAAGGTTGAGCTGCCAAATAAAGTACCATACGCCCAGTAAATTTGAATTTTAGATATCAAACAGATAATCTTAGTGTAACTGCATCCCAAATAACATATGTATCATAATTATTATTAAAACTTATTTATTACTTGTGAAAATACAAATTTTAGTGGGTGTCCAGCATTTTTAATTGTTATACTAGGCAATACCATGAAGAACATTCTGGCTTCTGCTTTCTTCTCTTGGACTGCTCACCACAGCGT
>PVKB01000048.1:640725-958106 GCA_004027205.1 Ctenodactylus gundi
TCTGTGTCTTCTTATATGAATTGTAAGTTACTTGACAGATAGTTACAAGACTACTGTTAATTTTTTTTTGAGACAGGGTCTCACTCTGTAGTTCAGACTGATTCTGAACTCAGTACGTAGCCCAGGCTGGCCTTGGACCCACAGTAGTCCTTCTGCCTCAACCTCCCGAGTGCTCAGATTATAGGTGTGCACCACTATGCCTGGTAGATGTGGTGCTGGGGAATTAAACTCATGGCCTTGTGTTTGCTAGACAAGTGCTCTCTACACCCTGTGTTATTCCTCTAGACTCTACTGTTAAATCTTAAGACAACGTATACATATATGTGTGTGTTTATGTGTGTGTGTGTGTGTGTGTGTGTGCATGTGTATTTTTGTTAAGGATTAGAATTAAGTGCTTAGTATTTTGACTCGTAACTTTGCCATATCCAAAAATTTACTCATCAAGTTTATAAAACCTTATGCTTCATGCATGAAGCTTTTGTGTTTTTCATTTAAAAAAGTAAATTAAAAAAAAAAAACTTTACTGACATACCCTTTATTTTAACACATCTTATCTTCTGGCCATCCAGTCCCATATGTCTTGTTGTTCTGTTCCTTTGCTCTTCTACGCCTACCAGTACATTCTTGAACTCTAACATCAATTGTTCGCATGGAAACTATTGCAGATATAACAGCTTCAATCCACAAGAAAGAAGGAATAAAAGTAAATTATGCAAAGGTGCCATTGTTATTGTGCCCTCTTTCAGACCCTGTAAGAACTAATTCTTTGATTATCACTCCTCCAGAGGGCAGACAGAGTTAGAAGGCTAGAAAAATCATTCTTTCATCAGAGGAAGTAATTCACACATTTGCAAATGAACTTCACTCAATTCTTTTGCGAGATTCTTTGTAATCACTGTATTTCAAAACCCTTCTGTCTTTTGATTTGATTTAAAAGGCATTTCCTTTTTATCTCAAAGTCTCTGTTGTGGTGAACACTCTCAGTATTCTATCCCAAAACTCAGTTAATTCAGCAGAAAAAAAAGTTAATGTTCAATTACTTTTCTTTTTTTTCAGTCTACATGTACAGAAAAAAACGAGTGTTTTTCTTTTTAAGTCAATTCAGTTTAATTCGGTGGCCTCCTCAAAATCTATCATTTTTCTTACATCTCCATAAAAAGTATGTCCTTAGAATCTTCTTTCTTTCAGAGGAAAGAAAATATTCTTGGGAGAACCTGTATCCAATCAGAGAGAAAATAAGCTTAGCAACTCCAGGCATATGGGCTTCCTAGAGGAAAGAGACATTTGCCTTTAATAGTTCAGCTGCTATCATCAATTATTCAAAGCCCAATTTCGATGTTGTTGTTCTTTAAACTCTACTGGTTAACCAACTGGGGATTGATGGGTTAGCACTGGCCAGAAGCTACCTCACCCCGCATTCACTGTGAACTGCTTGCTGCTGTGTGGAACAGAGTTCCCTGGGCTCTTAATTAACTACTCTGACCATCCTGTAAGGCTAAGCGACTGATTACCTCCACAAGTAGCAAACACATCAACAGCTTTTTTTTTTTTTTTGACATGGAGGCTTAGGGATTTTTGTGGGTATTTCTTTTTTTACAAATCTATTTTGTAGCACTTATATTTTCTAAATGGCTGTTTCTCTGAAAAAAAATTTACACAAATATGTCAAAGCTGTCAAAAATTGACTCACAAAGATAAGAATTAGAGGTGAAGATAACACATTAAAAATAAAATAGAATCTAAGAAAATCAGTGACCCATGATATCTACACTATTTTGTTGAATTTAATGATTTTATACCTGAAAAGACCTATTCAAGATCTCCAGCTTCACTGGATACCCACCTCCACACTCTGCCTAATTGGTTTTTATTTGCACTCACCTTGGAAATCTATGTTGTATCAGCCTTTCTACACGGATGCCTTGTTACTTTCTGAACAGTGAACAAATTTAATGACTTTGATACTACTATTTTTCATCTATCATGAAAATAAATTATTATAGAGCATTACAGTGCCCAGTGTACTGCCTGACACTATGTATTACACCAGAATTTCTAAATGAAAAAATAAAGAATTCACTATATCCTTGTACTATCTGAAATCCGTGTGACAATACAGAAAACTGAATATGACTTTTGCAAATAAACTAGAGAAAATAATTAGCTTACTGTAAAGACAAATGCAGTGTGATTCTATGTAAATGCTGGCTTGATTTCATAGTATAAAATTATTTGAGTGATCCTTGCGATCATTTATTTTCTGAAACAGACAACGAAGGAAAGAATCCATAGAGAATTTCATCAAGTCTCCCCCATCCAGATGTTTTCTGTAGCATGTCCAGAAAAAAATGATCTATGTTTTCTAGAGCAATCTGAGACTAACTGGACCTTCACTGCCAAAGTCTGCACCTCTCTGGAGTTCAGTTCCCCAGAACTTTGGTTTTCTATCTGGTTTCATGGTTATTATTATCTTATGAATCTATAATAGTCTAAATGTAGTGAGTTATTTATTTTGGAGGTTGTCAAGGCATGGAAATATTCACTATTAAGGAAGACATCAAAAGCCAAAGATTTTGATAAAACAATTCAGAACATAAATTATACAAGCTTTAATGAACATTATAAGATTCCTGGATAGTTACTTTACTTTAGTTTATAAGTTGAAGCTCAGAAGCCAAATAAATTCTGTTTTATGGACCAAAAAAGTACAGAAATGAATTATAATCTTAGCAAAATGACAAAGACTCAGAATAGATATGAAATTGGGAAATATACTAATCTGACACCCATACACTTCATCGGGAGACAGGAGACTGAAAAATTAAATTTCTGTCCCTTACTATTAACTGGGACAAAATTATCCCAGTCTATGCTTAACACTTGTCCTTTTTCCTAAAGAACCAATGATTATTGAGCACATTCTGCAAAACACAACATTCTCAGCTCTTTGTTTGGCATCTTAATGCAAAATGTAATATATGTGCTCTTTGATTTTTTTCTTCGTGTGTGTGTGTGTGTGCATGTGCACACACACACTGTGGTAGGGATCAAACGCTGGTCTCCTAGATACTAGCTAAGCCCTTAACCATTAAACTCCATGTCCAATCATTTCTATTTTTAAATTTGAGGTGATGTCACCGATTTCCCAGGTTGGGCATGTCATTGCAATCCTCCTTCCTTTACTTTCCAAATAGCTGGAATTACACATGTGTGCCACCATGCCTCGCTAGGTGTTCCTGCTTTAAAGAGGACACTGAATTACAGAAAGAGCACAGCAATTTGCTCAAAGTCATCTAACTGATAATGACTGAGCCCAAACAGAAACCAAGGCAGGACAATCCCAGAGAGTGTGCTCTTTCTTAACTCTCTACTTCCCTACATTAGTGTCAGTGAGCTTCTTAGATTCTTGTTGCTACTGTAATGAAATACGACAAATGAAAAAGCACAAATTTATTTCCTTATTTTCTCCAGGTTAAACGTCTGAAATGGCTTTTCCTGGCTAAAACCAAGGCGCTGGTGAGGCAAAGTCCCTTCCAGAGGTTCTGAGGGACAGGCTGCTTCATTGCCCTTTTCTGTTTCTAAAGTCACATGCACTTTTTGCTTCCTGTTCTCTTCCTCTGTTCAAAACTAGCAGAACCAGAATGGGTTCTCAAAAGTCCTGCTGCTTATTGATGGACTTCACCACTTCTCTGTAAATCTGTTTGCCCTTTTTCTTTAATAAGAGTGGGGCTCAGCTGGGCCCACTGGCACAGGCCTTTGCTCCAGCATTCTGGGAGGCAGAGACAGGAGGATTACAATTTGAGCTGTGGCAGTTTACCAACTTGGCAATAATCTGTATCAAAATAAGAATTGAAAGATGAGCTGAAGAGAAGATGTAGCTCAGAGGCCCTGGGTTCAATCTCCAGGGGAAAAAAAAAGAGGGACTCTCATAGCTATATTGGGCCCCACCAATTTAATCAATTTAATTTTCCCACATTTTCATATTTGAGTTACAAATCACTGCTTAATGAAACAAAATGAACATTATCTTTTTGTTTTATAAAGAAAATAATTGCTATGAAGCCTTCTTTGATAGCATGCATCACTTCATAACTATGATCATTATTTCAGAAAGTCTATTCTTGCTTTCATGTTGAAATATGCAAAGCCTGAGTCAAGTGTCTATACATGTAGAGTCTTCAGTGTAAAAATAATCCCTTGTTGGTTTCCATTCTTTTCAACATGGACTCCCGTGTCCCATTTGCAAATAGCCCATGATTGGGGATGGCAAGTGGATGGGGTTGAAGGAAGCTCCAGATGGAGGAAATCGCCTTCTCTAACTCATACTTTTGTCCATTGCATACATAAAATTTAAAGAGGAATCAAGAACTTAGCGAAACTACCGTGGGAGAAAACTAATGAGATAACATTACAAAGTTCTTTCTATGTAAAGTAAAAATGGTAATGATCTTCCTTCTGGTACTCCTCTGTAGAGACCTGGAACACTTACCCTGGCTGCGGGGAGGTGGAGGGCATAGGGAATAATTATGTTGTGTGGGACTGGCAGGAACAGTTCCCTCCTCTGGCTTCTTCCACCAGCATTCTGAGAAGAAAGAGCAGAAGCCTCCTGGTGAGGGCACTACTTCTGGACAGACATGTGGTTATGTGTACTGCCCTGGAAGCAAATGTTTCCTACCTCTACCTATGACTTGCTCATCCAGATTTATGTCAGCATATAGCATTCTGTCATCTGTATCTATGCATTACATGTTCTAATCTCTGGTACTTCTGGAACCTATGTTTGCTTGTCTCACATGGCTTTTCAGAACACTTTGGGGGTGGAGTGAAGATCAGTCAATTGACTTAAATAATGGCCTCTTTAAAACTTCTCCTGATATCTCAACATGCCTCTTCAGAAAACTGTGTACAACTGCAATCACAGTCAACAAAGACAATTTGCTTTAACAACGAAGTGGCTTAATGTTTTCATTAAAGGTGTTACTTGATTGATTTCTTTTATGAAGCTCAGAAAGATGGTTCAAGAAGAAAGATGCCATGTAGCTACAAAGCATTATTATTCATTATAATAAAGGCCATGATAATAACAACCTAATAATAGAATATCAATAGACTTTATAGCAGTGAAACAATAGAACTTCCAGGAGGCTTGCTAGCAGTTTTAAAGAAAATAGGATAGGAACTTCTCGTGGCAACAAATGAATCTTGTTTTTCTTAGAGAAAATGAAATAAAAATTGGCTCTCCTTCCATTTCTTCTGGCTTTGCACTTGCATTGGCAGGAGAAGCTCAGATCTATGGGAGAATACCCAGGCCCTTTCCCAATGAATGCAAAAAGAAGTTGCTCCTATCAACTGGTGTTTAATGTTGTGAATCTGACTTATTTGCCAACATCATGATTCGTGAGAGTGAACCGGGAGAGTGTGAAGCTCGCATTTCTGTGTGTTGGGAATAGATTAGAGTATTTATACAGCTTTCATGTCCAGTCTCAGCCAGCTTTGCTGGACATAAAAGAAACTTCAGAAAATTCTCTAGATCTACTACAGGCTCAGCGTGAGATCTAGGGAGATGAATCATCACTTGCTGAAGGTAAGTGTTGCGAATATATCATTGAAGCCCGTGCTAGCAACCTTGGGGAAAAGTCCTATTTTGTGTATGAATAAAAAATGCATAATAATCCTAAATAAAATTAGAGATCCATACTGGTGAGATTTTCGATGTTGCTGTCCTAACAGGCCAGTGAAAAACTGCCTCAGGGAGAAAAATATTTACCCACATGTGCCTTATCCTGTCCGGTTGAATGAGGTAAACATTTTCTCTTATTCAATAACAATAGTGGCTTGAGTTTCTCTCTCCATGATCCTACTTCATGACTTCACGCAACTTACACTCTCCGTATACACAAAGCTTATTATACCCCATCTGTTCTACGGCATTATGTATGAGATTGTTGAGATGGAAATTTAAATAATAGGAAACACAATAAAAAGAACTAAAAATTAAAAGTTTTTACCAAAGAATATGAGACTAGAAGGGTGTGTGACTTGTTTGGTGGACAAGGGAGCATGAGGTGTCACTGTAACAGTAATGAGCCGCTCCTGGGGACATACTATAGGATCTGTTTTTTTGGCATATCAAAATCTTAACATTTAGACAAAAGCAGAAAGAACAAGTAAATATTTTGGTTAGAAGGAGAAGTGTGTACAGTATGATGGAACAAAACCATAAGGAATAGGATGAAGTAGCTGGGGTCACAAGACTTACTACTGAAACGGGGACGGTGGGAGATGAAACTAAATGACCTGGTCGATTTTACAAAATATGCTAAGAAAAACACAGACCTTTAAAATTGATAAGTCTTTGTCTTCAATGGACATGTGTTCGATTGCAAGTTAGAAATGTGATACAGGAGACTTCGCGGGAGGAGGTGGCCAAGAGGAAAGGACAGACTAAGTGAGAGGAATGAGGCCAGTGCGAGTGAGATGGGGAAGAACTCAAATCAGAAATGATATTAAAGACGAAACTGACCGTATTTGGTGATATGCACAAATAGTGCTTGTCTGAGTCACCCTGCCAATATCAGCACCCTTTCGGCAAGGGGTGTGGAGTCTTAGAGAGAAGTAAGGGAATTGGCCTGAAGCAGGTGGAGATTATGCCTAGGTGGAGATGTTTAAGATCAGATGGGACTTGCACCAACAATAAGGTGTAGAGAGTCAATAGACAGTAGTTACCCTTCAACCAAGACCATAAAAAAAAAAAAAAAAAAACTTCACAGATGCACAAGTTGATAGAGAATAGAGCAAGTCAGTACTGGTGCAAACACATTAATTTTGCTCACTTTATTAACCCCTCCCCCCTCCCAACTAAATACATCTGAGAAGAGGAAGGGCATGAATTTGACTCACAAACCAAAAGATATTTTGAATCCACCATAGATCAATAGAAAATCACTCTAGAAGCTAAATTTTTTAGGAAATGCAATCATTGGATAATTCTCCATTTCCTAATTGTGTTCAACTTTTCCAAAAGTTCCTCTCTAAATCTGCTACAGAGCTTGTCAGCTATCTTTACATTAAAGTACCCACTCTGTGAGAGAATTAGTTTTTTCTTGGGACATTTCCCTTTCTCCAGCAAAATATTTCTTCACATCTGGCTTATTTAACCAGGCAAGCATACTCTATGGAGTTCACATAGAAGAATGCGGGAGGACTACGAGTGCTCTTTAAGTCCCCTTAAGTTTGCCCTGTAATTTTGGTGCCGCATATATCTTTTTCATCTTTTGAGTGTCTGGTGGATGGCTGTGGGAACATCAGTCTGTGTACACACACCACCAACCTCCTAAATTACAGATATGAGAAAGCACTATTTATTCTTCCAGCTTCACTAGCAGTTTTTAAGGATTATGACAGTTAGACTGAGAATTAGCTCATTAAAAGAGCCAAGAAATTAGTTTCAAAAGCATGTGCTCAAAGATCAAAACTTCAGCAAAGAGAATGGATACACTAAAAGCTGAAAATAAGCTATAAAATAAACGCATTTAGGGGGTTTCAAGCTCATTAGCAAAAACCCAAAGTGTTTGAAAGGCTGTCCCTTGTTTCTGTCTCCCTACTTCTAATTTCAGAAATGTGCTGGGTGCATACTGCAATAGCCTGAAACTCTGAAGATAAAAAATGAGAATTGTATTAATGTACAAGTGTACCTAATGCCTTTGTATCGATTAGATATGCATACCTTCATATTCTAATTGATATTCGTCCAATATCAATTAAACTGATATCAATTGAATGCACTGTATCTGCATTAGGAGATCAAGGTAGGTCAGAAACAAAAGGCTTGATCTAGGGATTGAGTTAGGCCTCCTACAATTCTAATATTGTTTCTCCCATATTCAGTCACTATCATCAGAAATATTTTTCTCATAAAATGAGTCAGGAGACTGTACTGCCTCTAGCTAACATGTTTATGATCTTGTCATCTATATTCTTTTGAGAAAATTTACCCACATGAAATCTGTGCCAGGCCTGTCCATCCATCCATGTTTCCAAACCTGTTAATCCAATAAAAGCAAATCATGCTGGAGTGAAGAATAACTGAACACAATAACGGGGATGTAGAAATTCATGGTAAAGGGAATTTCCATTTATTTGTTTACATTGTTTCTTTCAGCCAGGTACATTCCTTATTCATACAGCATTGATTTACCTGATTAGTGTAATTTCACTTCCTCTTTAGCCAAATTCTTATCTTGTTTTCATCGGCTCTTAGTTCGCCTAGGAAGCCCAATCTAACATACTGGAAATATCCCACCTCAATTCCTTATCTATATCTACAGTCAGCTGTCATCCCATCTGTGCTGCACTGATTGCTTATTTCTTCTGTTCTGTCGATTATTTATTTTTTTTCAGTACTGGAAATTGCACCTAAGGCTTATAAACTGAGCTATAGATACAGTCCTATTTATTTGTTTGTTTATTTATTTATTTATTTATAGATGTAATCTCATTAAGTCACTAAATTGCTCAGGATGGCCTCAAAGTGCAGTCCTCCTGCCCCAGCTTCCCAGAGTGCTCGGATTATAGCTGTGCAAAGCCACACTGGCTCTCAACACTCATTCTCTTTATATCTGTTTATGCCACAAGTTGCATGTGATTATACAGGGCCACTTTCATGTTACTTCTAAGTCCACCCACCCCCCTCATGTTTATTTATATATGTGCTATATACAATGGTAACCTTGAGCTTGAGGATTTTGTGCACATATATGTTGTGACATTACAATCCTCCCCCCTTATAATCTCTCCCACACCCTTGCTTGTTCCTCCTCAACTCTGACTATCACACCCATTTGGCTCTATAAAATGCCTGCATTCTGGGTCTCTCATATTAGAGAAACCATCTGATATTTTACCTTTAGAGTTCACTAAGCATGGGATCTCAAGTTGCATGCATTTACCTACAAAAGCATCAAATTTATTTCTCTATAGAAGAATCATACTCCATTGTGTACATATACCACAGTTATTGTATCCACTCGTCTGTTGATGGATATTTTGACATCTTTCACAGTTTAGTTATTATTAGCTGGGCTGCTATAAATATGGATATATATATGTATCTCTATTATATATACTGCTTTTAACTCTTTTGGAAAGGTACCAGAGATATCACTGGATTAAAAAAGAATATTTATTTACAGCCTTTTATCACAGGAAAAGCCACTTTTTATTAGTGCCACCACAGTCCTACCCACAAGCTTTGTTTAGGCCCTACTTTCCCCTCCATTCAGCCATTTACATGAAGCCATGCTGTGTACACATGTTGTAAGCAGGGCAGAAATAGAATCTTTACATATGTATGATCCAGACAGAGAATGCTTCACCTGAAATTTAGTTACTTTGAAGAGTTTAGGCACAAAAGCCTGCGTTGTATATGGAGATAGTAATATTAAATATAGTTCTTAGGAGTGTATGAATTCATTTGTGTAAATGCTCTTGGCATAGTGCCTGACTTATCATAAATACCTACTGCCCATTATAAGTGGAGCATGGCAGTTACAACGTTTAATCTCTATCTCAGCAATCAGGAGCTCACAAACAGGTGGGTGGCTAAGAGGTTTCAATAAGAATTACATGGCATGACACAATATGCCAATAAAATGAAATTTAGGACACCCATAATATGGTTTCTTGCTTGGGTGATGAATAACTATAAGAAAAAAAGATGTTTAACTTAGTTGTGAAACCAAGATATTTTCCTTTCATTCACTCAGTTTTCTTAGGGTCGTCTTTGGCCACGCCCTCCAAACTGACTCCTGTGACTCAGAACATTTAAATGAATTGCTACTCTGAACACTTTTGAGCTGGAGATATGGTGTGAGATATGGTGTGGAGTTTTTGCATTATGAATAGACGTAGAACATTAACACGCTGCTTTATCTTCTGCTTTGGCTGCTTTCGTGGACCTGGAGCCAGCTCTTTACAGCCCTGAAGGATATGACCTTTTGATTCTGTTTCTAGTCTTATAAACAGGAAGAACTATTTGATGGCAAGAATGTGATAGTTTTGCTGAGAGTCACACCGAGGTATGGGACAAGGAAGACCTGAGCTGCTACATATACACTGCCCAAGTCTGGCTCAAGCGCCAGGTGACCAGGAGCTGAGCAGAAGCAGAGTCTGTCCCCTGAAGGATTCGTGTTACTGGGCGAGACCATGCCATTCCAGATGATGTAGAAGCTCAGTATGTCTGCATCGCTTCTCAACGCTTCTTCCATTTCTTGGGAAATTCTGGCTCAGGGTGCATGTGGCAAGGAGCCCATCTCCCATGCTGCTTTTGAGAGAAGGAAATCTCTGTGTTGCTTTCAACACATGGCTTCAGCCAGGAAGCATGGCAAATCAGCCCCATTCTAAGGTTCATTACTTGTTCCCCTGAATTTGATTATCAGTTTCTTTATCATTGCTAAAGATAAATAATTCATAAAAATATAAATATATACATATGCATGTATATATTTCTGTATAGAGAGAGATCCGTGAATGATTATAAATTAGATGTAAATAATTCAATATATATGTGTATGTCTATAAATATACGTACATGCACACACACATATTAATTTCAAGGAGACACACAGATCAGTTAAGTGGTGAAATACTGGCCATCCATGTATCCATCATTCAGCCTCAGCAATTATAAACAATAAAGCAATTATTAAATTTACTTAAAACATCCTCTGTCTTATTAAGCTACTTGCCCAATATAATGAAGATTATTTGTCCTACACTTACACAAATAAATGGCCTGGTGTCCTTTCTCAGAACATAGAACTTTTGCCTCATGATTTTCTGGTTTTGCCATCACCCGGAATCAGGTAGCAGTGTCTCTTGCTAGAAAGGGAAAGGACACACACAAAGGCATGCACGCAGATGCAACAACGCCTCTGGCAGTCCACAAATTAGGCATCCATTCTTGGATAAACATACAACATTCGCCTCTATAGCAGCAGGTTTGTTTATGCTGAAAATTTCTAACTCCTGCTTTTCAGGCTGATCTCCACTTGCTGCACACTAGCAATTTTCCAGACCTAGGAATAAGAAACGATTCTGGCCTGCACCCTAGGCCCAGGCTCATGGAAGAACTGTGAATTCTGTTCCTTGCAGCCCTCTGCCTTGCCCTTCTCTTTTCACTTCTCTGTCACTTATCTCATTGCTTAGTTAAATCCATGTCTCTCAACCTACAAGTCACTTACAATAACATGTATATATGTAGCAGCTCATCTGTGTCTTCAAAACGTGGCTCAATGACTCACAATCCCTGCCCTAAACTCCTACTTCAAATTAACCATCTCTCAAGACAAGTCACTCCTATGTACCAGTGCATAATCGCTTCTTGTTGCTGAGCCTGTGCCGTTTCAGCATCTTCAGCTCATTTATCATGATCTCCACTGAACGTCCTGCTTGTTCTCTTTCCACCTAGCTACCACCAGTGGCATTTGTTTACTGCTCTCACGCAGAACTGGGATCAGCTAACTCGACTTCTACTTCCTGACCCAGACCATGCTCTTTTCTCTACACCTCTTCCACGAACTCCACTCAATAGCTCTCATCCTTCCAAATGCTTCTGTACAAAGAAGCCTCTCACCTGATAGCGCGTTTTCTACTCAGGGGGACATCAGGTCCCTGCGTTACAATTTCTCATTGGCAGTAACCACTAGGTCAGTGGATTCACCTTTCAAGCCTGGACTGATCAATTGTTTTGCAAAGTGGACCCCAGAACCATTTGCTTCTTCATTATACCTACTACAGAGAGTACAGAGTTCTTCATCAGGAATGGACTCCAAGGCCACTGATTGTCAACTTAGCTTTGAACTTTAGTTGTTTCCTTTTGTGATGCTGACCTGCTCCCATAGGAAAAGGAAGATTTCTGCATCTGCAAGAAGTTGTCACTGCTGTCAACCCTGCAGCACGTGTTCCCAAATTCATCTACCTCATCATTTAACACTACTTAGAACAAGGTGAAGAAATTTACCTTTTAAGCTCTTGTTTCAGGTGCATTATACTAGAAAGCGCTACAGGAAAACAATAACAAAAGTCTGACTATAGGGTGTTTCTTGATATAAAGATATGTGTCCTTTCTTTAAAAATAGGAAAAGAAAAATACTCTTCTCTGGCAAGAGGCAAGTGCAGACACCTAATGGATCTTTTTGTCAGCTGTCATTTGTCTCTGCCGAGTACTACACACCCTTTGCTGTAGATGAATACTCTTCGTGTCTACAGAAAGACCCAGGGTGACTTCAGGTAGGCTGGAGGCATTTCAAAGCCATCCTTCTTCCACATCTCTGCCTGTGTAGTTCAAATGCCTATTTTTTAACGTGCAGTGTGCTTGGAAAGGTTTTGATTCTTCGTTAGAATGTGCACTCCCAGAAAGTTCCAGGTGGGTTTCAGGTAGAGAGATAAAGCCTGTCTCTTTATGCCTCCTTCCAGCATGTGCTATGGGGTAATAATACATTCCCCACACTGTGATTAAATCCCAATTTTATGAAAATCAACCCAATTCCTATTCGAGAGGTCTTTTGGCTCACAAGCACTATTCCCTGAGGAAGAATCCTGTTGAGCACTTTGTCTCGTCCTCTATTTCCCCTACTATATACAATTTTTAGGAAAATTGTAGTATGAATGTCATAGGAGAAACTGAAATGGCAAAAAGGAGAGTCAGGCGTAAGCGCTGTATCTGCCATTGCTGACTATAGTTTTTTTTAAAGCCTTTTTATGAAGATAATAAGGCTCAGATTGGAGCAAGGGTGAAACAAAGCCAGCTGGGTTCCAACTCGCCTCGGCCAAATGACGGCCCACAGACTCCTTTTTTTCCCAGGTAATAAATATAATCTGCAAATAAATCAAGCCCGGGAAAGCTGAGTGAAAGTTCAAATATATTATACATTAAGGCTGTTAAGCCAAGAACATACAATTAGACTCTGTCTGTAGCCAGAGGGTTTGATCTCACCTCAGAAACAGCCTTTCGTCTAACAAAATACAAAAAAAAAAAAAAAAGGCTTCCAAAATCCTTCCTGCTGTTGCCAAAATGTATCTTTCATCATGTTCGCAAAGTGCTATAAACTTGTTGGAGAGGAGATTCTGTATTTATGCAAAATGTTGTGATCTAGACAGTGGTATTTGCTAGATTTTATTTCATAACATTTTTTTCCCCAATGAAACGAGCTGGGTAGAATTTCAGAACTGAGCTTTCTTTAGAGGTGAGGGTGGGAGGTGGTGATGATGGGGAGATTGTAAAGCTTCAAATCAAAATCTAATGAAGTTTCTAATGATCAAATAAATAATCACTCGACATTTATTGCCATGCCTGGCAATCTGCAGAAATGGAATGGAGTAGATACGCCTAAAGTCCCATTTCCCACAGATTTACATTATGCTACTACACAGAATTAAGCTGACATAAGCTCTTTAAGACCCACTAAAGCAGCAGATTTTACACAACTTGTTCAGATTTTTTTTCTTTCTCCATGATCCCAAATTCCCTGAATAACTCTCTTTCTCTCCTCTTTCTATCCCCTGTTCTTCTGAGAAGCCTGCTGGAGCCTTCCCTTCATGTCATTCCAGGCTATAACCCTGCAGTTTGAGTTTATCTTAGCTGTAAAATGCAACAGTAATTTATATGCCCCCGTGCTCCTGCCTCCTCTGAGGCACTGGCCGCCAGCTGTCTACCCAGCAGTTTAAAGAAAGAGCTGTAATGAGTGAGCTTGAGCAGGGGAGGGCCGTGCCACATCAGAGGCCTTTCTGCCAGCTTCCTCTGTGAGTACTGGATCCACACAAATGGCATTTTCAGGGGCCGACAGTGGCCTCACGCCCGCCCCCTTCTTGCATCTCTCCCTCGCTCTCCTGCCTCACACCCGCCGGATGGGGACGGATTTCCACTTTATTCCTCTCATTTCTCTGAGTCAAGGAAAACAGAGTGGAGAGATGAGATGAACCCTGGGGCAGCCATGATGCGGCGCGGAGTGTGAGTCAGGCGGAAAATCCTTGTCCCTCAGCATCATGGATGTGTCCTTGGAGGTGTAAGACAAAGCTTCCCTGAAGCCTGGTGCACTCATACTCTCAGATTCTTAGAAGGCTATTCAGGAGGCTTTTTAAAAGGGATTCAGTTGAGATTTTCATCTCTTTTTAAAAATATTCCGATTTATGTGCCTAGAGCGCTTTGTCAAAAATAGAACAAAGTCATTCTTGTTTCTCTTCCAGAAACCTTTTCCCTCAGCTGGACCTCTCTTTTCTTTCCAATGTTTCTGGGTAAAATATTTCTCCTTTCATATGCAGCAATGCACACAAGTTCAGGGAGTGCACATCAGCACAAAGCAGCCGTGGAGGAGCTTTCCCTTGTCCTGCTAAGACCATATGGCTGTCTTTTGCCAGTTCCTTGGGGGGAAAACACAACACTTAACAAAAGAGAAAGGAAAGGTCTAAGCTCTGTATCTATGCTTGGTATTAAGAAGGTTGCTCTTTGGAGGAGATAAAGATACACACTGGCAAAGGATGTGGTTCCGCTTCCCTGCTATTTTGGAATGTGTTGACTATTAACATCTCCCATAAAGATCTTGTCACTTTAAGGTTCATATCTCCCTTCAGCTTTGCATAATGTTGGCGTTAGTCCAGGGCTGGCACATCTCAGCAGGCACTGCCAAAGCAAAAGCAAGGAGCTGGGTTGAAAGAAGATGAGTGCCAGGTCAGCAGATGCAACAGCCAACCCTTGAGCGTCCAGGTCCTTCCTTCCTCGCTTCAGTCACAGAAGACAGGCTTTCTCTGTGGTTTTTCTCTCCTGGCCAAGTCCAATGACCACAATGATATTTTCTGCTAAGAAATGATTTACCAGTTTAACAAAACTCCAAACACTGTGTGTGTGTGTGTGTGTGTGTGTGTGTGTGTGTGTGTGTGTGTGATTCTTACTATTATTTCTTCTCACATTTAGGAAGTGTACATTTCTCTGGAGTTTCAAAGCCTGGATGAGAATTACAGCTTCTTTCTGACTGATTAACATAACAGTACTTGAGATGGTTCCTTGTAACTAGGATCAGAGGAAGGGGAAGGTGTTTGGTGTTTGCAAACACCTTCTCTGCTACTGTACCTGTGCTTTCTGCCAAAGATCACCAGCAGGCTCTTCCGTTTTCCTCTTCATTTCCTTCCCAAATGGAAGAGACTTATAAAGAATGATGATAGATCAGGAAAAAAAAATAACCTGTGTTTCTGCTGCTTTTTTAAAGGCATCACACACAACCACGTTACTACAAAAGAAATACAATACAAATGGACACACTGATTGTGTCATCAGGGGGATAACAGCGGTGAAGAACTATTTCTCATTTAAACAAGGGAAGGAAATGAATCATTAAGATTTATATACATGATAAAATATTTCATAGAACATTTTTAATGTGATATTTCAAAACCTGGAGTTGATGTAAATGTTCTAAGTCAGCATTTTCTTTTCAATAATACTTAAACATGGATGATACATGTGAATGAGAATTTCCATTACACAGAATAAATCGTGTTTTCCATATATAAAAAAGTTAGTCCACTTTTTTATAATTGACCTGGATACAATGCAAATTAAAATGTCCCAATTAAAACACAAACACTGAATCTTCAATTCTCCCAAAAGGTATCAATTAGCATGAGCACAACTTTCTAGCAGGAGAATTATATGGTAAGAGTAGAAAGTAAGAGACAAAAAAAGGTGATTCTGAATTTAAAAATGTAGAAATGATCTAAAAACGATGTCAGCAGTAGACAGTGCTGGAGGGTGACTATCAGAATGTATGCCTCCCAGTGTGTTCTCTCAGTTCTGAGTCACTGCCTAGAGACACTGAGCTGAGAAATCAAAGCAAAGGACACAACCTCAGAAAGAAATGCACAGAAGTACTGGTGTAGCAATCTGACCATAATCAGGAGGACTCATATGTATCCCACCCGCTCCAATTTCAGAGAAGTTTGATTCTAAAAAAAAATGCTACAGAAACATATATCTCTGAGTCACATTTTTGCCTATTCCAACCAGACTTTGGGGCTTTAACAAATCACTTAGCCACATTCTCACTACATTTAGTAGTGAATTATCCTTTGCAATTTTTGGCAGAATTATGCCGGCTTCAATAACCAACTTTTATATCCTTGAGGTTCCTGTCACCTGTTGCCCACGCCCAGATCACTAAATAATAATTTGATTTGAAAATGTGATAGTCATTACATTTTCCTTTTACAGGTTCTGCAAGTTTAATTTGTTTTCACCTAAATACATAGCTTGGAACATTTATGAACACAGTTTAAGTTTGACTGAAGGGGTTCACCCGTGAAGTGGAAATTTCATTTTGCAGCTGAAGTAACCAAATGATTTGTTCTCCACGCTGAAATGTAGCAGGCAATAAAGCACTCTTTGTAGTAAACTGAAAACTCACTATGTAAAAAGCACTAATTTGGTGACTATGTTAAACATACTTCTATATAAAATACTTCCTGCTCTGGAGGGGTTTATAACTAGTGAAGAAGGAAAAGAGCTTACAAAACCTGGACTATTGCCAGCTCAAGTCAGCCATAAGTGCCAAGTGAGTGTTTTAGAGAATAATACCCTGGAACTTCAGAAGAGGGAAGCGTTGTTTCAGATTGGGGTAGCCTGAGATGCATTTGTGGAGTTGATAAATTATGAGTTTAAAGCTAGAGAACAGAACCACTTAGGTGTATAAGAAAAAATAAAAAGAAATGCCAGGCTGCAGCAGTGGGATAAGTTGAGTGAAGAATGCAGTAGAACAAAAGAGATTTGAGAATATGGGAAAGCAGTCTGCTGAAGTGAACAAGTGGATGAATTTGTCTGAAGATCCTAAAAGTATTGAGCACTGTACTTTTGTTGGAGATATAAATATAATAAGTGGGTTTTTTTACATACAAAGAGCCTTAATAATAGACACCAATCTATTGGAGAACGTGTCATAGCACAGCAGGAAGGGCACTGCTATCAGACAGCCTTAAGTCCATCCCAGCACTGTTATTTATACCTGACCCTGCTCACAAACTATTAGAATTCCAAATTTAGATTACTCATTTATAGCCTTGGCATAACGAAGTCTTTCCCGTATATATGGTATAGAAAGTAACTGAGATAATGTTTAAAAATAGAAGTTTAGCAACTGTTGTAAGGTGACAATTCCACAGCAGTTCTTACTACTCATTGTGTCCCATAGTATAGTACACAACCACAGACACCACAGAAACCAAGTCACTTCAACACGAATCCAATGACAGCCTGTCATGGCACCACGCAAGGCCTGATGCTGCTGAAAGCCTGGATGTATGTGTGCCTACAAGGGGCAAGCCGAGAAGGCATCCTCCAAGAATTGCTGCCAGCACTGGCTCCAGGCTGGTCACCTGAAAGATTGCAACCACGGAAGTTTTGACTTGTTACCAAGTCATTTTCCTCATTTTGAGAGTAATATCAATAACTGCTTTCTCAAACTCTTATAAGAAGTCTATGACAAAATTTGTGAAAAGCACATAATTAGTGCTTAAAAATGTTACCTGTTACTATAAATTATGCAGTCCTTACTCTTTGGTTCGCCTGTCCTTCATGGGTACCAGTGCCCAGCTAGCTATTTTCTATGGATTGGGTAGAAAGACACTTTAATAGGAAAAAAAAAAAGCAGCTAACATTACTTTAGAACATACTGTGAATAACTCTGAGGAGTGTGTTGATATGTATTTACAATAATGGATACAGTGCAATGATTTGTGACATGTCATTTAAACTTCTTCAAGCCAAAATAGTTTAACCACAGAGAAGAGTTTGCTGTCTTCAGAAAGGCCAGGGTAGCAAAACAAGAGCCAAAATTACCTAATTTGCTAGAGTATTTTATTTCTATTTCTTCTGTGTTTGGCGGGAAAAAATAAGGTGACTACACTTGCCAGAGGAAGAAGGCATGATCACATTTGGCAAGAATTTATATGTAACAAATAGAGAGAGACCGTAAACTGTTGGAGAAACCGGAGTTCTAGCGTCCAAAACTGCTATTTTTCTATTTTTTCAAATAAGATTCAAGAAACCATCTTAACATAACTCTAGGACCTCAGGTAATTTACTAAAGAATCATAATCAGTTAAAAGCAAATGACTAAAAAAAAGCATCATGTGTAGTCCATTTACAAACACAGAATGCTTTAAATTAAGGGCCAATTTTCTTTGGCAAAATGAGAAGATTTGGTGTTGGCCCACCCTAAATCACAAAAGCCTATGTTGTGATAATTATAGGAGTCAAAAAGTAACCCAATTCAACACTTACCTCATTCTAGATAACTTTTGGAAAATATTTTTGTGAATGATCTAAGTTTTACAGACTTCAATATATTCTGTGTTTAACCAGGTACTCCTGCAAGCAAAGAAATGTGGCCTCCATCCTCAGCAGGCAATTTTCTTTCTTGGCCAGAAATTAGATCTCAGGGTCCAAATGAGAGATAAATCAGCAAAAAATATCTACTTTAGAGTTTTCTTGTTAAAGAACCACAAATATGGTTTTTAAGAAGAGAAATGGGGGAAATAGAAAGAAGAGAAATATATTAAAGTTGACAAAGCCAATGCTTGTGCTATAGTGATATTTGTCATGTTGTCTGGTTGCCAATCTCATTTCATTATTCTTCTTCTATTTGCTGAAGTTTTTTTCAATCCCCCAAAACAGAAGCTTAAGATGTATTTTTTCCTGGCTTCTTTGGGCATTGTCACCAAATTTATTCAGGAAAGATGGTATCTAAGCTTCTTAATATTAACTATTAGTAATAATTAGTAATTTTAACGTTTATAACTTAATATGCTATGCAGGAAAAATTTAGCATGCCTCAATGTTCTAAAAACGTCAAAGAGAGGGTAACTATTATTTGAGCACAAAGGGTCATCAGGTGAGAGATCCCAAGGATCTCTCAGGGTAAACTCACAGGGAAAGAAAGACCTGTTGAAGAAAACTGGACATTACTCGGCCACAGAGATTCTTTTCAATGCACACAGGATCCTGACGTATAAGAAAAAAGGTGTTCTCTTCTAATTTCTTGCAAAAATAAGACAAATTGCTGTGTCAGATCTTATTTTCCAAAATAAAGCTTTTATTTCATGTGTAAAGATATACTGCTACTGCTATTAACAGACTGAAACTTCCAAACAGGCATAATTCCTATAGCTAGGCACATATTTGGGAAGGATTTTTTTTTCCCTTTCCTAGAGATATTTTTCTTGCAAAAGAATTTCCAAAGCTGCTTTTGTTATATTTGGAAAAGACCAAGGAGTGTGAATAAGTAAGTGATTGCTTTTGAGTTATGCCAAGAACTAGTCTAGCATTTTAGATTCCCATGCAAAACAATTTCACAGGCTCTTGAATGTGACACAGACATGAATGCAACAAATCCTTTTCTTATTACTCTTTCTTCCCGTGCTTGACACGGTTATTCAAATTGTTTGGGGAAAACGCAAAGCACTTCAGAGCAGCCCAAGTTCAGCACTCTCGTTAAGATTGGTCAACTTTGTGCACTATAAAAACTTAATTTTGGAAGAGTTAATATTCAAATATCTATTATTGTCCTAGACATAGTTAACATTTAAATATCTATTATCTTGGCTTTAGAATACAACCATTTTTCAGAAAAAAAAAATGATTTTGACAATACCTAAAATTTAAAGTGCAATCTGGCAATAAGATACAAGAAGGTCGATTCTTGAATATTGTTGGTAGTTCAAAGTTAAAGATAAATGTATTTTCTTTTCTTTCAAACAAAAAGACTTTTGTGGTTAATTGCAGAGGAAATAATAACAATGTCAGCAGAATGTCATACTAAAAATTAAAATTAGTCTTTTGGAACATGAGGAAGGCGATGTGAGTAGACTAGGTACACTGTGATGCCAGAAAAAAAGTGAATGGAAGGATACCAATAAAATGTTAACTTCAACCATTATTTTACTGAGCATGTGAAGATTACCAAAAGTATATCCTTTCTTTAGGCCTATTTTTCCTCAAATTTCTCTCTCCTTACCCTTCCCTCATCTTTCCTATCTCCTTTTCTTCCTTCCTTCCTCCCCGTCTCTGGTTCAGTCTCCTCGGGCAACCCTAACTTTAAAGCCGAGCTTGAGTTGAATCCTCAGCATTTCTGGTTTAACACATGTTTGACTTAGAACCAAGATTTCCAATCAGCCCTTGGACCCATGAAATCTGGCTGAACCACAGCTAATAACACTGCTGCTTCTGCCACACAATGGTGGATTGTGTTTCCCTCTAAGCCTTGTTTTCAGTTCACAGAGGAGGGGAGAGAGTGTTATTAAAATAGGCATGCTGAGATACAGAGTATACTCAGCTTGCGGTGACTTATGCAGTGATCTAGCAAGGTAAGTGCCAAACAGCTTGGCCTTACTTTCACCTTCTTTTGTTATGAATAACACCCCTTGATAAACGCAAATTTTATTCTTATTTAATCATACCCCATTAAAAGTCATGTGGGAATCTTACCCATACTATATGCCAAAATGTTGGTTTAAATGACTGTAAAGTTTCCCCAGATAATCAGATTTCTATTGTGGTCATCACATCAACATCCTCAGAAGATTCTTTAGAAAATGAAAGCACAGAAAAGAGATGGCAGTCCTCAAGAGAATTTCATTGTAAATGTAACTTTGTTTACCGTTAACAAACTAAATACAGACGATAACATGGGGCTGAAGTGAAGTATTTTTTGTGTTTTTGCTTCGGCATGTTTTTGTAACTCCTGCATCTATTGAAGCGTGGATTGTCTGTATGTCCAAAGTATCCCTGTGTTTATTAGTTAGTTTGGATCAGCTACGATTCGCGTATTTACTCTCATAATAATCATGTGCACACTGTATTTCTCAACCGGGAACTCACGCAATGCTTCCCACTTGCCTCCAATCACTAACAGATGTACAAGTCAGATCATTTCCCTTTTACTGGCCTAAGGGATTAAAGGAATTCAGAGGAATTCGAAGCTGAGTGGTTCCTCTGTGTTGCCTGACTCCACTTTCCAAAACTTTGGGATAAGAGTCTCCGGTAAAATAATCTGACTCGCTTCTTAAAATTTGCTTCCTTTCTTTTTCCTTTCCTTTTTTTTTTTTTTGAGCTTCAAACTTTCTCAATTCGTTTCTCCACAGACATGCATGCTACATGTGAAATGAAGGAGAAAGTATCACATTGAAAGTACACTTTGGAAATATTGAACTTTCTATCAATGTTTCTCTGACTTTCTTTCTTTCTTTCTTTCTTTCTTTCTTTCTTTCTTTTTTTGAGGCTAGGTCTTGCTCTGTAGTCCAGGCTAGTCCTGAACTCACTATGAAGCCGAAACTGGCTGGAGCTCTCAGCAGTTTTGACACTCTTTCATTGCATAGACTAAAGGTCTTCGGCTAAGTCAAGAGGCCAAGGGTCAGATTAGGGCCCCAAATTAATCTCTTGATAAGATTTACAGCCAAAAGCAGTCTATTGGTCTCCTGTTCCTATTGACAGTCAAAGCCTCTCTGATACCACTGATTGACCTGGCTGTCCCTGGGGATTCTGCCCTAATTTCTACCACTTGAAATTATCTTAGTTGCAAATCTGTATAATAAATGTGCATGCACATAAACATATCTGTTGAGTCCCATCATGGATCTGAAAATCTAGAAAGAGACAAAAATTCTCTATATTTGTGACTTCTGAAAAGTTTTAGCACTGAAATTCTAACTAGGTATGATGGTATGAGGAGGTGATTACTACATGAAGGAGGGAAGGGATGTCCTGAGCAGGATTGGTACTTTTATACAAAACAAACAAACAAACAAACAAACAAACAAACAAACAAACAAACAAAAATCCTCCAGAGAGATCCCTAGCTACCTCCACTGTGTCTTGTGTAAGGACACATGAGAAGCTGCTCTTTTACCAAGATCTCACTGAATTGGATTCTGATCTTGGATGTCTCATCTTGTACAACTGGGAACAATAAATATTGTTTTGAACATATATAGTTTATGATATTTTGTTACAGCAGCCTAAACAAACACATGAAACATCCCAACCATAACAATGTAGTACCACTTGAAACAAATGACTACATAATCTCCTCAAATAAATGATAAAAATTATCATCACTTTAGTTATCCATCATTTTTCTTCTCTCAATAAGAAGATAGAGGGCTGTCATAGTTACTTATTCGTAGCTGCGACTCAATACCCAATATTGACAACTAAAGGAGGAAAGATTGATTACAGCTTATCGTTTCAGAAAGTCCCAGTCTGTTCATGGGTGAGAAGCTGGAAAATGGTGGAATTACATGGTGGGGTTGCAGCTAGAGCCAGAACTGGAGTTCTATGGACAGATATCCTTACGGCAAGGAGAAACAGAGAGGAAGAGACTAAAAGGAATGGCAGAACCGGCACACACCCTTCCTTGTCAAGCACTTGCTGCTTTCAGCCAGCCCCACCTCCCAAAACTATACATTATCCACAGAGGATCCTTCAGATCCAAACCATGACAAGGGCTAAATTTTGATATTCATAATATCTAATATATCCCAAGTATAGACAGAAAACCAAAGAAGGCAAAGTGAGATAATTATATCAGTAAAGAAAAGTGGTAATAGATACTACACACTATGATCATTATGAGGTCATAGCTGATGATAATAATGTTTTCCTAATACTTTGCCTTTTTTCATAATTTACTGTACTGTCTTTCAATACTTCTGTACTATGGTAGCTCCTCACTTGATTCAAGGTTCTCTGCTTGGTGTTATTGAAACACAAGGGATCTGCTTATAGCTTTCTGTATTGAAGGTCATCTCCTGTAGCTGCTATTGCATGGTTACAATCCCATTTCTCTTGATAACTAGGAGAAATAGCACAATGAAACATAAGGACCCTAATTTTTGCTGATTACCTAGTGAAATTTAGTACCTACAATGGCCAGGAGCAGTCCTAGCTCTTAGTTCAATGAAACCAATTTTATGCCCCCGGATGGGAACGTTTCAGACATTAGGTCCTAACACCTCCAAACCAAACAAGTCCTTGGAAAGAAGATAAGGAGCAGATATGAGGGAAGTAAATTATCAACTTCAAGAGGGAAGAAGCCTCTTTGATGTTTGTCTCTGTTTTGCCACGACTCATATTTTCTGGCCATGGGGAAAGGTCACAAAATGTTAGCCACTGGTTTCCATAGCAAATTCCATAGGACAAAGTTTCCCAGTAGCTACAAGGCTTCAACAGAATGTTTACCCTTCTACAGGGCCAAATCCTATATATACAATAATGAGTAAAACAAAAAGCCCATGGGAGGGAGTCACTGGAAGAAGCAAGACAACAAGGATGGGAATCTAAATGTAGGTACTTCCTATTTCAGAAGAAAAAAAGCTGAACATACTCTATTACTATATAGCTGGATGATTTACCTAAGACATGGGACCACGTGAGGTCTTAGAATTTGTTGCTGTTGCAAGAACACTGGTTCCTATGAGAGATGGTAATCAGATTAGCCTTGACAGAATAAACATGTTGCCAAGCCACACACTCACACACAAAATTGTGTTCTTCGTACCATAGCTACAGTGTTCATGATGCCGTGAAATAACACTGAAGTGATTTCCTTAACAGATGAAGAAACAGACTGGCAGGCATATGGTAGATCTTTGTGTCCACCTGAATGTTGAAATTATCTTCCACCAAGGAGACTTCCCATACTCATTCACATATGGAAGACAAGAATTTTTAAATTCTGATTTCATTCAGATAATTCTTGATCTTTGTTGTGAAACAATCTCTTGCTTCCACTCTATCAGAAATCTTATTAATTCTACAACTGCACAATTAGGAGTTACTTCTATATCACGATGACTGTACTATAAGGCATGTCTGTACACAATGTGATGAATCATTTCAGAGTTCAGTAAATAAAGAAGCCACAATGGTCTACTTCTGGAAAATTTTACTGGATCACACAACATTTTTTGTTTTCTGCCTTTTGTTTTTCAGTAATGGGGGTTGAGCTTAGGCCTTTACACCAAGTTACTTCATTGTCTTCCAACCCTTTTCTTTTCTTTGAAAAATTTGAGACATGTTCTCATTAAGTCACTAAATTGTCCAGGCTGGGATGAAACTTGTGATCCTTAATCCCAGAATGCTGGGTTTACAGGCATATGCAACTACATTTAGCTGCTATCTGGATTTAAATTAGATCTTCTACATGCTACAGAGACTACTCATGAAGCCACTGGAATTTTGTGAAGATATATATATATATATATATATATATATATATATATATATATATATATATATATATATATCTGTGCTTGTGTCTGATGAATAATAAAGTATTGCTAACTTTCTAATTTATAGCTCCCTGGAAAGTTGAAAGTAGCTGTTGATCTCTGATTTTCTGGTAAACTATTGTCCTATGACCAAGGACCCAATCTACATGTGTATCTAGAGTAAAACCAGGATCTATTTCTCAAATGAAGAATTAGTAGGTGAAGGGGCATGTGGCCTTGCTCCAAAATGATATGGTCTTCTCTACAATTCTGTGATTACGTCTTTCCGCTAGTTCACATAGCCTCTTAATCTTCTACACATAATCCCAGCAAGCCCTAGACTGCTAGCTCATAAAAGACACTGTTTACCTTGCAGCCAGGCCTAACTGGAAACATTTTAAAAACTCCTTTTATCAATCAAGTATAAGTCACTCTGAAACTTCAAAGCAGTCTACCACACATTCTCTAGTGGCTTGTGTGTTTTACAGGCAGTGAGCCTATGATACAGTACGTTAGCTATGACACTTGTACATGAAGTGTCTCTTTTGACACCCCACTGGTCAGCAGAGTACAGCAACACCGCAGATACTCCAGAGCCCTGGGTTCTAATGTAATCCATTTTCTACTCTCTGGCAGTCATGTTTTGCTCCGTGGCTTCTGGAATACTTTGCACAATCTAGCTTCTGTAAGCACATCAAACTAGATGTGGCTTTGTTGTGAGCTGACGATAATAAACAGCAGTCTGTCTGAAAAAAAGTGAATTGCTTCTACTTTTCATTGATTATTAGTATTGAAAAGAGAGGAAAGAAGAAATAAAATATTTTCCAGCTCAAGACCAGCATAACAACTACCAAGGCCCGTGTTGATTTGCTCACCTTGGAGTAACAGCGGACATGGTGATATCTCCCAGTGAAGGCTGCAACAATCACTGTCTCTGTCATGGAAGAGTGTGTCACAGACCTTCATAGGCTGACCAATTGTGTTAAGTGGGCTAATGGTCAAAAACCTTCAGCTAGCTCTCTCTTACTTCTAACACTCTAAACAACTTCTAATTCTCAATGCCACAGCCTACTAATGTCCACCTTTCAAAAGCCTTAGAAAGATGAAAATAATCTTCCTTCTTTCCCTCAGCTCACTCCTAAGTATTATTTTTCACATTCATTTTCCAAATTTTTGCTGATATACAGAAGAGGACTCTCACAAAAGTTTTGATGTGCAGGTTGTCTCCTCCCAAGTTTATAATTGGTCCCCTAGAGCATCCTTTGTGATCTAACTTTTGATGCGGGTCTGAAGGCAAAGAGGATGGATACAGATGGGCTCGGGAGTACAAGTTTCCTCTTCAAAGCTGAAGACCTCAAATAAGGTCAATTCAAGGGCTTCGTGCACAAAATGGATAGCCTGAGAAAAAGGAGAAGAGTCTGGGGGAGGTAGGAGCCGCTGCTTCTGGCAAGGAGCAACAGAGCGTTGGGGAGCATTTTGAGTTGTTGTGTATGCCCCTCCTGTGCTTTCACATCATTATTTAGGTTATATCCATTTTTTTATTCAATAACAAATAGCATTTGGAAAGAAGAAAGCATGAACTTTCAGTACTTACATTCATATTCTATTACTGAAGTCAGGGGTATCGGAAACATCAATTTTACAAAATGTTATTGGTGCCAGAATATTCAATCTTACTGAAAGGAAAATAATTCTACTCATCAGACTATTTTTAAAAATCTATATTGTGGGAAAAGCTTTTCATTATTGCTTCACTATATCTTTGCAGCAAGCTTATAACACAGAACACAATCACAACATGAAGACTAAAGAGTCCTGCTCACTCCCCCCTCCATGGCAAATTCATATGAACATTCCAGTTGTAGGAATAATTTTAGGTGGTGGAAGAGTGCAGAATATAAAGTCATTGAAAAACTAGGTTTAAAGTTAAAATTTTCAAATTAAATAACCGGGTTATAACCACAGTAGATGACTCCAGGGCATGCTTTGTTGGGCTATTTAATATCGGCCTTGAGCAGCTCAAAGCACCCCAGGCATGCATTAATACACACTAAAGCACACCCTGTCATGCGTTAATGCTAAATTAATTAGGCAATATCATGACCTGTAAGAAGGTCTTACATGGTCCAGCAATTACTGAAAGGAAGAAATAAAGGTATTATCCAAAACTGCTTGCCCAAACAATTGTTAATTCGAATGGATAAATAAACAAACAAAAAATGCTTTGAGGTTGCGTTTTGGTTTTGTAGTCTAAATTTAGGACACAGAAGATTGTTTTTCAATACATCCAGGTCATTGCTCCATCAGTTGTTCAAAGTGATTTTTTTTCAAGCTTAGAAATACAAACTCATACCTGATGACTCTGGTTTCACATATTTTTATTTAAGCATTATTAGGCTGACCAATGAACCATAAAAGCAACACTCAGTAAAAGTAAATTCAAAATCCACACGAACTTCCATAGAAAGTAAGCTTATAGTTAAGTGAGCTTCTTTATTACACTTCACAAATTCTCATTATTTGTGGCATCTGATTTCTGAATTTTATCTAATTGGTTTTTTTCCAAATTTAGTTTCAAATGTATTACTAATGACAGAACCTTTCAAAATTATTAAATGATGATTGCTTTATCAGTATTGATATATTTTTCACATAAAAAGAAGATAGAAAACTTATATGTTAAAAACTCATTTTGCAGATAGTGTAGAGTAAAAAATTCTTCTCCTTGAAATGAAACAACATATTTTGCCTTATTTACCATAAATTGCTATTTACTATATCAGGAAATATTCTTAAGTTACATAAGCCATAAATCTACAAAAAAAAGAGACTGTTATAAAGTTTTACGTGAAAATGTACAAAACAGAAAACACTAAAAACTAAATTTAAAGACAAGTCACAGACTGGAAAAGTTATTTGCAATTCAACTTAGAGCTAGTATTCATAAACATTTTCTATAGATCTGTATAAAATCCAATAAAAAGTGGAATTTTTATGAAGAAGTAATTTATAGAAGAAACTTGGATATGCCAATAATAATCTTTTGAAGAGTTGCTTATGCTTACTGATTCTCAGTACAAATTAAAATTAGAAAACACCATTTCATATCAATCAGATTGGTAGAACCAAAAGTGTCTGATTGCTGATGGAAATGTACATTCATATCTGAAATAAATTTGACAATTCTTACTGAATTCAAGATGTGTACACCACAATAATTAGTAATTCCATTTCTCAATATGTTCAATATGGAAACACATAAATAACAGGTATATAATGGAACACTGGGGTGTAAATAGGATTGTCTTAACACATAATCTAAGCAAAAAATCAGAAAGAACACAGTTGTTTACAGATGGAAGAACAAGAGAACAAACTACTGCTGATTAGACCTGGAACAGCTGAAAGTGATTAAAGCACATCAGGAAGGATAAGCCCAAGGCTTGACACTGAATGAAAAGAACAATTCACTGGGATCATGTATAAGATAATAAAAAGTATAAAAATTGCAACAAACTAAGAGTGCTATTTATGGCAAGAGCCCATAATTATTCCTACATATAAAACATCTTAAATGTAGGAAGGTAGTTACCACTGGGAAGTGTGGGACTGAAAAATGCAATATAGAAATAAATATACCTAAGATCCTACCATTTTATGAAGCAAAAATGGGGAAATGTTAACACCACTCAAAATTTTCATACATGAGAAATTGTAACATGACTTGGCCTTAAATGATTCAAAAATCACAATTAAAAATCACATAGAGTTAATTATGATTTAAAATAATGCTTCAGATATCTGAAAAATATTATAATAAGCTTTTATGATGTGCTTTATATTATGAATATTTTAAGTTCAATGAGAAAAAGTGCTATCCTCTTGGGTTGCTGAATAAGCATAGTTCTGTGCAGTTACAGGTAGAGGCACGGAACCTGCAAGGTAAGTATGTTTTATTAGTAAATAGTTGTGAGAAAAGCTCTGGATTTCATTCACTAATTCACCTAATAATTAGTCATTGAGTATGGACTATGTCCCAAGCCACAGTCTAAGTGCTACGTATCTAAAAAAGATGAAATTCTTTGCAATCATGAAGCTCACATAGGAATTGAGGAAGAAAAGTTGTCTCACAAAAAAGCAAAATGAAAGATAATTTGTACACACATAGCCAGAATAGTAGGGCAAGGCACTAATAGTATAGAGTGGAAGTGGAAAAGGAGTCAGGTAGCCTCACAAAGAAGGAGACTGCTTAATGAAGATATTAATAGGTGACAAGGTGAATAGCAGAGGTGTGTGGAGGACCAGACAGAGGGAACATCTATGCAAAGGGCCTGAGGCAGGAAAGCACCTGTCTTAGACAAGAAACATCAAAAATGCCAATGTGGCTGATGCAAAGTGGAATCGAGGCAGACAAGTAGAAAGTAAGGCCAGGAACGTAGGACTCCTGGATTCTGCAGAGCTTTGCAGCCAGAGGATGAGATTTTTTACCTTTAGTTTGGATGTCTTTGAGCAGAATGACTGAATGAATTACTGATTTTCATTTTTAAAAGACATATTGTCTGGTGTCTTAAGAAAGATACACAGCCATACAGAGGCAGAGTGGTTAGTAAAACCCAAGCCAGAGATGACAGTGGTTCTGGAAAATGGAAAGACAACTGTGAATATATTTTGATGTTGGGGACATCAGGTTTTGCAGAAGAATTACAGGTGGTGAGGGAGCGCAAGACAGGAGTCAAGGGTGACCCCAAGGTGTGTGGCCTGAGAACTAAATGAGGGGCAGCAGCTGAGTCGGGTTGAGTGGGCAAAGCATATCCGGAGAAAACAAATAAAGGCTCAGAGTAGGAAGAAAGACTTAAGATGATTTCAAGATGGGAGCCTAGTAAGGAAAAGGAATTCTATGGCCATGTGTCACTAGAAAGTCTGCAAAGGAGGACAGAGTGATAAATTCTACCAAATACGACTATTGGTCATGTGGAACATTGGATTCATCAAGTGGAGGTCAGAGAATGACCTTGACAAAAGTATTTCTGATCAAAAAAGCATTGTAAAAGCTAGATTAGAGTGGAATAAAGAGGCAAATACAGACTCAACGTTAAAAAAATCAATTTCAGATATTGTTTTGATCGTTATTTTTTAATTTTGTAAAGTGAATCAGAAATGGATGTGTGGAGTAAGTGTGAGTGTCGTCTACTCTCAGGAAATCTCTGCTTATTCAACTAAGAGCTAGATACGGAGTATTTTTTTTAGTTAAAAGTAATTGTTTCTTTATACATTGATAGTAGTGATGGGAAGAGAAACAGAGAGAAAGAAGAAAAAAAGGCCCTAGTGGATTATCTACCATTACACAGGAAGCGTCCATGTCATTAAAAAAAGACAGAACATATAGGCACAGATTCCAGTAAGAAAATGTAAGAATAAAATTTGTGGAAATTCTTTTATTATGACTTTAGTTTTCTTAGAGATATAGGAACAATGTATGCAGCAGTGAATAAAAATAGAAGAGGACATGCTGAAGGTTTGAGGTGACAAAAATTTTATAAATTTTTTATCGAGAGTAGTGACTGATGGAATGGGCTGTAGAAATACAATAACATTGCTGAGAATTACTAGGAGCTAAGTTGAATTAATGATCAAGAATTTGAAAAGAAGCAAGCAGCATAGTTACATCGTATTTTTGAGTAATGGTTAGTCGTGCCGGTACAGCTTTATTCATTTAGGGTTGTGTTTACTAAGAGATTATGAGGAAACAAACCAGGAAGGAACTGTTGATACCTGCAAGTTAATAGTAAAGTAACTGTGGTGGTTTGGATCTGGACTGTCCCCCAAAAGCCACATGTTCCTGAGGATACTCTGTAAGATTGGGAGGTGGGACCTGGCTGGAAGGGGGTAGATGCTTGGGGCTTGATCTGGAGGGGTGTGTGCTGGTTCTATGCTTCCCCCAGCCTCTCAGTGTGCTACCATGTTGTGAGGATCTCTGAGGCTGCAGGTCTGGCTCTGGCCTTGCCTGCACACCAGCCCTGTCATGTTCCTCCACCATTTTTCAGGTGCCCACCTATGCATGGGCTATGACTGTTTGAAATTGTAAGCTACAATAAATCTTTCTTTCCTAAGTTGTGGATGTTGGGCATTGAGTCACAGCAACGAAATAGTAACCAAGACAGTGAGTAACTGTACAATTTGAAGCTGACTTTATAAGGGAAGAAATGAGGTAGGTGAGAGATATTACAAGATAATGGGATGCTGGTGTGTCAGGAGTGGTGATTTGAATAAAAGGATTTTTGTAGTTATGGAGTATAGAAAGAATAAAGCTAGAAAGATAGAGGTATTGACCAGGGAGTGGATGCTCAACATGAATCCTGTGAAAGAGACCAGTTACTAACAACAGCATGGTCAAGGTATTGACTAGAGAATCACGAACAAGTAAGAGGAGGAGAAAGCTAAGACAATCAATTTCCTAAGACAAGTACAAAGAAAGGAAGCACAGAAAGATAGACGTTTCCTTGTCATTTCCCTCCAGGAAGATGTATGTTATCTACTTCAACACGTTTCTAGGGTTCTGTGAGTTTAGGCTCATCTTTTTAAATGAAAGTAGCAAGATAGGAGAAATGAAGAGGAGACTGTCATACTCAAAAGAAGACAATATAACAATGAAAAAGGATCAGAAAAGAAAAAAAGCACCGCTTTGATCTTGGTGCACTTTTCTCTCTGTTTCTTTACTGTAAGCCCTTTAATATTAGCAGACTATGCTTTCAGAATGCATCACCAGCCCCATGGTTATCAGAAAGCATTCATAAAATTGGACTTGATACATGAAATTTCCCCTTGCGGGTGTCTTTTCAAGCACATATCTATTCAAGTGGACATAACAAGAAAAGTTCAAAATTTGTGTATTAGAAAGCGACAATTACTACATCCTTGGAGGAAATAATATTTTGTGGGCTGGAGGAATGCCTCAGCAGTTAAAATGCTTACCTAGAAAATGCTAAGTCAAGCAATTAGTGCTCAAGTTCAATCCCCCAGTACTACATAAGTCAGATGTGGCGGCATTTGAGAGGCTGAGGCAGCAGGACTACCTTGAGTCCAAGGCCAGCCTGGCCTCTATAGTGAGTTTAGGACTAGCCTAGGCTACAGAGTGAGACCCTTTCTCAAATAATAATAATAATAACAATATTTTGTTGGAGAATCTTCAAATAAGCTTATTTTGTTTCTTTGGAAAATACACAAAAATAAAGTTTTGTTCTAGCTGATTACCATTCTTTTTTACACAGATGGTAAGTACCTTCAAATGTCTGAATAAAAGACTGCAATCTTGTCTAATGTGACAATTAGTGCACAAAATTTAGCCTTCCAGTTTCAATTTCAGTATGCCTCTACTTTCTAGAAGCACAGAAATGTCAGGTACTGGTGTTTTTTTCATTGCTATAATCTGCTCAGTGAAGAGGCACTTGGGTACATTTTATTCAAAGTCAATGGGACTTCCATCAGTGTAAGATTTTGGTAGTGTCAACGAAATGAACATTTGGTCTGATACAGCGTGCTCTGACCCACAGCTGTAACAACCAGCTGGGTCTGCACAAACTTCAGCCATCAGTTAGCTCTATCCAATGGAATCTTAGCCACAGAATGCCTACAAAACAGAAGGTAGAACAAGATCATTTCATAAAAAGGAAGTATGTTTGGCATGAACAGTTGTGAAAAGCACAAGAAACACAACTGATGTTTTATACAGATTGAATGGCGATGAAGCACGAAAAAAATCACCTTTACTTGAAGTTTATTCAAACAGTAATTTTAATACATAAATTATAGACTAGAAAATGTACTCTTTACTGAACCATTTTTAGAGATTAGGAAAACACAAAACTTAGTTGTCCATACTCATTCTATTGGATAGCAGAGTCTCAAAATTTCACAAACGAGATGATATTTGCCACCAAAGGAAGCTTAGAGCAAGATTTGGATTGGAAGGCAGACTCAATTTATTTGAGAATATAGAGTTATGGAATCACTAAATGTTATACATTTAATCTTCGTATACATGCATATAATGGTATATGCTTGTTGGTAAAAATAAAAAGTGATCTAGGACTAACGCGTAGGCCTAAAAAGAACTGAATAGTACACATTATTAGTGTCAAAGTGAAAATATGTTCTGATTCCAGATTAGTAGTCTTTTGTTTTTATTAAAAATGGTTCAGTAAAGATGTAATTGTTCACTATGGTGTCACACTAGAGTCTGGATCTACACAAATGGTTAGTAATTAACTAGATCCAATTTATTCATTTTCCATTACTGTGTTCCTTATGGAAGATAATGTGCTGTTTAGCAAATAGAGACAGGTAAGCAAAATGAGTATTCTTCCCAAATATTCTTTCCAGGTGGGGGATACAATGAAGACAAGTTTCAGATCAAATTTCATGTTTATAGGGAGGCTGAGAGTGTAGCTTCGCGGTAGGGCACTCGTCTAGTATGTCCAACACCCTGGATACAATAACCTAGTACTGTCATCACCCCCCAAAAAATGTACACCTGAGTGTAATGGCACACACCTGTAACCCCAGTAAGGCTGGGAGGTTGAGGCAGGGAGACCACAAGTCTGGGCAACTTAGATACTTAACAAGATCTTGTCTCAACGTAAAATATGAAAAGGAGCTGAGGACGTAACTCACTGTGAAGGCCCTGGGCTTAATCCCCATTCATGGAAAAAAATTAGGAAAAAGATTAACAAAATAGTCCTGTGGTCAAGTTTGCTTCGTGGACTCAATGAATTCTTAGTACTCAGTTTTTTGGATGTTTTTGGTAGTATTAAAAAAAAAAAAAAGGTTGACTGTGACTGTGGGCACAAGAACTCTGATAGAGAGACCAGATTCTGTTGATATTGTTATCAAAGTCAAGGAACTTGGCCCACCAAAAAATATTTGATCACAAGCCCTTAAAACATCCTAAGACACCCTTATATGTTCATGCCTATCTGTTTGGGAATAGATGCATTTCTATGACCCGTCTAAGCTAATCGGCAACTGGAATATCGCTCACCTAAAAATGCTTCATAATAACTGTATTTCTATCAATTGCTCAATGCTATTCCACTTTTATGGTATATATTTGGAATTTTTGGTTATTTGATAAACATTTCATTCTATATTCTTCTCTATCTTATAAAAATATTTTATTTTTTCATTGAGGAGTATGAATTTCATTAGAATTTTCCAGAAATATTTTCTACCATTTAATTCTTGCATTCAACTTCATCTTAGACAAACCTAGTATTACTAGTTGTGTAGTTTTTTTCTGGACATACAACAGATCTTCGGTCAATACTCTTACAAATAGAAGCTTTGTGGTTTAGGTAAGTACATAAGCACTTAATATTTAAATCCTTTTCCTTAGCTCAACCTAAAAGTCTTACTGTTAAACAGAATCTATTAACAGATATATTTGGTCTTACTTCTTCATTAGGGACTTAGTATAGCATGCCCATTAAGAGCACAGACTTTTATTTGAGACAGATGTTATTTAAAATTCAAGCACTACTGCATCCTAGATTTCTGTGCTTACCAGTCAAAATTATTAATCTTTCTGAGCCTGAGCTTCATGTCTTCTCCTAATGATCTTTAATATTAAATATGAACAAAACATAGCTTTATCTTCCCAGTGATTTTTCTTCTCTATATCACCACTCCCTCCTTTCTTCCATTTTTTCATTTTCTTTCACTCTTTTTCCTGTAAATATACTAATTTGCTTATTTTAGAAAATTATTTAAAAGCCAAATTGTGGGAAATTTACCTTATTTTTGCAAAAGAAATATAAGAAAGAAAATATCAATGTCAATATTCTAATGAAAAAACAAGAAGAAAACCAATTAACATTATAGCATTTAAATTTTAAAATGCTCATAATAGGCAACGATATTACAGAACAAAGGTCTTAGGATGGGGGACTTGGCTTGGTGCCCTGGCTTTGTCTCATAGTAAGAGGAGACAAAAGATGGATACAGGTGAGGCTTGGAGAAAATTGAACTCCTTTTGACATGAGGAAATTCTAGTATATCCAGCCCAGAGAGTTCCACATCCCACCACATGGAAAGAGAAGAGGGGGTAAGCAGTTAGTGGAACACCCTCAGTCAGCCATATTCTAACGAGGTTTGGAAACAGCTGTGTTTTGTTTTATGCTTTAGGTGTCCAGGCTGTAGTGCTTAAAGCCCTTCAGTACTCTCATAAATCATGGAAAAGTCGTACAACGGCCAAATGAGACAAGCATTGACTGTGGAGTTCAGCATCGAATTTGTCCAAGTTCAAAACTGAGATATCTACAAGTACACTGAACTGGAGAAGATCAAGTGACTAAGCTTGTTTATAATTATGTAACTGTGTAGCCCAACAAAGAGTAAACACTGGGTCATGAAAAGAGAGTTTCATTTTTGGGTTCCTTGCACGTATTCCTTCTTAACATAGAATCTGTTTTATTATTGGCCCGGGTATTAGGAAATCTCTTTTTAATTCTGCAGTTCGGTGGCATGCTGAAATATGTCACTCCTTTCTAGCATCAGACAGAAGCTGTCTAGTTCAGCCCTCTTATATTTAGCTAAGATTTCTTTTTCTCTCTAGCTCACTAATACTCAAACATACAAAATGACAATCTCAGGCACATTCTATAACTGTTTGCCTTAGGCTGTATTGCTTTATCCATACCCAAGATTAGAGTACTGCTACAGTTTGAATTTGTCCCTCAACATTTAGTTCTGGAAACTTACTCCACAATGCAAAGAGTGGCAAGAAGTAGAAACTTAAACATAATTAGGTCATAGAGTTCAGTCCTCTTAAAAGGCTTAATGCTATTATCAAGAAAGTGGGTTTTATCATCTCCAGAAGGAAATTGTCCCAGATGTTACCTTAGGCCTTTATTGCTGTCTCTTATCATGCAAAACCTTATTTTATATCACAATAGAATAAGAATGCCCTCACCAGCTACCACTCTGACTCAGTCTTAAGATCCCAGTATTAAGCCCAGTACTAAAAACCAAAAAAAAAAAAAAAAAAAAAAATGTTTTCCTCATTTTATATCACCCAGTGGGTGGTGTTCTGTTACATAAGCACAAAACACACAGGGACAGAAAATTAGAAACTATATTATACCATTATTTCTCCTGTGCGTTTTCTTTTTGCCTTTATTATTTGAAGACTTCATATTGATTTAAAAAATTGAAAAGCTTGGGAAGTAGAGAAACACAGTACTTTGAAGACTAAACAAAAAGAACTGAAAGAAAGAAAAGCACATACTCATGGTTCTCTAACTGAACAGTCTGCAGGGATGTGAACCAGAAGAAACAAAGAAAAAACTGTAAGAGAAAACGGGCTTTCCAGTGTTGTGGGACATACATGGTCTCCTCTGGGTTATGATACAAAATATGGCCAAGTTATGGGTTGTTCACTCAATCCAGCTCTAACAAATCCACGGCTAACGAAAAAACTTCTTCAGTGTTCAGGAAATGAGTCGTTATCAGTCTTAGCTTTGGTTTTATTGAGAATTTTTCTGCATGGGGTGTCTCAGCAAAATAGTAAGAAGCCAAAAGAAAGGAGAATCTGAGAGAGAAACCACGTGAACTGGAATTATCTATGTCTGCTCTTTAAAAATTATGAGGCCTCAATATTGTCTTTCACATGAATTATTACAACAGCTAATTAAGTAGCTCCCAGTCCCTCCTGCTCCTTTCCCATTCCAGCTCATTGTTACCAAGGAGCTTTCACCATAGCTACAGTATAACAACAAATTCTTCACCTCTCTTTGCTTTTAGCTACCACTAGAACAGAAACTAACTACTTTATATTACCATAGAAAATCAATCAAATCTGCCCTTAACAATCCCCAGCTTTATTTGGAAATAAAATGGCTTATCCCCTGACCTCTCATTTCATTATATTGAGTGTTTTAATAATGTCCAGATATTTGAGACCCTTTCACCTTCCTATGTATACTTTTAGTAATTCTACTTTTTTGAAGATCTTTTGACATTTTTTGATATATAAAATTACTGTCTATCCTTCAAGACTCTTTTTAAGTGTGATTTTTAAATCATGAATCTGGTAGAAGGATACAATATTTTTCAGCATTTATTTCATAGAAAAAGGTTTTTTTTCCAGCCAAGTCCTGTTGAGCTCATTTTATAGAATAAAATTAAGGAGAATTTGGGGTACAGTGTAGTTACATAGCTATAACAGGCAGAGAGATCTGAGCAGATCCCATGGTTAAGACTACAATTTGGGCTGGATTGAAGTTAAGCAGATGACCTTCAGGCTGCACAATGGAACTCAGATGTGGTCCTCATCAGTTGTGGTATAAAAGAACAACTAAGGACTTTCCACAAGGTCGTGTATGGACAGACTTTTTGTTCTATTTTCTTCTCAAAGGCAAAGTCTCCCTGTTCCCTCCTCACGCAGATTTCCTGGTTTTCTTCCCTTGTCTCTGCTCAGCCTTCATGTTCCATTTTCATCTCATGATGGATTTATCTGCCGTCTGGGTTGTTTTGATAAAGCTCAAATAATGAGGGAAAGTTTTCATACACGTAGCGTCTCACGGTCTAGCCCTCTGTTTCTATCACACCTCATCAGCAGACAAAGAGTTACTTCTCAAAAGGTCTGTAGAGCTCTGCTGCAGTTTTGTGGCCTTGCTCTACAACACCAGGGTCTGGGTCATCATTCTATAGAAGTTTGTTACAAGCCCCACACGCCATCTTTCCCCAGCACCAACAGCTGTAATATAAATGTTTATTGCATCACGGCTCAAGGAGCACAGTTGCTTGCAACACTATTTGGATCTGTTAAAAAGCCCTTTACAGTTTGGTCAGGGTAAGAGTGGAACTCACTCAATCTAATAGAATTTCATGTCATCTGCCACAATGAATACATTACCAGGAACATTCTAACTCTAATGCAAAGAGGTTCATCAAATCTTGTGCTACCTTCTTTTAGTAGAAAATAAAGCATGAAATAAATTGTTTTCACTTCAAAGAAGGCATTTCAGTATGCCCTGAACCACGGACCCCCAAGTTTTTACTGCAGTAGTTGGTCCGCAATCTTCACAGAACTTAACTTACATTCTCTCAAATTTGAAGCCAAAGGTCTTGCTAAGGCCTTTGAGCATTTCTTCTAAAGTAACTGATGAGATTAGCATAGTACTTAAGTTTAAATAAACTAAAATTAAATAAAAACAAAAATTCATTACCTAGGTCACACTACCTATATATTTCAAGTACTCAGCAAACATATCTATCATGTAGAACATTCTATTGGTTTTGTTTCCTTAAGGCTAGCACTATTTTAGCCACTCCTTTACTCTAATATGTAATATTGTTTTTATTTACTAGTTAGCCAAGAGGAGGGGTATACAGCTTCAAGATCGTCTATTTAGGCTTCACCAAAATCAAAAGTCATGGATCGTAGGCAAAGAACCCAATGTGCAGTTTTGAGCCAACCATGAAGTACATCAATCTCAACTGTACATTCAGTAACTACAAAAATGACTCACAAATCAGTCAACCATCTCAAGCCAGACGTTGGCCAAGTCAATTTTATTTCCCAGCTTCTAATGAGTTACACTATAATAAGAAAGCCATGGTGACACTTTTCTTTTTTAAGATGTCAGTGTCACCTTGAGTCTTAGATTTAATTCAGTACTTCTAGAAATATCTGGATTTTTCTCTCACTTCAGAGTGCCAGTGTCTGAGTATATGAATGCTTGTGCCTTATAGAAAGAAAAGAAAGGGTCACGCAATGTATGCTATGAATATATGCTATAGTATCACAGGTCCTTTCTCTGGTTCAATGAATGCTGGGTTGAATCAGAAATTAGACAAGGGATTCTTAAGGCAGGAGCCCTCAGACTTTGTGTCATCTATTTTTGCTCTCGTAAAGCCAAGTAGTTCCTACACGGGCTACTCATATATTTGTTTTTAGAAATATTCTTCATAATTCTCTATAGATTGGTCCCCTTGGCTGTCACTCCCAACATGTAACTCATTATGAGCTTTCTTTATACCTAGCTTCCTGCATATAAGCATTGCCACATGGTGTTTATTGTTTCAAAGTTCTATCTATTCTATAATGACAGTCCTACTGTTAGCCTTAATAGGAGAGCCGCCAATGAGCTTTGAGTTGATGTTTGCTCTCCTCTGACAAGTAAGTACATTCCTTATGGGCCATTCTGTGAAGCATAATCACCTGGGGAGTCTTCCAGCTTTATATATCTACTCTAGCATGACCACTTCCTTGAAATTTATGATTCCTTTCTTTACCAAATGCCAAGAAAATTCTGACATTTCAGTGATACTTAGCGTGGGTCATCATGTTCCCACATTTTAAGAGCCATTGTAATTTTTAGTGCAATCATCTCTTTGGGTCTTTCCCAGGATATTAAGCCTTGTGTATCTCAGGAAAGGACTTTTTTATAAATTCATCCTTACTCTATCTTATGACTTGGCCTACTTAATCAAGGACTCTCAGCATCCACTGCTTTCTAAGACATTCTAGGGAGTGCTTATAGTTCCTTTCGGAGTAGTCTTTTCCTTCCTTTGTTAGGCTTACCTGACTATCTATGTTACACAATGGCTTAATCGAGGGTGTAAGTCTACTGGTCAGAAGTTAAGGTGGGATAAAATTTAAGTTAACATTGTCATTGGATAAGAGAGAGAATGCTAGTAATTGCTAGTAATTGACCAAGTGAGTGACTCACTCCTGAATTGAATGGCAGGTTAGGTAGGACATATATCTCTAAAGCATCATATCAGTAACTGAAGTTCCTGTAGATCTCTGAATTCTCAACAACAGGTATTCTGTCACCCATCCTCTCCTGCTCTGTTCTGATTATGTTACATGCTTGTGAATGTCATTACACAGGATACTCTTCTATAATTTTCCTGCATGCACAATTCTGTGTCAGAGTTCTCAGGGAACTTGAGCTAAGAAAATATGTAAACTTTATTTGTCCTCTTATTTGCATTGTGTGCTCATTTCACGCAGCCTCCACAAAAATTATAAGCCAAACGGTGAGATTCTTTTGTAAGTAGTAACGCCATACTACAAGACGCTAAATAGAAAAATAATGAATGTGTGAGACCCTGAAAGTGAGAAGAAGAGCTATATAATATTTCAAAGAGGAGTAACCTCAGCATGGCCCACTTGTTTGCAAACGATGAAGGAGAGAGCTGAGAGGAGGGAGGTATAGGAAGTAAAGAGAGGACGATGGGAAGAGAGTTGGCATCAAAAGACTTATGTGAAAGAAAAATGGTTAAAGTAATGAGAAGGCAATGGGCAGCCTGATTAAAAGAGTAGCACTGTATTAGGGGTCACCTGGGTGGCAACATGCTTAGAGACTGCCAGTCAGGAAAGCTTAGAGGTATTGCACTGCAGTCTATTCAGCCAGGTTGAGAGTGGATGGAACACCTGGTGCTTTATACTGTTGGCTGAGCCACATAACACCTCATTAACGGTGGATCTATTCCCTTTCTTCCCTGAGCAAAACATTAAAAACTTGAGATGAAAGCATGACATTCTAAAACATATTTGGCTCAAAGAAAAGTATGTTCCCAGGACTACAAAGATCTTTCTTTAATGAAACTTAAATTAAACTTTGCTTTAATTTGGATTACAATGAAGAAAATAAGGAACATTTCATGTTGCCCCAGGTAGAAACTGTCAGTGTTTCCCATGAATAAAATGTTGACATTTCCATGTCTTGCAGTCTTTTAGCACTTTTAATCCTGCTGATGATTGAATGAGACAACAAAATAATTATTTGCAATTTTTTTATGAACAGGTGTATTTTTAGGATGGATACATGTGCTAGAAATGTATTTTTGTATGGCCTCTGAGATATTAAGAACAACTGTAATTAGAGGCAGCAAAGCCTAGAAAAATAAAATTCAGAAGAGGTCATAGTGTAATCCTTAGGGCCAAAGAAATAATAATTGACATCATTTTAGAGCTTCTGCAAAGAATCAAGCAAATGGCAATGTGTAATTAGCATGAAATCATACCGGTTAGACAAATTTTTGGGTGCTAAATATTTTATCTATAAAAAACACCCATTTGAAAAATGTCAACTTAAGACTCAAGCACATTTGAATGTGTCATGTTTAGAATCTGGTCTGTTTCGTAGAGAATGTTCTTGATCTCAGTGTCTATTACTTCTCCGCTGTGACATAGTCCATATGTTTCAGATTCTCCTTGATCAAGACTCTTGCAAAAAGAGGCAGGAAAAATGTCCTTATTTGTTTGAGAAAGAGAAGAAAGTTCACAATAACATGAAATAAAGCAATGTGGATGCCTTTCTACCCTGAATTTTATGCCTCATGTTGAGTATATGGTGGGATGAGAGAAATATAACTTAGCTTTGACAATGAAAAGGGTTCTTAGCAGGAATTTTTCCTGAACATCTTTCTTAATCAGTTTGGCCATCAGGACAGAAACTGGGAAAAGATTGCCTTTTCACCTAGGGCAAGAATCTGTAAACAATGGTTCTTGGACCATGTCTAATCTTTGTTATCTATAATGTTTTAAATGAATATAGTCATGCTTGTCTATTTGTGTATTCTTTCTGGCTGCCTTTAAAGGCAGTGATGAAGCATCGTGAAAGAGTAAGACTCACAAAGCCTGTTTATCACCCAACTTTTAACAAAACAATGCTTAAATCCTTGATGAAAAGCTGAAAATCACATCTTAAAGTAGGTCTTATCTGTCTAGTACTCAGTATGAGTAGCACTGGCACAAGTTATTTGTGACTTAGCTTAAATTTATAATCTTCTCCTTAGAGTGATTTCTTAAAATGCATCTGCAAACTTCTTTGAATATATATTTTTTCAACAGGAGAACCACACACACACACACACACACACACACACACACACATTCTGCATGAACACTTAGAACTTGCATTGTGACTAGCATACCATCACTGTACTGCTAACGTGCTGTTCCACATGCTCTATTAATACTTTAGGGGCAGGCAGGTTATTCCTTTCTGAGGTCCCAAGTAATTTTATGAGCCTCAACAAGCAACTGGTTTCTTTGGAGGAAAAAAATACAAGAAAAACACCAAGTGAGGCAAGGTTTCTATTTGGGACCTGCTGTGTATTGGCCAACCACTCCCTGCCCTCACCTGAAAATATGCTCCAACAAGCCTCACTTGGAATAAATTACCTTTTTCTTTAGCTGGAAGCAGGTAGGATTAATGTACTTCTGGTTTATATATCTTTTTTCAGGTCTATATATCTATTGTAGCTGTGTAAGGATGGACGGGCACCAAATTGTCACACTTAATATAAACAGTGATGGTCTCAGTACTCATGAGTGACACATCTCAACACAGCCTAGAATTGACAAGGACTGAGAAAGGATCTCACTGAACAGAGGACAAGTTAACTTTTGGTCTCTATGCCCTACAACAGAATATCATTTTGCGTTATTAATCAGGAAAATGCAGAATACATGAATCTCAGTCTTGAGTACAAGAAATCACACCAGAAAAATAAGGAACCAAAGTGATGAATTTCATCTCACGTGATATTCAGAGTTCCATAGAGTGACCAGCCCTATTGAGGTGACCAAGTATATAGTACCCCCTTGACTCTTCTCTCTTGACTTAAGAGTTCACCACATACAGGAGAAAGGTGAAGAGGAAAATTCCTAATGTTGCTCCACAAAAGCTTTTAAAAATTCAAGATTGATCTAGTTCAGATGCATGTTTGAATGAGTTTAACCATGCTTAAAATTACCTGAGTTGGCAAAATTGCATTTTATATCATCACCTGAAGTAACTACAAGACTTAAATTAAATGAGAGAAATTTTAAAAGGGATATTTTTGCACATATGGCAGTGACTGAAAAGTCCAGACCAGTCCAGAGTAACATTCCTAGCATTTTCTCCTTCCTTTTTTTTCCTTTGCTCCTACACTGTGAATGGCTTGACAACTAGATGGATTCCAAGGATGCTAAATTGTAGAGCAAACCTTACACTCCTGGTGGAGAAATATTGGCTGAGGTATTTGAATCATGGCCACAATTGTGCCCCTCCTCACCCAGGCAAAGTCTTGGCTGGTGCATTTCAAGATGCTCTTTGATGAACACAGGAAGGAAAGATCTGTGAAAATCCCTCATCCTTATCTATTTTAAACTGCCAAGATTTCCAAATTGATAACTGGAAAGGTAACCCAAAATAATGTGTTCACTGTGTGTGATGTCATTCATTAGTATAAACAAGGAAAAATATCAAAATACCTTTGTTCCCATCTAGTAGTTTTGTGTTAAATACTATAGTGGTACTCATTAAATGATATTTAACTGTCTTCCACCTATCCCTACTACTCCCAATAGAATATGAATTCCTTGAAGACAGCAGAAACAATTTCTTTCAATGCTATATCCCTAGTATTAACTCAGCACAAAAATAAACAAATGGCCCCTCATAACACTTCAAAGTCAATCTAGTCTTCCCGTATCTCCTCTCCTCTCTCCCCACTTCTTCTCCTCTATTCCCATTCCTTCCCCTTCCCTCCCCTCCAGTCCTGTGTCCACCCCTCTCTTCCCCCTCCCTCTCACCACCTCTCTTACCCTTTCCTTCTCTTCCCCCTTGCCCCTTCCCTCCCCTCTTCTCTCTTCTCTTTTCTCCTCCTCTCCTCTCCTTTATTCCCTCCTCTTCTTTCTCCTTTTCCTTCTTCCCCTCTCTCACTTTCTTTCTTTGCTTTTCCTTTTCTCTTCTTCCCCTCTGAAAATTTGATTGTGATTTTTCCAAGGGTCTAGATATTCCCAAGATGGAACCTAGTGCGACTTTAATCAATGTAGCCATGGAAAGGTGCTTTTTTTTCATAGGGCAGGAATTTTTCCAAATAACACGAGGCAAACCATCGAGACAGGCAATGGCTCCCAAACCCAGTGATATTAAGTTAGTGAGCAAATGTAGCACCCTCTTAGCCTGTGGGTGACTGGGCAAGGCCAGGGTCATTGGCAGCCATTGTATTCAATCTCCTTTGACTGAGTGGCCTTCTTGACTCAGTGTGCTCTACTTATATTATTGTAATCTACGTGAACCACAACGTGAAGAAAAGTAGAAAATACTGAGAATATGTTCCCGCAAGCCTTAAAGTTCCTCAATGGGTTTTCACAGATATCTGAGACATTTTCTAAACTAAGTTGTCCCATGGTAACTCTAAGACAGCAGAGTTCGGCCTGCACAGAGATAGCACCTTCATAAAGCATAGTTTACCTCTGCTTCCACTTTTCTGCACAGAAAGAAACTTCCTTGATTAGTCTGCAATTCCATTGAAGAGATCCTGTGTCAGTAGCCTTCTGATGCAGTTACAAAAACTTGTGAACTTGTTTATAAAAAGTGTTCCATCATTTCTACTACATCTTAGGTCCTCAACTCAAGGCCTATGACACAAAGCATCCTATGTAGTATGAGTTAACTCAACAAACTTAGATTGCTCAGACCCTGCACATTTCCCAGAAAAGCTTGGCTAGCTCCTGGGAGATGAACTCTGAATCCTTGGAATAGCTTTCCAATAGGGGTGTGTGTGTGTGTGTGTGTGTGTGTGTGTGTGTGTGTGTGTGCCTGAAGCCTTGATTCAAGAGGCGTCAGTTCTATCAGATGATTATACTTATGCAATTTATGGGGAAAATCTATTTTTATTCTGGAGGGCTGGAGTTTGAGAGGCTAAGGATAATCACACAGATTAGGTGTGTCTACATGACTGACCACAGTGGAAACCTTGGCCCAAAGGCTCAGCTGAGCATCCTTGGCTGACAACACTTGGTTTTGCTACATTTTAAACTAACTTAATATAGCTTGATTTTTTTTCCTCTTTAGTTTTTTGGATTCAGTTTTTCAGATTTCCATTTTCATCCCTGAGTTTTAAGTTTAAAATCATGACATTTTGACAGGATGTATATATGCACAAAATACTCAAGTTCAATGTAAACATTATGTATCACACATACGCGTGTCATTAAAACAGGGGAAAAAAATCTTTGAAGCCACATAATTGGACTGAGAGGTCTTGTCCTTCTTTGGGTCTGCCTAGTCCTTCTCACCAGCAGGCTGGCCATTCCTTGGGCTTCTCACCTTCTCAGGTGTAGTGTGTGGAGCCTGTGGGTCCTTCCTGATGAGCTCACCTCTGACCTGTTAATATGCTTAGCCATCCCTGCAGCAAGCACCGAGGTCAAAGCAAGACTCCAATGTGCTCTTTTTCTACTCCCACTCTCCCTATAGCTTGCTTGTTTTCAGCTTAAGCACCATTTTGTTCTCAAAGTACCTGACTTTTTATTAAAAGACAAGCAAAAAATAACCACAACAATGTAAAATCCCAATTTCAGTATAAAATTTCTGCTTTTATCAAGACCGCAATTATTTCATACTCAAAAGAAAATTCAATATGTTTTCTACCAATATGGCCATACACTTGGGCCTAGAAACTACATTATATTAAGGAAGACATGTTTATTTGGAAGAGCCAAGAAATATTTCTGGTAAGTATATTGGTTTTCTAAGGCTGCTATCATAAGTTACCACAAACTAAGCAACTAAAAGCAATGCATATTTATTATCTCTCCTTTGGGTAGGTCAGAAGGCTAGATTGTCTTGATTGGTTTATTTGCTTCAGGCTTCCCAAAGTCAAAATCAAGGTCTTAGCCACTGAAGTTTTGGGTCAGAGGGCCTAGAAGAGAATCAGTTCAGGGCTGAGTCAGGCTGTTCTTGGCAGAATGCTCCTTGTTGTATAGAACAACTGATCTTAATTTCTTCTGGTTGATAGCTAGGGGCTACCCTTAACTCCTACAGAGGTTTTTTTTTTTTTTTTCCCTCTAGTCTTTGCTTGAAGGCAGCTACATCTCAGCAATGACATCTTGCATTTTTATCATATGCTTATAAACTCACTAATTTATCCCTGCTACTATATTTTCTGACTAAGTTATTCACAGAATTTCTCTACTTTTAAGGGTTTGTTTACATTAGGATGGTCAACACATATAATCCAGGATAAACTCACTAGTTTAAATGCATAAACTTAATTACATGTACAATATCATTTTTCTATATGACATAACATGTTCATAGTTCTGAAAATTAGGGTGCAAACATTTTTTGAAGAGCTGTTATTCTACCTGTTGTAGTAATGATATGAAAAAGTTTAGTGAATGTATTGAATCTTAGGGAAAGCTAAAGTTATCATCTGCAGGACTCTGATTATCTCTGAGATTACCATGTCTTTGACTTAGTTTCATTTGTCCATCCTCCATACAAGAGGAAGGATGGCCACCACAAGGTCTCATCTGATGAAGGTTCAGGGAAGGAGTAGAGATATATTGGCATTACTGAGGAACGTGGAAGTCATGTTTTCAGTTGTGTTCTCAGTGGATGTGATTTCCTATCGAAGGGAGTTGGAAGCATCCATCCCGTAACTTCAAGGCCACAAACAACAAACCTAGGTCTTTGCTATCAGAACTATAATTAAGGGGACAAACTGAAAGTTATACATATGTATTTGGAAATAAAAAATTAGCACAGATACTTCTAGGCAAGATGATGGCAGAGTAGGAGCTTTAAAACAGCTATCCTTAAAGAAAAAAGTACAAATGGAATCTAGAAGATAATCAAAAGAGTAGAGGTAAAAATAAAGCCAGGAGATCACAGGCTGGAGAAGTTCTGTGTGTGGTCTTCTTACCCTCCCCTATGGCACTGTGAGCCCAGGAAAGTGACTGGGGAACAAGTGGCCATGGGCTCCTCCCCTCTAGCCTGAAGAGGAGAGGAGTCAGCAGTAGGAGGTCCAAGGTTTGCACAAAGCCTCAAAGGGGAGCAGACTGCAAATTTCCCAAACCATGTAACCTGAGTAACAGAGTAACAATGGACCACGAAAAGCCCTCTGAGCAGGTATGGAAAGGAACCAGCACCAACAGGGAGGGAGTTGGCATTCCACCAGGGGAGCTCAGAGAGCAGTACACTCCCAAGGTGCCCTGCTGGGAAGGTGGACCCAGACAGGGACTGCAAAGGGAGCCCCTGAAGCAGTGCACTTCCAACTTGGTCCTGCTGGTAACACGGACCACGCGAGGTGTGCAGACCACAAGAGCTGTATACCCAGCCCCCCCCCCCCCCCGGACCGCCAGGAGAGCTCCTAAAGCAGTGCACCCCCGACTGTGCCTCTCTGCAACAGCAGGGTTGCAAGGAGAGTCTGTCCGTTCCCAAATAGGCATGCCCTCAACAATGCCCCACACAGTCCTGACCAGAGAGGAGCATCAAAAGGGAGAGAACGAGGGTAGTCCTCCACCCCAGCCTGGAGGCGAGGACAGTGGGATGATTCCATCAGGCAGCAGCACCTGAAACCAGCTCCACATAAACTCATAGGGGAGTAACTGGTTTTATTTTTCTATTAATCTTTATTTTTTATTATTTTTTCTCTATCTTTCTTTCCTCTTTATTTTGCTCAGTTAGTTTGCGTCATAGTTTTAGGTTATAGGATTGTGTGCTTCTAGTTGATCAATGGATCAGTTTGTTCTCTGGCTTTCTTTTCTCTATTGGATTTCATTTTCACCCTATATTCTCTTTTTTCTCCTCCTCTTTTCCCCCTTGCTCTAAACTTTAGTCCTTCTTTTTTACCAAGCCCTCAAATAAGTTCCTGGACTTTAAATGCACATTTATATTAATTTTTTGCTTTTACCTCCCCCCACCCCCACTTTCTCTTTTTCTTCTGTCCCTTTTTCTCCCACACCAGGCCACTTCCCTGAGTCTCAGTGCTATTACCTATAGGGCTTTTCTCTCTTTGTCAGCTCTGGGCTGGGGTAGGAGTATCGCCAGGCTTTTCCCTGTCATGCACTCATTGACTCTTCAAGTCCCACCTAAACTTAACTCATATTCCTGATCTGCTCCCTCCCTACTCCATCTCCTCTGGTATTTGAACTGATAAGTATCAATAACACTCATCCATAAAGAAGGACCAACGGACACATATTATCTGTACACTATTTGGCTAGAAACAGATGAGTAACAAAATTCCTTGTGTTTCTACCAATGAATTAGTGGTGACATAAATAAATTCCTTTTATAGGTCATCACAATATTACATAGAAATCACCTTGAGTAATTTGGATGGTAATTAGTACACTAAGTGGGAGTTGGGTGTACATATTAATACTGGGTTAATATAAATACATAATTAGTAGATAACTAAAATAAAAATAGCATAGTGGATGTAACTAAAACAATATAGAACATTATTATTTTAAGGTCTGTCATATTATCAATATCAATAGTATACTTCAATAAGTCAACTCTAGGTTCAATTAGATATATAGTGAATGCATATGGCATCCATTATTGTTCTGAGGAGAATATATACAATGTTATAGACTCTGCTAATTAGTTGTTAATATTAGATAGTATTGTAACAGCAAAGCTTTACTAAAAATATAGATGCTAACATCATTAATGGTCTTCATATTTAAGTCACATTAACAAATACTCTGTCAAAGTAACATGTAAAACAGAAAGAATCTAATTCAAGAATCTCAAGAAAAGAAACAGAAGCCATCAACAATATCAGAGCCTCAACTCACTGTAACAGAAACAGAAGGAAACAAGGTAATAAATAAATCACCCACAGGAAGACCTTACACTCCAGAAAATGATACCAGGGATCTCAAAATAGCAGAACTTAAACATGAAAAAGGCGAATAAAAGACGATAATTTCTGGACCCAGAAATACTCAGAATTGAAATAGGAAATGGAACAGGAAATGCAAGAGCCACATGGGGACATAGCGATGCTACAGCAAACATTGACAAGAAATTAGTGGAAAATGAAAAAGATACAAACCAAAAGATATTAAAGGCAATACAAGAAATTAGAGAAGAATTAAGTGGAGATATAAAAATATTGAAAGCTGACATTCAGGATATGAAAAACATACAGAAAAAAATAATTAACTAGTGTGAACATTTTGTCAATAGAATATCAGACATAGAAGCTGAAGTGGCTGTGGTAAATATGCATTGGAAAAGAGGAGGCCAAACTGTCCTTATTTGCAGATGATATATTATCTACATACAAGACCCGCAAAACTCCACTATGAAATTCTTGGAAATAATAAACAAATTCGGCCAAATCTCAGACTACAAAATCAATATTAAATAATTAATAGCTTTTCTCTACACCAACAATGAACTCACTGAGAAAGAGCTCAGAAGAATAATCTCATTCTCAATAGCCCAGCAAAAACTTAAATACCTAGGAGTATCCCTGATCAAGGAGGTGAAGGACATTTTAAAGAAAACTGCATTACGCTGAAGAAAAAAGTTGTAGATTACTTTAGAAAATGGAAAGACATCCCCTATTCTTGGATAGGCAGAATCAATCTAGTCAAAATGACTATACTGCCAAAACTGATATACAGATTCAGTGCAATCAATTCCTATTAAAATACCAACATTTTTCCACAAAATTTGAAAAAAAAATAATCCTTAAATTCTTATGGAACCAAAGGAGAGCTAGAATAGTCAAAGCAATCGTGAGTAACAAGACTAGGGCACTAGGCATTACAATACCAGACGTCAAGTTATACTAAATAACAATAGTTGTAAAAACTTTATTGTACTGGTGCAAAAACAGACAAATGGACCAGCAGAACAGAATTGAGGATGCAGAGATAAATTCAAATACTCTCAGTTACCCAATCTTTGATAAAGGAGCCAAAGCATACACTGCAAAGAGGATAGCCTCTCCAACAAATAGTGCTGGGAAAATTGGACATGTACATGCAGAAGAATGAATATAGGCACACACCTGTCACCCCGCACAAAATTAAATCAAAGTCAGTCAAAGACCTAGATATTAAAACTGAAGTACTGAACTTTCCAGTAGACAAATCAGGCAAATATCTAAATATCAAATATCTAAACGACATAGGTGTAGGCAAAGACTTTCTTAATAAGACACCAAAAGCAAAAGAAACAGCCCCCAGAATTAACAAATGGGATTATGTCATATTAAAAGTTTCCACATGGCAAAGGAAATTGCCAACAGTGTAAAAAAGAAAACCAACAGACTGGGGAAAAAATTCACCACTAATATCTCAGATAAAAGGCTCATAATCAAAACATACAGGGAACTGAAGAAAAGTAAATTCCTCAAAATCAAAGATCTGATTGAAAATTGGGCAAAAGAAATGAACAGGCAGTTCTCAGGTGAAGAAGTTCAAATAACCAATAAATACATGAAAACATGTTCAACATCTTTAGCCATTAGAGAAATGCAAATCAAAACGTCACTAAGATACCATCTCACTCCAGAGAGATTGGCCTATATCAGGAACACAAACAGCAATCAGTACTGGTAAGGATGTGGGGGAAAAGGAACCCTCCTGCACTGCTGGTGGGAATGTAAACTGGTACAACCACGATGGAGAGCACTATGGAAGTTTCTCAAAAGACTGGAAATAAATATCCCTTTTTACCCAGTGATACCTCTTTTAGGAATTTCCCCAAAAGAGTCAAAAACAACATATAACAGAGATACATATATACCCATGTTAATAGCAGCACAGCTAGTAATAGTTAAAATGTAGAAGACACCCAAATACCCATCAACAGACCAATGGATACACAATTCTGGTATTTATACACAATGGAATGCTATTCATCTATAAAGACAGATAGGTTGGCGTCTTCTGTAGGTAAATGGAGGCAATTTAAGACTCTCATGCTCAGTGAAGTGAGTCAGAAGCAGAACATGAAATATTGAATGGTTTCTCTGATATGAGAAACCCAGGTCACAATTATTTCATAGAACTTAAAGTGGGGAATAATGGGAACTAGAGAGGCAGGGGAGGGAGTGGGAGGGACAAAAGGGTAGAGAGGAAGGATTTGTAATTTTCCCATGATATGTACATACACAAAACACTCAAAATCAGTGTAAACATTATGTATTACACTTATGCATATCAATAAAATGGGAAAAATTAGCATAGATATGATAATGTAAGTGATATATTTTCTTATCTTCCATATAATATAAGAGGAAAAATCTTATAGCAACCCAGTAGTCTTTGTGCTTACACTAATACCAAGGAATCGAAGTAAAAATGTGTTTTTCAACTTTAAAATTTAGATTATTTGATATTAATGCTACCATTAATTATATTCTGAAATCTCAGTATCTTTAAAGAACGGTGTGTGAGTTAGTACATATTTTTCTTATATACCACAGAAAATGCTGCTTTTGAAGTAAACAACAAATACATGTATTATTGTATATAAAAAGCACAAGAGAGCTCTGTACTTCCACGGCTGGCAAAGCAAATACATCTTCAAACACAGATTCTATGCCTTTTTTAATTTTCTAGAGTTTTGACTTCGTTTAAGGCCTTGTCTTCTTCAAAGTCCAGATGGCTCTCTCAGCTCCAGGAATCATATGTCAATAACAATGTCAAGAGGACACAAAGGAACATTTCTCTCATTTGTCTGTTTTAAAATGAGAAATCTTTCTAGAGTTTTCCCAATATTTCATTGGCCAGAATTGTATCTTCTAATCATGCTTCAACCAGTCAAATATCATGGCAAATGAAGCCACTAATGACGACAAAAAAGACTCTCACTTAAAAGCACTTTCCCCAAAGGAGATGGACCCTCCTTGAAAGGTGGGATAAATCAGGAATCTATCAGGAACACATGAGGAAGGAATGACTGCTGGCTACATGACCACCTATGTCATTCACAGGGAAAACATTTATGCTTCCCATGTGGTTCTTGAGTAATAAAACTATCAAAATCATTAGAAACACAAGCAGCAATATTAACTTATCAGTGATCACCTAGCATTTTAAATGTATTGGAAGTATTGCTGTCTTTCCTTGTAATTAAGTGATAAAGTCTTAGTTCTTTAACTGAGTGCAAAACATAAAACATAAATCAAAAAGGTCACAAAAGAAGGAGTAAGCATCCAGTAAAATGTGGTAACATAAAGCTGACTATACATATTCCGAATACCAAAGATGCTCTTGCCTTTGAGTTATTACCAGGTTCATAGGGAGGACAAACTGCATATTTATATCAGACTATATGTGTGAGGGTCCAAATGAAAGGAAGCACAGCAAAATATATGTTGCCTTTATAACAGATTGATGTCTGTCTGCAGTGTCTGGTCCTCAGTAGCTATGAGCTGGAGAGACAGAGAGGGAGGGAGGGAGAGAGAGAGAGAAAGAGAAAGAGAGAGAGAGAGAGACAGAGAGAGAGAGAGAGAGAAAGAGATTTAGTCATTGATTCTGCTGCCCAGAATACACAAAATTTGGGAACATTTAAATTTACAGTGAAATTGAGTATATTCCTGGTGAAGAATGTTTTGTCTGTATAACCAGTGTGGTGAGCATTTCCAAGGTTGACATTCATTTTGCCATGAGTGACAATTGAATTGTTTCAGCATATATATATATATATATATATATATATATATATATATATATATATAACTTTAGAGTTTATTTTCATTAGAGCATAATTCTTAGATTTATAGATTTGCCGATATCCTTTACTCATAAGGCTCTTTTTATCGTAAAAGTTCTCTCTCACATAGAATCCAAAAGGCAGCACACGTCTTAGTAATTGTACACCGCCACCACTATTTTTCATGTGTTATGCCTGGAATACGTTCAACAAGGTCGAGGTTACAGAAAACCATAAAGCATATGTAAGTTTCAACCAACAATAAAATCAATGAAACTCCAAGTATATCTGTGGCTGCATCCTGAATTCGCCTCAGATGCCAAGCGATGCAATACAAATGAAATGGAACACCTCACCCCATTGTGCAAATTCCCTCCGCAGCCTTTACAGCAAACTGAGTTACGGACCAGCTGAAAGACTCAGAAGCTCAGTGCTTTAAATGGCTTTCGTTTTGTTGCCCGTGACAGGTCAGGTCTATGAGAGCCTGAGCTAAATTATGGCTTGCTCTCGGTTGGGAGCAGCAAGCTTTTTACATAGATCCGTCCTTCTTCGGGGCGCGGGGGTGGGCTAGATTGCGACACTTTTCAGAAGCAGTAGCATGCTACTATCCCCACGGTAGAGGCCACCCTGTGCCTTTTAACACGCTAGGCACGTTGCCCACGTCCATCCCACAAGCGTCTTTTTGGCTCCCTTGCTCACATGCTGAATGCCGGGAAGTGACAGGTGCAAGTGTAGAGCAGGCTGGCGCGGTGTCTGACTGTTCGAACGCCTGGGACTTTCCGTCTGACAGGATTTACCCAGTCATGATGGATGATGGCTAGAGATCAGGAAAGAGAAAGAGACGCGAGAAAGGAACTAACTGTATTACACCACGGGGGTCTGTAAAATGCCCACCTATGAAACGATATGAGAAGCTCGATACCTGACAAGAGTTGAGGGAATTAAGAGTAATTTGATTACAGGTGCTCAACTGGCATTCATTTTCCTCTTATTATCTGAGAACCCTCCCTCGAGAGAGAGCACTAACCTTCAAGAGGAGCAGATGAATGGCTCTATTAAAAGCTCTGTAGCTTGTTCATGGCTCCGTAGCATCTGACCATTTTATGAACCCAGCGGAATTGTAAATAGGAAGCAGAAGAGAGGAAGTGTTTTCCTCAAATAGTGTACATAGGACTGTATCTGCCTTTAGTGATCTGTACGCCAAAAAAAAAAAAAAGAATCTGCAAAGGCTACATAATGGAAAACAGTATCTGCTCCCACCTCCTAGTGCCCCCACTGGGAGTGTTTATTACCTTTAAAAAACAGACATTTCTAGTGCTATGTGATGTCAAATTCTGATCGTTTCTTACCAAAAAAGAAACATATATTAAATATGCTTGATTTTAGATAACCATTACTTTTCATATGTATCTGGATTGTGTGTGTGTGTGTGTGTGTGTGTGTTTGTGTGTGTGTGTGTATTTGGTTCACTTTATCTCAGTTAAAATGAGTCCCTAGATCTTTTAAAATATCTCTCCAAATGCAACTTTGACAGTAGAGATAACTTTGAAAGGAAAGGATCATATCTAAGCAACTCAAATGAACAAAAGTCACTAGTTTACCTGTAATGAAATTGGACAACAGCAACTCTCCTCCCTCAAATAAAACCAGAATGAATGATATTTATTTAGTGATATCTCCATGTTGGTACTACTGGTATTAGGTAATGTTTATTTAGAAAAGAAAGGCAGTATACTGGGCTCCTTAGAGACAGTGCCAGGGCAAGTGGGAGCCGGCAGCACCAGGCAACTCCACGCAGCACTTAAGACAACATGTACATAAACGTGGGCAAAGGCGACCCTAAGAAGCCAAGATGCAAAACATCATGATACACATCCTTCATGCAAACTTGCCGAAGGCATGTAGAAGAAGCACCCAGATGCTTCCGTCAACGCCTCAGAGTTTTCTAAGAAGGGTGCAGAGGGATGGAAGACGACGTCTGCTAAAGAGAAAGGAAGACTGGAAGGCCTGGTGAAGGCCGACAAGACGCGCTACGAAAGAGAAACGACAGCCTATGCCCCCCCTCAGGGGAAACAAAAAGCAGGGAACTCCAAGGGTATAAAGAAAGAAGGACAATTGTTACAGCTTCTTTCTCTGGGAAAGCCCTTGCCTTCCCAGTTCTCTACGGACACCAACTTGCTACACAGTGCAGATGTCAGCACAGATTTTGGGCAGTCTCGATTTGTACCTTTCTGCCCGTTGCTGCTCTTCAGTCACTGATCTTCAGGCTTCAGTCTTCACCGAGATCTGCAGCAGACTCTCACCTCACCGGCTGTTCTGCAGTCCTGGCCGGGAGATCTGAGCAGCCATCTTGGACAACTTCTATCCTTGGATTTGTAAGCCTTTCTAATAGATCCTTTTGTGATAAAATCTGTAAATTCTGTCTTTGAAAGAACCCAAACTTACACAGCCACTAACTAACCATGCCTGGAACAGTATGGGGGTTATGCATTGGCCTGGAAATTTAAAGCAAGTTCTTATTGGTGCATGACACAAATTTATTATTTATGGAAAGGGTTATGTTTTTCAGATTCACTTGTCTGTGTTCTGTTAACTGAATAACACTCTCCATAATTCCAAACTAAATTTTAGCAGTTTTATTGACATTCTGAATGTGTCTACTTAAATTTAATAGTTTTATTTTTAAAAGAAAAGAATATTTTATTTGTGTTAGGCTTGTTTAATAGCTTACTTCTGATAGATCACTAAAGGAAATATCTTTAATGTTTATGGATTATGAACAAAAATTAGAACTCAGATACACATATATAAAATACAGAATAATAGAAAGATCAAAGGAATTCAGGAATAATTATTCATATAAAATATAAATGATTTTGTAAGAAAATTTGTTCCTTTTATTAAAAGTGGGGTGAAAGAAACAATTAATGTATTAAGAGCTCAATGATCAGAGGCTGAAAGAAAAATTTCACTTTTATAGAAAATTTGCTAATGAACATAACTTATAAAAATGCTTTCAAGTGTATTAACTATAAAACCTGTTAAACATGTACATATTTACACACCAAAATTAATACATGAGAAGGTGACAAATTGTTTAAAGAAACTCAATTTATAGCTATTTGATAATTTTTCTCTCAAACCACTTTTGAAACATTTTGAATCATTTTAAGAATATGAAATATTTTATTCAAACTGTTCTAAACCTATTCAAAAGCCAAATTTATACTTTTCTCTAACGAAGGTGATAGACCTTTGAAAATAAAAATCATGAGAAATCTTGTCTCAGTAATAGGCATTGAATTGAATTTTAAGACAGTAATAATCTCAGTTTGTTATATTAAGTATAATTGTACTGATAAGAACTGCAAAAATATTTTCATCACTAAAATAATCACAAACTCTTAAATTTCTTTTAATTGATTATCACTTGGCATACTTGTATGAAGTATACAGAGATTCACACATGTATGTTTGTATATTCATTCTTTTAAACACATGTAGGCAAGATATATATGATCACCTCTTTTTGATTCACACCAATATGATATGTAGAATAGAGAAATATCCAATAGATATCATAATCTTAAAACTGTAAATGTTATATGTTTCTGAGTTACTTAAGAATTGCACACAATAGTGGTTTTGGTGGGAGGCAGATTTAGATAGATAAATGGACAGAGGGACAGGTGTTCATTTAACTACAACTACTCCTAATTAAAGTTAACCAAGATCTGTGCCAGGCAACTGAAAAGTAGATAATGATATCTACTTTCTATAAGTTTTGCTATCATCATCTTCAGTTTACTAGTGAGAATACTAGGGCTTAAAATGAAACACACATCTGGGAAAAATTGCCGGTAGAGCAGTAGCGAGATCAAATGGAATTACTACTCTCATCTTTCTAGGAAATCTCCAGACTGCTTTTCATAATGGTTGTACCAGATTGCACTCCCATCAACAGTGGACTAGAGTTCCTTTTTTCTGCACCCTCACCAACAATTGTTTTCTTTTCCATTTTATTGATACATAAAAGTGCAAAATAAAAAGTTTACATCGATCTTGAGCATTTTGTGCACAAACATCATATCAAAGTTGCAAGACCTTCCCCCTTTCTCCTTTTGGATCCCCCCCATTTCACTCCCACAGTTCCCATTATTTTCCACATTAAGTCCCATAAGATGATTGTGATCTGGGTTTCTAATATCAGAGAAATCATTTGATATTTCACCTTCTGCTTCTGACTCACTTCATTAAGCATGATGGTCTCAAGTTGCCTCCATTTGCCTACAAAAGTGTCCAACCTACCTGTCTGTATATATGCATAGTATTCCATTGTGTATTAATACCACAATTTGTGTATTCATTCATGTGAAGACAAATTAGTCAAATATCCAAAAGACATAGATGTAGGCAAAGACTTTCTTAATATGACACCAAAAGCAAAAGAAATTGCCCCATTATTAATAAATGGGATCATGTCAAATTAAAAAGTTTATGCACAGCAAAGGAAATTATCAACACTATAAAAAGAGAATGGACAGCCTGGGAAAATATATTCACCATCAACACCTCAGATAGGAGGCTCATAACCAGAATATACAGGGAACTGAAGAAAAGTAAGCCCTTCAAAATCAAGAATCCTACTGAAAAATGGGCAAAACAATTGTTTTTTGAGTTCTTGATGTAGGCTATTATTACTGGGGTGAGGTGAAACCTTAACATTGTTTTTATTTGCATTTCTCTGATGGCCAGTGATGGAGAACACCTTTTCATCTGCTTGTCAGCCATTTGTACTCCTTCTTTTGAGAAGCTTCTTTTCATTTTAGCTGCCCACAGAAATAAAGTCAATATACCAAAAAGACACATGCATATCCATGTTTGCAACAGCATCATTCATAATCGCCAAATCCTGGAAACCACCTACTTTCCCACCAACAGAGGAACGGTTAAAGATGTAGTACCCATACACAATGGAATACTGTCCAGCCATGAAGAAAGACCGATATGAAGCTTTTGAAGAAAAATAATGTCACCTTAAGTTAATAATGCTCAATAAAATGGACCAAGAATAAAAGACTGAGTATAGATGGGTTTCAGTCTTAGGAAATGCACTAAAATAATCACATGAAAAGGTCCCAACAAGAATGATAGAATAGAAATAAGGGCAAAGATCAGCTAGGAAAGGGGCAAACCTTAGAAAAAGGGGTGGCATAGACATTTACTGATTCCCCAAGCTCCATGCCTCTAATGTGTTATATAATTTGGAATTCATGTAATTACAAAAAAAAAAAAAAAAAACCTTCACAGCCTGCTCTTTGACAACCCAACTTGGCCATCAGCCACAACACATAACACATGCTGCTTTGCTTGTCACAGGAAATATATGAAGTTGATAAATTGTGATTGGTCTTACATTCTTAAAAAATAATATTTCACTAATACCTACAAAATAATACCTACACATTTCTTAGCAGGATATTTTTTTTATTTTTGAAACAGGGTCTCACTCTGTAGTTCAGGCTAGGCCGGAAATCACTGTGTAACCTAGGCTGGCCTAGAACTCATAACAATACGCCTTAAGCCTGCCTCAGCCTCCAGGTGCTGGGATTACAGGACTGAGCCACCATGCTCAGTTTATGTGGTACTAGAGGAATTGAACTAAGGGCCTTGGTCTTGCTATGTAAGTGCTTTAATCCCTGAGGTACAGCCCAGCCTAAATTTCTACTTTCTTTTTTGTAAACAAGATTCCTAGATCATAAATATTTTGTCCATGTGTTGGAAATTTTCTATTCAGAAAAAGGTCACAAGTTTAAGATTATTATTAAAAATCTAGAGATTTTTCAGTTAAATTTGTCTCAAATGAGAAAATGCTGTCATCATTGTCATTCAATTCTGTTCCTAGAAATATAATAGGCCCAGGAGAAAACCCTCTTCCTCATAAACGCATGATGTATTACAGGCAAAACTCTTAATGTCCTCAATTCCAAAGGAAAGGAAAAGGGAAATGATGGCATGTATAAAAATTAGAGATGACTAACCACAAGAAAGGGAATGAAACTAAAGTTAGAAATCTAAGTTGCATAATTTTGTTGTGGATGGCAGACAAAGTCCAATGTTCTGAAAAAGCTTACCCTTTTCTTCTCAAAAAAGAAAGAAGAAAACAGAAGAAAGAAAGAAAGAAAGAAAGAAAGAAAGAAAGAAAGAAAGTAGGGAAGGAAGGAAGGAAGGAAGGAAGGAAGGAAGGAAGGAAGGAAGGAGGGAAAGTTTAGTTCAACCTTGCTGTCAAAATGGAATCATCCTTGCCTTTGTCCAGTACATAAATTCAAGATCACGGTAAGCTGAAGAGTGTACCTGGGCTGAGCTTTTGTGGTCTAGGTGCAGATTACGCTTGTCACTTCCATGCTTCACTGACTTAATTATTGAAGTATGGTTGACAGCCATTGCAGCTCTAATTTCAGTGTCATAAATAACATTTACAAACATCAAATAGCTTGCTCTTTTCAACCACTTACTAAGTGGTGGTGTATACATTGGAACCCAGAGCCTTAAGACTCTTTATGCCTAGCCACACACTCTGTAAATCAGAATTCGGATACTACAGAACTGACATTTATTTTCTTTGTACTACGTGCCACATATTGTATTATGAATTTTACACTAATTATTTATACCTATTAAAATATTTTTAAATTTGGGAATTTATTGTAAACTTCATTATCACATAAAAGGATACTGAGGTCTAAAACTTTATAAAGTTAAGAAAATTTTCAGAGTTGTTAAGAAAAAATTGTATGCTTATGCATACAGTTGGTAACACTTTGCAAAATGTTTACTTGAAACATCTAAATGTAAGGATCAGTGACTAATTTAAAACTGAATTTAACAATGAATAATCTGATATTCAAGAGAGAATACCAAAGGCTGCAAACATGCTTCTTTCTCACGGTGAAAAAAAATATGAAGAAATAACAACTGACATTTCACTAGCATATTCAGGGAAGAGTGCTGGATTACTGTGTAGATGAAACAGGAAAATTGTGGAACATGGAAACTTGGATGGTTTTATAAAGGGAACAAAGTGCCTTATATTAACTTCTTTGTTAGTCCAGTCCATACTGTTGATAATTTCAACTGAGAAAGTTTTCTCCCAAGTTTCAACCTCAACAGGAAGTTTCAACTTCAGGGGGCCTCTGCATTCAAAATCTGTAAGACTATACAGTAATGAAGAGGAAAGTAACACTTACAAATACGCATATACCTAATGCCAGAGCACCCAATATCACAAAAGAAACAATCCCAGAGCTGAAGAGAAAGAAAAAAAAAAAGGTGAAGGCCATTGCTAAGATGAACAGAGCCTCTAGAGCCTCTTTTTCATTTTCTTTTGTTGTTTAATTGTTTTTTTGTTGTTGTTGTGTTTTGGTAACAGGACCTTGCTATTTGGCTGAGGCTGGCTTCAAACGCATGGCAGTCCTCCTGCCTCAGTCTTCCACTGCTGGGATTACAGGCCTGCACTACCATTCTCAGCCAATCTTTATGTGATATTGGAGAATCATATCCAGCGCCTTGTGCATGTGAGCCAAGCACTATAAGCTCTGAACTACACGCTAGCCAATGCTAGAGTCTCTTCTGAGAAACGGAAGATAGACTCAGAAAAAATAGCAAAGGAAATGACTTCTCTGAGTTAGACATGATCAAGCCAGCACAGAAAATTAAGTGAGAAAGAAACTTGTTTGAGGAAATGGGAGGAGAGCAAGTTGGAACTGAAAGACACACTGGATGAAATGTGTGAAGTAAGAAGCAGGTGGAGATCTAAGTTCACAGATTTTTGTAAAATACTTTTCAACATTTTTCTATGTTGTCTTCAAAAGAATCAAACATTCCAAAATAACCCTGCTAAGAAACTGAACTACTATCAGAAGTGCTTTTGGAAAAGATCACTGAATCTGAACTGAAAGAGCTAACAGTGGATATAAGAAGAGAAGTCAGAGTATGGCATTTGCATCATATTAAATGTTTGTTTAAACCGCTCTTCATTATCACACCCACATCAGCAATGGGCGAGGGCTGTGGTTTCCCCGTACCCGTGCCAGCATTTGTAAGTTTCTGGCTTATTTGAGCCATTTTACTGAGCAAAATGTCAAGTGTCATGATTTTGATTTGCATTTCTCTGATGATAATGATGTTGATCATCTTTTCATGTGCGTATGAATTTATATTTGGGGGAGTTGTCTATTTGGTGAAGTGTCAGTTTAAATCTTTCTCATTTTTAATTGTTTTTTCATTGTTAATATGCACACGCAATTGTTTATTCTGAATACAAGTCATTTATTAAAACACGATTTACAAATTTTTCCCAATCTTTCAAATGTCTTTTTGAACTCTTTGTAGTCTCTAAAAGTGCAAAATTTTAAAAATGTGATGCAATCTAATAGTTTACATTAATTGGCGATCATGTATACTTGATAACTTATGTAAGGTATTATTCTTTAACCCAAGCTCATAAAGATTTTCTGAGTATTTTACAGTTTTAACTTTTTTTTGGCCATGATCTACTTTAGTCTTGTGTGTGTGTGTGTGTGTGTGTGTGTGTGTGTGTGTGTGTGTGTTCAAGTTAATGTTCTATGCATAAATCTAATTATTTCAACATGATTTGTTAAATGTTTGTTTTGAAAATGTCAAATTTCTGGTCCACCTGATGGATATTATTGTGTGTTTGAACTTAAAGAAGTGAAATTAATACCAAAAATATCTAGTTTTGTTCTCATACCAGGATGAAAATAAGGCCCAGTGTTCAAAGGAACATAAGAGCCAGAGTGAAAACAGTATTTCAGGAAAACAGTATTTCAGAAAAATATAAAGACAATGTTTTCTCAAATAGAAAATATCAATACAGGATAAAAATCTTCATAAAAAACAAATAGCAATTGTTAGGAGTTCACTAATATAAATGAAAATTTTATTAAGAAAATTCAGCTGTTAAATCTAGGCTGACAAAAGGCAGTCAGATAATTTTAAGATAAAGAGAAATTATCTCTTCTAAAGAACAGAAAATAAAGATGAAGAGAGAACAGAACCACAGAGACTTACAAATACAGTAAAGCACACCAGCGTATGTGAGATGCAGCTTCAGAGAGCAGGGATAGAAAGAGAACGTTGAGGCATTAAAAAAAAATTCCCATGTGCAATTTAAGACATTAGCGTACACAACCAAGAGCATTTAGATAAATCATGCTCAAACTATTGAAGCTTGAGAATAAACAGAAATCATTAAGGCAATGAAGAAAAATAAGTCAGAATAGAAGGAAAAAAAAAACAACTAAAATCTGACTTCTCTGTAGCCATTGTCAGCAGCCTCCAGGCTCCTGCCCCAGACCCAAGCTCACTCACCTTAAGTGCCTAAGTGCTTGTCCTAAGATTATTTCTGTAACGGTCTATAGCTGAACGCCAACAGTCTTCCCCATTGGAAAGTGTCATTCCAACCGTTACCAGGTGGCTAAGCAACGAGCCTTCCTATGCTTTATTAGCTGGCTTGTTTGTTTTACTCAGTCTATGGTGCTATGGATTGTTAATCAAGCATCTGCCTCTGAACTGCTGCCCTGCCCTGTTTTGTCTTAACTATTCAGCTGACAGGATCATGACATAGAGGCTAAGATCAGTAATCTGTGGCTCTTGCAAGAAGTAAAAGAGGTTAGAAAGCTTTAAGGCGAGTCCCTCTGAGTTCTCCAAAACATTCTCTGCACTTTCTGTACTCTGCTTTTATATTTCTATTTATTTGTGTTTTTTTTTTTTTTACAAGAGATGCGGTTAGAGCAGTAATTTCTACTTCTGGCTGACATTAGAGTTGCTAGGGACACTTTGAAAAAGAAGGAAGAGAGACACCTCACAGATATTGTGATGTAATTCGCTCTGGAAGAGCCAGTGCATTGAGAGTTAAAAGGTAGGTATATAAAGCTACAGTATTTCTCAGAGTTTTGGTGGTCTCATAATAACTCTTCAGTTTTATAAAATTAAAATTTGCATCATGATGGGATATCACACCACAGTTATTGCATTGTACTCTTCTAGATGCTGATACTGCCTTTGGAAGTTGAGAAGCTGTGGCTGTGAGTCGTTATTTAAGCTATTAAATTTTCAGGAAGCATACTGTTATGTTCTTTGACTTTAAAGGGTATATTGTAGCATAAGGAACACAAATAAAACAAAGTTATCAATCAAGCATTAAAAAAAGAGTGACTTCTCACAAAACTAATGGATACTAGGACTAATGGTTCAAATGTCTCACTAAAAACAAAAACAGAGTATTTAAAGGGGATGAATTGTCTCATTTTTATTCTGGATAATTATTTGTAAACTAAAATCATCATGATGTTTGCATTTTATTTAAAGTTGAGGAGGTAACCTGAACCACAAAGAAAGAGAAGTAATTAGGTTGATTATTCATGGGAGACTAAAGATAACAAGGGGAAGGACAGGGATCATTACCCCCTCATAGCCTAATTTGACCTTTGTCATGTATAGCCTGCATTATTTTGATTAAATAACAACTTAAAAAAATATAGACACCACCAGCCAGCAGTGCTTCTCAAATTTACTTCCTGGATATGGAATGATTGATATCTCAAAGGGACAATTAATCAAATACTATGTAGCAAATAAATTAGGATGAACTCAACTTCATGGACTGTACTTGGGCCAATATTTCTTATGTAAATAGCTGTGAATGTTTCTGTAATTCCATAGTTAAGTAAGCTATATCTCAGAAAAAGTAATGGCAAGATTTGATAACTGGGCCTATAACACCAGTCTCTTTTCTTCCAAAATTGTTCATATGCCACATTAATATGCACTTAAATTTGACAAATTCTTGCCATCTATGGTAATGAAACCCATCTTTTGGTGGTTGTCTTGGCATGGGCTCCCTAGAAAGTAGGTTCTGAGGTAGATAAAATATTTTAGAGAGAACCAGAAGCAGGAATAAGAGAAGAAGAAGACAGAAAGATGGAAAGCCAACAATAATGTGTAATATTGAGATTGTCTAGTGAAAGTGAAGATCCATTTCCACCAACTGTTTCCAAGAAATAAGCTAAAAATAAGCTAAATTCTTTTCAGGATTGTTAGCTTCTATGGTTGAAATATATTTAAATGTGTTCCCCAAAAGTTCATGTGCTGCAATCTTGGTCCTCAGTGGGAAGGATAGTGTGGAAAATTTAAAAGGGTCGGCCTTGGAAATCCTTAGATCAATTGAGGATATGCCCTCACAAGAGACCAAGAGACCCTGGCCTGTGTCCAGCTTCCTGCTTTGTCAGGCATTCTCTTCTTCACATGTTCTTCTACTGTGATATGATGTAGCCACAAGGGCCCCCACCAGAACCGAGCCAAAGCTAGTATGGTGTCCTTGAATTTTCAGAACTATAATCCAAGTAAACCTATTATTTTAGTAAGCAAGCTTGTCTCAGATATTTCATCATAGTAACAGAGATAGACTAATATATCTGCCCAAAGGAAAAATGCTGGAGCATTTTCTTCCAGGTAACTTATTGGTTGAGGGTTATCATGGGGTAAAGTTCCATTCACCTCAAAGATGTGCTTACACTCCCCCAGAGCAGAGACATCCCTGGACTTCAGAAACCAGGAGACAACCAGGCCTGGACCAGGTCTGTTGGTGTAGGACTGTAATCTTAGAATTTTAGGAGGCCAAAGAAAGAGGATTCCAAGTTTAAGCCACAGTAAGACCATGTATCAAAATCAAAACTGAAAAAGTGGACTGAAGATGTAGCTCAATGTGAAGGCCCTGGCTTGGATTTCCAGTACCAGCAAAGGAAGGAAGGAAGGAAGGAAGGAAGGAAGGAAGGAAGGAAGGAAGGAAGGAAGGAAGGAAGGAAGGAAGGAAGGATAGGTGAGAGAAAAAAGAGAAAAAAAGAAGGAGGGAAACAAAAAAGAAAAAAGAAACTAGGATGTGAATGTTCTGTGATTCCACAGGGTGCTGAAGAATCCACCATCACTGTGGCTGAAGCAGAGGCTCTGGAAAGGATGTCACGTGACAGGGGCAGTAGGGCAACCTGCTCTGCTTTAGTGGATAAAGACACACGCCATTGGCATGAGTTTAAATGACTTACAGCCAGTTCTGCTACATCTCTATTCTAGCCTATATTTTACAAAATAAATTTTCAGACATTTATACTGCTTCTAAAATATGCAATCACTCCATGCCCCCTGAAAAAGACATCAAGGAAGCATCACCCCTAGGTTTGTTTACTGCTTATTTGAAATACTCTCCAGATATTACTTTTCCATATATTGTAAAATGAATTTCACTTGCACGTTCATTATAGATATACAGCTATCTGCAAAACAAGCAAAATGATGTCAAAACATGCATTTTTGATACTCTCCTCTTCTCAAAAGTTCTGTTCGTCTTGTAATAAAATAAATAGTGCTTTACAAAATGTCATTCACACTGATTATACAATCACCCACTCCGTGGCCTTTGGTACACAATTTTCACATCTTCTGTATTCATTGCACACAATGTCATACACACTTATGACATGTTTTAAGGGATAGTTTAATATGCGCACTTGCACAAATACTCGATAAAATTTAACGTAAATAAGCCACAAAGATGTTACACTCTCATGTAATGTTACTTAAGGTATTTTTAGACATTTTTCATAAGGTTTAGGAGTATTCTTCTTTGTTACAAATTGATTTCCATTGAAGATAATACCCTTTTGATGACTACTTCGATGATTTAAAAAGTCCATTCCAGGTACTGGATGAAGGAGAGAGGCTATTATACTATGCATTACAATTTTAATTAGCAAATATTGAGGCTTCCTTAAACACACACACACATACACACATACACACACACACACACACACACACACACACACACACTTGTGTGTGTGTGTGTGTGTATATAATGCTGCTATCTTGGAGTCATTCATCACAGGCATTGCCTTGTTTTATTCACTTCCTTGCTAGTTCTGACACATGGGCCAAACTTATCCAAATTCAGGTTTCAACTCTATGGCCATTGACAAACATTTGTTAGATGCGTTGAAATTTATGCTTGTTTTCCCAGTTCTAAAACTCGATACTTGCTTCTATCTTTAGTCTATGCAGTGATTGGCTAAAGTTGGATAGGACAGAGAAAACTTGAATCGAGAAATGTAGTAGCCCATGAAGGAGCTGCTTCCCCTGCCTGATGAGCATAGTGTCACCAGAGACACAGGACACTGTGGGAGCAGTTTTGTGTGGATGTTCTGGTTAAGACAACTTACTATGTATAAAATTGAAAACGTGCACCACCTAGTCACATGCTGTCTTCTCTGACAAATCCATCAAGACTCTTCCTCCCCATGATCTGGGGAGACAGTAACTTCAAGTAGAGTGATAACTGGTTCATTCATTCTACCCGGCTGTAGCATTTCCTCTAGTCCTGACTCTACCATTTGCTATTTTCAGTACTGTTTTCCCCCATTTTATTGATATGTATAAGTGCAAAATTTAAGGTTTACAATGAAGTTTAGCATTTTGTGCACCTACATATCTTGTCAAGGTGACAAGGACATTCCCACTCTCCTTTATAAAATCCTGCCCCTTTTATTTGCTTAGTGAAGACTTTTTCTAAGTTACGTCAGGTCATTTGTAGACTCACTTAAATTTTTAAAAATAAAAAAGAAACCAAAGGACAAAGAAGACAAGGAAGAAAGGGATAAAGTGAGGGAGGAAGGAGAGAAGAGAGGAAGAAAGAAAAAGAAGTAGAAAAGGAGGGGAGGAAAAGAGAGAAGAAAGGGAAAAGAAAAATGATACTATTCACTAAACTTCAACACAAACTTCCCAAGTGTTTACTCTTACTCCCATTAATATGATGAAAAGTGTAAACACACAAAAAATCAGATAAAACTCGGGGAAGATGATGTTAAATACAGTTAATAGCTTTATGAAACAGAATTTTTAAAACTCTGACTTTTATAAACTGAAGTTGAATATTCTGTCTAGAGAAAAACAATTAGTATTTTGTACTTTATAACTCCAGTGTACTGTTATTTATGTAGAACCCAGTATAATTACATTGATAAGTGTTACCAAAATAATTGATTATGAAGAGGCTGGTCACCTTTAAGTTAAGGTTTTCAGAAATGGACAAGGAAGAAGAAGATAGAAGAAAAGTCTCTCCCCCTGCCCCCTTAGAAATGGTCAAAGGGCACTAAGATCTCACTGACAGCTCAGGGAGTCTTCATGCAAAGCCTGGATTTTTGAAGGTTATCCATTACTTCAGCAGCACAGCTCTCTGTTGAGGAATCTCTGACATGGAAACCAGAGCTACATGATGTGCTATGAGGACACTGACGCCCCCCCCCCCCCCCCATTCCTCATATCTGGAAAGGCAAGGCTGCAATTACAGTTGTCCACATAGCCATATGTTCTTTTAAATGGACTTTCCTGTGTGCTGCTAGTGACTGTGAATTTAAAGAGAGAACCCATTGCCCTCTTACTTAGTTAATTTATATAGGTCTGTCTGAACCAAAAGAAATTTCAGAAAAGCTTCTGTCCTTCAGGCATAAATTACCAGTCTCCACTTTGGTGTGAAGGGTCTTGATTCATGTCATATTGCACTTACACTAAGCAACTGAAGATGGTGGACATGTCTGGCTTCTCTAAGCAGTGTTGGAAGCGGGAAGCAGGAAATGGCTACTAAGATTTAAAAAAGAAAGAGAGAAGATCTATTGTTTCCGTGAATATCGACAGCTGGGGAACCAGTCAGCCTTGACCTCAGACAGACATTTGCTGAGAGTTAAAAGCACGAGCTAATAAAATTTTTGCAGCAGTGATTTGTAGATCGCAATAAAAATGGTAACACACTTAAAATTTTAAAAGTAATGTAAGGCAGTTTGATGGAGTAAAAATAGTCCTTTCAACAAATGCTGCTTGAAAAAATGTACATCCACATGCAAAAGTATGAATCTAGACACAAACCTTTGATGCTTCCCCAAATTAATGCAAAATGAGTCATATTAAGTTAACGTAAAAATTCACAGTAAATAGCTTGCCTGTGGGAATAGGAATGAATGTGAAATAAAAGCCAGAAGCTAAGACAACATGTAAATGACCGTGTATTTGGCAATAATTTTTCAGATACATACCAAAATTTTAAAAAGAATTGATAAGCTAAACTTTAGTAAAAAAAATGCTGAACTGTGAAAGACACTGTTAAAACAATGGAAAAATAAGCCACAGACTGCGAGAAAGATATTTGAGAAGACACAATTGATAAAGAACTATAATCCAAAGTACACAAAGAGCTTGTAAATCTCAACAATAAAAACCATACAATTAGATTTAAAGATGAGCTAAAGACCCTAGCAGTTACCACATCAAAGATGGCATGCAGATAAATCAAGAAAAGATGAATAGATAAATATATAAAATATGATTCACATATTTTTCAGAGAAATGAAAAGTATAGCACTGAGAGGCATTAGATGTTTCTTAAAATAACCAAAATCTAGAAAAATGACAATATGAAACCTGACCAGCATGTGGAGTAACAGAAATTCTCATCCATTACTAGTGGGGTCTCAACATGACACAGCCACTTTGGAAGAGAGTTCGGCAGCTTGTTACAAAATATACTACTGTCATAGGATCCTGCAATAATGATCCTTGGCTGTTAGATTAATAAGTCAGTAACGTGCACCCACATAAAGACCTTCATCTGGATGCCTACAGCAGCTTTACTTAGAATTCCCCAAAACATGGAAGCAATTAAGATGACCTGAAGAGAAAATGTACAAATTGTGGCACACTCAATAATGATGTATTATTTATCACCAACAAGAAATAAAATATCAATTCATAAAAATATAGAAGAAACTTAAAGATATGTTATCAAGTAGAATAAGGCAATTGGGAAAAGCCACCCAGTGTATGATGCCCAACTCAATGGCATTCTTGAAAAGGTGAAACTACACAGACAGTAAAAAAGATCAGTGATTGAAAGGGGGGGTGGGGTGGGAGGTAGGAAGAGGCAAAATGCACAGAAATTTTAGGGCACAAAAATTATTCTGTGTGATAGTCTGATGATAGGTGATGTCATTACACACTCACCCACACCTACAGAATGCACAGCATCAAAAAAAATCATCTGCAATTTTAGCTATGGACTCTGAGTGATGCTGATGTATCAATACAGGTTCATTATTTGTAATGCATACAAAACCTGGTGGGAGATAATGGTAAATAGCTCTGAATGTGGGGCAGGAAGTATATGAAAAATCCTTGTGGCTGCCTCACAATTTTCCTGTGAACTTCAAGTTGCTCTAAAAATAAAGCTTATTAAAATACATAACTTTAAATACCAGCTTCAAATCTTGTTTACTTTCCAAATAACTTTTATTATAACTTGAAATAAGCTAAATGTATTTATTTTCATCCATCACATTAACTTCTCAATTATATTTTTGAATATTAAATAATATAAGAAGAATAAAAGAACTACAATAATCAAGCTGAGGTAATTTTCATGATGATACCCATCACCATTTATTTCCTGTCAAAATATTCTGCAGGTGAAATCTGCAGCAAAACATCTGCAGAGCTATTAGATTCAATACACATGATATGTCTTTCATGATATGTCTTTGGCCCTAAATGTGTGTTGTTTTCATATTAAAAGGCCATTCATGAGTCCATTCATGAACCAAAACTTTGCCTTGGATCAATGGGTACTGTGGGCTCTGTGTTTTACACAGTCATGTTTCATCTTTTCACAGTATGTGACTGATTATAAACTCTATAACGAGTTTCATTGTATAGCTTAATGAAATTTGACTCCAGAAGAACTACTGCCACCATCTTAACCTAGACCTTTCTCGTGGAATCAAATACTGTCTTTTCTATTTGCAGTGAGTCTTTCCCCACTCCCAAACCTGATCACCTGGTCCAGGCTAACCACTGATTTGTTTTCTGTTGCTCCTTATGTTGCCTTTTTAGGCAAATTTTCTAAAATTTTATGTAAACAAAACCACATATTGAATCTCTGTTGTTGCTGGCTTTCTCTCAACATATTGTTGAAATTTACCTATGTTGATGTATACACCAATAGACCATTTTTATTGCACTTAAGTAGCATGCTATTAAGTGTCTATAACACATCAACTTTATCTCTTTAATTGTTAATTGACATTTGGGTTCATTTCCGATTTTGCTACATGAATGAGGTTGCTATGAACATTTCTTCTAGGTAAATACTTAGGAGTGAAAATACTGAGTCATATGCTGTGTTTTTTTACAAGGAAAAAAAAAACCTGTAAACTTTCCAAAAACTTTTCACCATTAGTAGCATGGGATTGACAGTTCTAGTTTCTAATCAATGTCTCTAATAATTAGCCTTACCAATGCTTTGATTTCAGTAGATTTGTAGCAGTTTTCACATTGGATTTATTTCCATTTTCTTGATGACTATTAATATTGACATCTAACTGGGTGCTGAATAGCTATCCTTACATCTTCTGTGAATTATTTACTCAAATCCTTCATTTAACACTCTCCTTGTGGTGCACTATAATTGTTACTAAGTATATTCTGAGTACTAGCACTTTACTAAGTATGAGTTGACGATATCTTCTCCCAGTCTATGACTTTTCTATGTATTTCTTTAATGGTATCCTCTGATGAACAAAAGTAGATGTCTATAATTTTCCCTGTTGGAGATTGAGCCCAAAGCCTTGTATATGTTGTACATTCTGTATTTTTACTGATCTATGAACCCAACCCAAGAATGTTTTAATATTGACAAAATTATCTATTATGAATTGTACTTTTATGTGACCTTTCTGAAAAATCCTTGTCTTCTCCATGTGCACAAAAATCTATTCTATAATATTCTCTAAAATTTGTATAGTCTTGACCTTAACTCTACTTTCATTTTTTTAAGGAAATAGCATTGCTTAAAGATCTTTCCTTAGAATTTGAACTATACCGCTAGCTGTATCAAAAATTAATTGACCATGTTGTTGTGAATTTCTGGACCTTACATGAGTTGACACTGCTTTTACATGCAGTGTTATTATCTCCAAGTTTTATTTGAAATTTTTAGCACATGGATGTTTCATATAATTATCGATAGGCTTGTATTTCAGTTGGTCATTTGCAATTTGTAAAAATATTTTATTAGCATTTTGATCATTCTTCTTTTTCTAGTTTATTTTTAAGATTTGAGAACTACATGGTTTTGCAATGTACATACACTATTGATCTATTACTGTGTCTCTGTTTTATCTAGTAAGCTTTTGCTTTAGGTTTTACAGTGTACATTATGAGCTTCTCACAGTGCATTTCCAGCAATGTTCTCACGGTTCCCGTATTGGACAGCAGTGTGATACTTTCCCCTTTTCTTTTTTTCAGTATAATGAGGGACCATGCATTAGCATGTGTCAATTTAAGTCAAGAACAATTTAGATTCTTTTTCAAAATAATTACCATCTCTACTAGAAAAAAGTAATTATTGTTTCCAAAAATAGGAGAATAAAAATACATTGAGAAGGTGTACTATTTAAAACTACATAATGACTAACCATGTATCTTAGAAAATAGGCTTCACTCATGTATTTCAGCCAAAATATTAAATATAACTTTTTCTGCTTATTAAATGACCAAAATACTGTAGAAGACAAAAACATAAATCAGGCATAAAAACTGCCTTTAAATACTTTACATTGTACTATGAGTGAAAAATAAATGGCTTTTACAAGGCTATAAAATGCTGTTCAGGGGATGTATGATTGGAATATGAAATTAGAAGGAACCACCAGCTGCCTCTAAGAAAACTATCAATAATATTAAACAAATAGTAAGATTAGAGTTTAATTTAAAATATAAAACTTATAAATGGATCAGTTGAATCAAAAAAATAAATTGGGATACCTATTAGTTCCACAAAGAATCTCAAAAAAATTGAAATGATGAGAAAAAGAACAAAATTTTAAAAGACTGGGCAGTTAACTCAGGGAAATACAAAAAAAAAAATTCTTCAAAATGATCAGACTTTAATGCAAACTGAAATAAGGAAGAAAAAATATTTCCAAAAGAACATGACAAAGCTATGGGATTTGATGATTTTAAGGCACTCCTGAGGCATTCATATCATATTATTTAAGAAGTAGGTGAACATTCAGAATCAAATTTGGAAGAAAGTTGAGAACGCGTGTGTGTGTGTGTGTGTGTGTGTGTGTGTGTGTGTGCGCATGCGTGCATACGCACGTGTGTAAAATTTTACTTGAGGCCTATATGGAAATGATAATTGAGGTTGTTGGAAAAGATGAGACAAAATAACAAGAAATCATAAGTGGGCCAAAAAAAACTTGGAGAATTCTGATTGCAAGGTACAGGAAGAGAAAAAGCAGCCAAGAAGACATTTGAGAATTATTAAAGAGCTAAAGGCAATATACAGAGTAGGGATATCCAAGTAGTCAAAGAAGAATCAAGCTCAATGAAAGAGACTCACCCTCATTAAGGTGAGGTTGAAATTCTTCACTTAGAGACACAGGGGTCACGTCGGCAGAGGAGAGAGCAATTTCAGTTACAGCATTTAAGGAGGACAGCTTATCATAAACAGCATTAGAGAATCAGACAGTAAAGAAAAATACAGAGATCTTTTAAGAAATCTTGCAAGCAAACAAAACAAAACAAAACAACAGCACTGCAAGGCAAAGCAGAATCTATAATGAGCTAAAGAAAAAAAAAACAGAATAGGCAAAAGAAGGGAGAGTTGGAGAGCCAAGATATCCAAACAAGAGAACAGATTAGAAGAGTGTCAGAACGGAAGTCGTCATCATTCTGAAAGAAGAAAATGCGTACAGAGACAGAGACGACCAAATGCAGAGAGCTCCCCTGTGCGGGTCTGGCCTGTGGCTTTCTATCTGTTCCACGAAGCGGGTGGTGCGTAGCCAGGGTGCAGCCATGACTCAAGAGGCCTGAGTGGGAGACACAGCTGAGGACAGGAGCCAGGGATTGTCAGCAGCAGTGACAAGCCCGGACACAGACATCATAAAAAACACTATAATTCCACTTGGACTTTTTCAATATTCCCTGCATAGCTGTTCAGCTATTTGAAGTTTTGCCAAATACGATCATGCTCTTTAAAGAAAGATTTTGAAAACTTTGCTAGAAAAAAACTAGATTCCCAAGAGATCATTTTGCTAAAGTAATTCTAAAACTTCTTGCTTTCTTACCTGATATGTTTAAATCCCTACCTCACTCAAAATATATTTTCTTGTGTTTTATAGACTTTTTCTCAATGTGAATTTAAAAATTTGAATTAAAAAAATCCCACTTTTTCAGAAAAAAATAATCATTTTTCTCTTTTTCAGAAAACTTTAATTTCAGGAATGACATAAAATCACTGTTTTGTAAAAATCTTAGAACCTGCTTATTAGTGAAATTTACATTTTGTGAGAAATAAAAAAATACAAACTATGCTTTCTGAACAACTGCTTCCAGAGATAGTTAACCTGCTGTACCTGTGAATAAACACTTCTTTGGTAGCACATGGTGGTATTCACACAACAATTGGAATCCAAAATATGTTTCTTCAATGTTATATAAAAACATTCAGTTTGTGTAATGAACAACAATAGTGCCAGTAATCAAAGGATATCAGGACTGTCAACAATGAGAAACAATGTCTCCTAGCAACCAAGTTTCAATTACGCTTTGTTTGCTAACAAGCACTGAGATATTTTCCGCTGGTAGCTTTATTTCCAGAGAGTAATGCATTATCAAAGACCATGAGAGAGAACTCCTGTTTTAACCAGCTTTGGTTTCCAATCAAACATCTTGTAATTAATTTTATTAACGTTTTAGACCTAATTTACTTTGAATAAGCCATAACTATGATTTGTTATTGTCATGTTCTTAAAAGGAATTGTAATGTGGAATAATTATTTGTTTAAATAATGGAATCATTGGCATACAGATGATACTCCAACAAAGTAAAAATTTATTATCATTAATAATAAGATTAAACAAAATCATATCTCAGAATAGATCCCAGGAGGACCCTTCAGCTATTTTAGTTGAACTAGAAATAATACTACTAATTAAGATATAACACTGACTGTCATAGCAATAGTCACAAAGACCATTTATTAGTACCTCATAAAAATTCTGTACTGCAATAAGAATACAATGTAAAAGTGCATCTTTAGTCCAAATGAATCCAATTTATAAACCCTACATACCAAATTTTTGGAATAGTTTTATTCAAGGTACATATATGCTACTTAAATTTGGATAAAAAGCCATCAAAACTTGGCTTTTTCAGCTGTTCTTTATTTGCACTTAGAAGGTGAGGATTTTACCTCTTATTTCTTATTTTTAACCTGAAGACAACTCAAAGGACTGAGAATATGAGAGGACCAGTCTTGTAGTTGCTGTTGCTACAACAACGACTTAGGTCAGTATTTTAGCATTCCATTTCTTCTAAATCAATTGAAGAGAAGGTGCTCGTGGACTGTTAGTCACTAAATAAAAAAAATAAAATCCTTAAGATCTATTCAGCATTAGTTTTTACTTAGACTCTTTAATCTTTTTCACACACACACACACACACACACACACACACACACACACGTGCACGCACGCGCGTAATACTGGAGACAAAGATAATTAACCAAGTCTGTGTCAAAATTAACAGAACTGTAGCTATGAATCAATAAGAAATATTTTCAAACAGGTCATTTGGAGAAATATTTGTATTTAATTGATATTTGATATTTAATGATATTAATATGATTTAATGATATTAGCATAATTCCATGTTCTGATTTGATTCTACAGCAGTTTAGAGAAGTTTAACTTAGTTTTTATAAATATGCTTGGTAATATATGTGTTTATTTTCATTTATATTATCAAGTTAAACGTAAAAGATGATGGATCTACTCTGACTTTACTGAAATAAAATAATATATTTAAAAAGCAATAATTTCTTTTAAACTATTTACTCCTTTTATAATTGCCATTTATAAACTTTTAAAGACTTCTCTTCCTTTTTTATTTTTTCTTTATTGAGACAGGATCTCACTATGTAGCCTAGGCTGGCGTGGAACCACAGTCACAGCCTCCCAAGTGCTGGGATTATAGGTATGCACCAACGCATGTGGCTTACATGGTCCAGGGAATCGAATTCAGGTCCTTGTCCTTGCTAGGACGTACTCAAACTGCTGCACTGTTCCTCCAGCCCTTTCCTTTCTCTGCCTGTTTTAGCTAAACGTGGCAACTTCTCTTTTTGTACCGAACTCAGTGTATAAATAACCTTTCCATATTTTTAAAATATCTCTGCATTTTGCCTTTTTTCACATTACTACCCAAACAGAAGCAATAAGTTGCACATCTTAATACTACTTTCAGCTTGAAATTGTATATTTCACCTTTCCAAATACAGAACAATTGTGGATAAGCACTCAACTAAGTGACGTCAAAAGTGAAACGATCAGGCTATTTTCTAAATACCAGTAAATACTCTGAGTATGTTTTTAAAAATTACTATTATGGAAAAATAGGCAGTACAATGTAGAATGAATGATTTAAAACAGATACAGGTGGATTTTTTAGCAAATAATCAATTTTCTATTCTCAAGAAAGAAGAATTAACCAATCTCAAAATAGGATTAGTAAAATGCATTTTTAGAAGAAATCATAATTTTACCATGTTGGCACAAATACTATTTTTTACAGAGGACACTGGAAAAAGATTGGCTGCTGTCCGCTTCTGAGTAATGAGCTAAACGTGAGTCTCTGGTTTACAGATGCATTATCTTTCAGAGGCAACTCCATAGCCACCATTTTTTTCAGTTTAACAGTGAAACACTGTACAGATATTTATCAGCTGACTGTAACAAATATAAAATGATCTGTTTGCACATCATAGAAAATAAATGTGAAAACTAAGCCCTTACTTTTTTCTAATCAGTTGTTACACAACATAGAAAAATACTAGTAAATGACTAAATCTCAAAGACAGCTAAATTCAGTAATTGGTCCTAGGCAGATGTTACTTCTCTGTGTATAATTTTTCTCATCAGTAAAACATAAGTGTGGGTGTGTAGAGTTACTTGTCACTAGATTAGTTTTCAAAGAGGGTTTTTTTTTTTCTCAAAGATCTATAACTTCTTGAAGGGAAGGGGAAGACCAAGGAGAGAAAAATTTGGTGACAGCGAATTATGTGCCCTACAGGAAAAGTAGAGTTTTCCATAATAACATCAAGAAGAGTGCCACAAATGACTTCCTTGGCAATCTTTTCATTCTACCAAGAGTTCTAGCAAATTTGGAAGTCTTTGGTATAGGTACTATATTGACCTGAATTTTTTGTTGTTCTTTTTGGTTTTATTGTTTTACTCTTCAGGTAAACTGGCAAGTTCCCCATTGCAAGCGTTTGTTCAGAGTTCACACATATGTGCAGAAGCCAGAGTGAAAAGTGTGTCTCTGCAGGGAAAAGAGGCATACCTCAGAGGCTCAAGCACACTGTGCTTCTTCCCCGAGTTCTGCTGCTCTGCTTTTGAGCCCCTACCAAGGCCTTACAGCAGGGCTGTCAGCAGAGCTCTGATAGGGTCTTGAACTCCAGAGAATGAATGAGATATGCCAAATGAAGCATAATTACCTTACTGACGTCATTCAGCTTTCAACTCACATTTAATGGGGGAGCTTCCACTACCTGAAACAGTGGGTCGTTTGTAACACATTATGCAAATGATAAGACTAATCTTTTGCATTATACATAAGAGCTGCTTATTGTGCATTAACTAATTTATCTGACTATGAAGGGGCTATGAATGCTGATTTTTATTAAGCTCTTCATTAAGTGAAAATGTAGGCATGGCGAGTGCATATATTAACATGTGCCAAACTTGAATGGATGAATAAATATACATACACATCTACTTACTACGTGACATTCTTATGCTACTGGAAGTCATCAAGTATATACATTTTTTCTGTCACATCAATAAGATGAGAAAGTGAAAATTAAGGAATCAGAGGAAAAGACTCCTGCATTCTTAAAATGCATCACATGTATTTTTATTACACATTTGAAATTGGTTTTTAAAAACACGGTATGTTTAAGTCTAGGGTCAACAGTTTAAATATTATATGTTTCTTTTAGCATGCTGGTAACTATTTTTCCATTATAAGGAAGCTGAAGATGAAAAACTGAACACAGATTAAAATTTTCACGTCAAATTTTGATACATTTAATTCAAGCACAATAAAAGAAAAAAGCAAAATAAAATTGTATTAAATGTATACCAATTCATTTCACTCAAGTCGAGGCACAGGCCTTTCTATATGGACATATGAAAATGTTTTATGCAATTCTCACTTAATTAGCATGCTTTATTAAGGCATCTATTTGAAGACAATGCAGAATCTCCACACAGACAATACTCATCTCGGCGAGTTTTTTTACAATTTAACCAACTTTTATAAAAGACACAAAAAAATCACAAGTCCTTTTTGTGCTTGATGAAATCAATATTGACTTCATTTATTTTAATCAAACAATATATGCTAGAAGTCATCTAGCTGTAAATTATTATCATTATTTTAACCTTCCTATTTTAAAAACACCTTAGCAACAGCAGTTCCCAAAGAGAAGGGGAGACAGTGATTACTTTTATTACAGGGTTTCAGGTAGAAGTGGAAATGAAATTAGCCTCAATGCTTGAAGATATTAAACAGCAACAGTGACCAGGCAACAGATAAGGAGGGGCAAAGAAGGCTAATACACCCTTCTGCCTTCAAAATTGAGCTCCCAGTTCTACCTCATTAAAATTAATGACCAGTCACTGCATGTTGTTCATGAGAACAGCTCATTCCTTTATCACCCAGGTAAACTAAAGCACATATTACTATACATGACACAAAGCCAACCCTGAGACTTGGCAATGAGCCCAACTAACTGCAAATGTTTATTAAATTATTAAAATTTATGGGTTGATAGCACTCTCGTGCAATTTATTATAGCTGTAAACCATTTTTAAGTTTTGAAAACACAATAAAATTGATTTAATAATCCCTCTAATCTTATACACAACTTCCTCCAGAATTTTCTTCAATTACGCCTCATAAATTACAATTTACTGTGTATTAGAGAAACACTAAAAAACAAATACTTCATAAGAATTTCATCAGATTCACTTATTCTAAAACATTTGCCAGAAAGCATAACAAATTCACATGTGACCCTTTTACTCTGAAGAGTTGAAGTTCAAATCAAAGCCACAATGGAGAGTTCCTTTGCCAAGAATAACAACAAAAGTCTTCCCTTGACTTGAGCCAGGACCTCAGCTTTAATGAATGGCACAGCCATGAGGTCAGAAAGGGAAAGAGGCAGTTCTAGGGAAATTGTTTCCCTTCTATAAAGCTTGAATTGCAAGACACAGATAATCGCCATCACCTCTCTATAGGACTTTGTCAGAGAGCAAATGTGGTTGAGGGTCCTGAGAAGCAGGATCACACACATGGAGCAATTGCAAGGACACATTATTTCCCAATAGAGCAATATATCTTCAATGGACCCAAATTTACTTAGGTTTAATGACTTTTAAGTGAACATCCCATATTTTTAAGAATATAATTTCCAGTAGTTTATAAGCTGGAACCCAGACTGCAGCATTATCACTATTGGTAAATAATCTAAAGTCTATATTTTATAATGAATCCATTAGGGAGAATTACCTACCTATGACACTTATGACTTATAGACGTTTGTTTCTATAATTTTCATAATATTTGGGAGAATCAAGTTCCCTTGAAATGAAAAGCAACAACAACAACAACAACAACAACAACAAAATACACTCATGAGAGATATATTCCCTGGCTAGAAGGGGAGGAAGTACGTAATTATGCCCTAAGGAAAGGCCATGTGAATACAGAAGAAATCCCACAACCACATTCTTTAAATATCTCGGGTTTATGCCTTAATGTTCACTTTAGGAGACTGGAAGCTGCGCCCTCTATTCAGGCAAACCTACCATTAACTCTGATTATGTTAAATGTGCAGCTGGTGATTTCCTGGGCTCACAGAATCAAAACCTAAAGTCCAGCTGGCTCCTGGAGAAATTTTCAGGAGCAGGGAGTTCTTCCAAAATGAGATTTGTTTCTACTTGGGATTTGCATAGAATATATTTTCCTTAACATAAGCAATATCCAAGTGTGAGACTCAAGAGCAGTCAATTGGACAAAGAGAAATGAAACATGCTTCGACTTAGTCATATTAAAGAAGACTAAGCCCATAGTGGACCCACTAAGCTAAAGTCAGAACTAGATAAAAAGCTGGACTCTTGTTTCTCTTTTTTCTCTCCCCTTCCCTTTTTTGTTCGTTTGAGGTTTCTGATGTTCTGAACACTTAGAAATTAGAAGGACATGGCCATCCACAGTCCCTTTCTCACATCTGTGCTTGACTGTTTGTAAATTTACAAAATGTCTCCATCGTGACTGGTGTAGCATGAAGGAGATATCCGGATTTCGCTGAGATAATAAACTTTCAAGTCCTAAACTAAGTGTGTAGAGCTGAGTTAAATGACCCTGAAGACCAAAAACTGAAGGTGTTATTGTAGGGTGGCCAGGAGGACTATGAGTGGAGATCAGGCCATAGCAGAAGAGGCAACTGCAGAGACAAGCAGGAATAGGAGTATAAGAGGTTAGAGGGAGAGTTAGAGAGTCACTCTTAGTTTTCCTGTGGATCCTCTATAATCTGTTCTATAATAAACTCCTTTTTAATTTACAGTTAGTGAGCCTATGCTTTTGTAAACAGACCATCCTTCAAACAAGAAATTCAAAAAGAAATTAGAAAGTACTGTAAGCTGGAATAAAATATAATATAACGTTTCAGAATTAATTAGGATTCTATTAAAATAACACACTGAGGGAAATTTATAACAAGAATTCTGTAGTAGAAAAGAAGCAACATTTCAAGCCACTGACTTTAGATTTACTTTTGAATATAAGGGGGGGAAAGCAAGATAAGGAGAAAATAAATCATAAAAGAAGCAGGCAGAAAAAAAAAATAAATGAAAACTGAAAAAGACAGAGAAAGTGTGACCTAAAATTTGGTTCTTTGAAATGATCAGTAATACTAATAGACTGCTAGCTACACTAATCAGGAGAAAGAGAGATTATCAGTATTGATGATCTGAGAATTCCTAAGAATCTTAATGATGTAAAATAAAGATAGAGAAATATGATAAAAATCTTCATGCCACTAAACTTAAAAAGCTATATAAATTGTATGCTGTGTCAGTTAATCTTAGTTGTCAACTTGACTGAATTAAGGGATTTTTGAATAGAGGATTGGATCAGAGGAATCTATATTCATCAGTGATTATTAATTAGTAATCAATCGATGGACTAATCCAATAGCATTCATAGCAAAAGGTGCTGATTGAATGCAGGGCCCACTTAGAGGAGTGTCCCCGGGAACGTAGCATGGTAGGATGTAGCTTCTGTTGGCACTCTTCCCCCGGGTGATGCTTCCTAGTGTCTATGAAGTGAGCAGCTGAGCTGTGTATACTATGCTCTTCTGCCATGAGGTTCCTGCCTTAGAACCGCCCATTCAGGGGCTAAAACCTTGAACACTGTGAATGAAACAAATCTTCCCTCCTTTGGGTATGTTGGGTATTTTGTGCCAGCAATGTTAAACGTGATAAATACAAATTCAGCTTTGAAGAGGAAACTGTAATCAGTGCATCAATACAATAACTAACTAAATAGATATGACACACTATTTGGGAGCAAAGAGTAAAACTGTCCTTATTAGTGGATGATGTCAACCTATAATGTTGGCCTCCTCAAAAAAGCATTTGCACAAAACCAGTGAGTTCAGCAGGGTCACAGAATACAAAGTCAACATATGAAACCCAGCTGCATTTTTTAAAGTTAGTAGCAATTGGAAACTTAAAAACATTATATGCCATTAATAACAGTATTAAAATATGCGACATTTATTTGACAAAACAAATGGGCAAATTACAAAATACTCTTTTGTGACAGGGTCTCAGTCTGTAGCCAAGGCTAGTTCTGAACTCACTGTAGAGACCAGGCTGGCCCCAGACTCATGGCAATCCTCCTGCCTCAGCCTCCTGAGGATTAAAATTACAGCCATGCACCATCATGCCCAGTTTATGTGGTTCTGGGGAAATGAACTCAGGACCATGTGATTGCTAGGCAAGTGATTTAACCACTGTACCATTCTTGCAGGCCCCCAAATACTCTTGAGAGTAGTTAGAACTCTAAGCAACTGGAGAGATACCATGTTCACGAATCATAAGACTAAATATTATGAAAATGTTACATCTTTCTAAATTGAGTTATACGTTTGATAATCTTACCAAACTCTTTCAGAAATTTTAATAAAAACTATTAAGTTTATTCTAAAATTCATTTAAAATATGTAGAATACTCCAAAACAATTAAAAATAAATGATTGTACTATAAATTTCAAGATATATGTAAATCTTCTTTATAAAGATCCTCTGTAGTAGCTGATAAAAGTAGCTATATATGTAGGTACATATATACATATATTTAAGCATAAAGCATCCTGAAACAGACACACATGAATATGGTCAGCTGATTTTGACAAATATTCTAAGATAATGGAATGTGAAAAAAATACATTTTAGCGGGAATTGAAGGGAAAGAGAAAAAGAAGAGAGACACATCTATCTTGACTCTTACTACATGCCATTAATAAATCTCTTTTGATAAGTTACAAGCAAAAATGACCACCTAACACTGTGTCAGAGAGCTCTTAAATGGGATGCAAAAACTAAATCAGGAACACAAAACAAGCAAACAAACAAACAAACGAACAAAACAGAAAAAGAGAAAAGAACTGACTTAAAACTTGGTTCTTTGAAATGATCAGTACATTAATAGACTTTTAGCTACACTAAGCAGGAGAGAGAGATTATCAGTATTGGTGATCAGAGAAATCATATCAGTAAATAACCTAAGAATCTTAATGACATGAAAATGTTGCTATATCACAAAATATTTATTTCTATCTTATCTCAATTGGTTATTGATCTAAAATATCTGAATGGCTAACATGTTTGGGCTATAGGAAATCTATCTATCTATCATCTATCCATGAGTGTGTGTGTGTGTGTGTGTGTGTGTGTGTATGCATGTAGGTAAGCATGTTGATATATATATATATATATATATATATATATATATATATATATGTGTGTGTGTGTGTGTGTGTGTGTGTGTGTGTGTGTATATATATTTTATATATATATATATATATATATATATATATATATATATATATATATATATATTACATCTTAATCTGTAAGAAATGTACTGGGTGATTAAGTCCATAAGCACCTTTTAATTTTTTTTTTCTGTGTTGCACGGATAAATGGCTTTTCCCTTTGTAAAAGAAAAAGGGGTGAGGGCTAGTGATGGCATCTCCCCCTGACAATTGTTATGCAGACCAAATGAGGTAGCATATTACAAGAAGAATACATAATGTCTAATACTTAACAAGTACTTAACAAATATTTTCTAATTCTACATATTGCTGTCAACATATAAATAGGCAACTGTAACCGTGACTGTGGGAACACTGGGCAAACGTTACTCCTGTAGCGCTACCATGCTCACTCTGTCAGCTTCGCGTTACCAACTTTCCCCATGCAGTTCCTCCGCAGGTCTACGCCTAAGACGCACATGCATATACGGGATCCTTGCATGACTCAAGGGTTATTTGTACTTTAGGGCTTTCTGAAGATGTCGTTCACGAGTAACATTTTCCCCAAATCCTGTAAAATTGCGAAGGAAGCTGCTCTTCCTCTTGTTGTGCGAGTCTCGAGGCAGTGTTGCCTTTCATCTTTAGCTGCTCACAAGCCCTCACGATTCTTGGGGGATAATTACAATGCAATGTATTACAGCTGCTTGAGAGGTAGTTTACTCAGCTGCCGCCACCCAGGGAGGTTAGACGGGATTTCCCATCCTGACACTGGGCCCCTGGAATTTACAGTCTTTTCCCTTTCTCTTCTCTGGTGGCATCACTCTTCTCCCTCAGGATTCACCAGGAAGTCAGCCCTTTTAGAGTACATAAGTCATTAGCTTGCAGGATGAAATACCAGCAAACAAGCCGTGCAGACCCGGTAAACTTCCATAGCTTCATGTTATTTACCCAACCTTGATAAATCTAAAGTGTTATTTTACCAGACTCCTTCAAGCCCACCAAATTTAAGCAAGGCTTTTGCTTTTATCTGGGAGCAAATTACTCCATTGTAAGTGTTATAAAGTAAACTGTGTCAAAGATACATTGAAATCCTACCCCTGGTATGTCATAATCTGACCTTACTTATCATTTTTACGGTGCTGATGAAATTAAGCTATTGGCATGGTCCCTCATCCCATATGATGGGTATCTTCATTTAAAGGGGGCAAATGAAAGAGAGAAACCCACGTGAACTTGAAGACAAAGATCAAGGTGATATATCAACAGGCAAAGGAAAGACCAAAAATTCCCACTAAATCCCTATAGACTAGGACACAGTCAAGGTGACAATTTTCCCTACGAAACTTCAAAAAAGATCTCCTCTGTCAACATGATGTCAGACTTCTAGCTGCCTCCAGAACAGCGAGATAACACATTTCTCTCCTCTAAGCTACTAAGTTTATAGTATTTTATTATAATAGTCCCAAGTAAATAATACCCAATTTACAAAGCTCCTGGACTGCTTCTAAAATATTCATTTTTAAAATGCATATAACAGTGCATCTACAGTAACAAAATGAAATGAATTAAAATGTCACTTTTCAGAAGCAATTTCATGTAGTAATAACTATACATTATTTATTATATTGAACACAAATGACAACAGTTGTCTTAAGAATACTTCTCATTTGAAATATGGATGAATATAAGTACATTGTAAGATCTGCATCAACTGATGTGCTATTGATAGATTATATTCCTATTATTATAATTGTTTACTGTTTATATTCAAAATTGAAGAAAATACTGAATTCCAGTTAGAGCTTGGTGAAAGTCGGGATATATTCTGTATCCCTTCTCCAAATTCATTGACCATTTGAATTCCCTCCACACTCAGAGCCAATGGATTTTGGTCTTCACTTTACTCTACCTTCCTGGATTAAAAATTCTTCACAACTTATTTTTTCAAACTTGTGCATCTATAACTTTACCTCAAGTCCTACATTGTACCTTTCTTGGCTTATGTCAGTGTGAGATTCTCTTTTCTCTGATTCCCAGACCATTCCTCAGAACCACCCAGCAGTTATTCTCTGGGGTTTGACATTGATTGAGGATATTTTCATTAAAGATTCCCAAAAATTCAATATTTCCTTTCTTGTGAATATCAAGCTGAAATACTTCAGGCTAAACCTCTGTTGCTTTTTTCTTTTTTTCCTCACATCTTTCTTTCTTACCTGAAATGTCTGAAGTTCAGTTCCTCTTGGTACATATTACACTTAGAAGATTTTCATGTTCACTCATCACATCTCTCGATTTAAAAATGTGTGCTTAGTTCATTCCATTATCACATCCTTTTATAGACAGAAAACACTCAGCTTTCAGTAGCACACAGTGAGTATCCTATGACTTGGGCAAACCCCACTGCAGCAAGAACTAGGCATATTGTGTCTTCAGGCCCTGCGGTTTCTCCTTCAGGGTCTCTGGAAACATGATCTCTCTGTTCTATCTGCTCAGTAATCTGACTGCAGTTTTCACTTTCTGAGCATGTCTCAATTTCACGCTGTGCATCTGGCCTGAGTCCATAGTTTCCTTGTTCTCTTCTCTCTGTATTCTCCTATAACTTGCACACAGGCCTTTCTAGCTTTAATATTGTGAACCACACACTTGGCTTTCCACACCAGGCCTTATAAGCTACAATATAGTTGAACTGCAATGCCCACCATGATGATAACATGCTTAATAACACACCGTGGTTGGCTTTCCATTCCTTATCTCACATTACCAGTTCTTTATTGGAGGATTTTTGATAAATTGTTTTCACTCAATTGCTCGGGTTAGACTCTGCATCTGGAGGACTCGGTGTAACAGAATTGGTTCTGGGAAGTCACAGGATGGCATTATGGAATTAGATTGGTTGCTAGGTAATTTTTTTTTAATTAGGTCTCACTCTGTAATCCAGGCTTGTCTTGAGCTCACTATGTAGTCCAGGCTGAGCCTCGAACTCAAAACAGTCCTGCCTCTTCCTGGAATTACAGGCATGTGCCACCATACTCACTCAGCTAATCTTTTTCTGGTGCTGGGGAATTCAACCCACTTCTTTGTACATGGTATTCCAGTGCTTTAACTACTGAGCTACAACCACCTAGATCCCAGGTCAATGTGAATAGTAAGAGACATCTTATTCTGTATCATAATAACCCCACAAAGCACTCATCTACATTCTTGTCAAATAAAATATAAGTATTAAAAAGGAGTGTAATAATTTACACAGTTGCCTGAGCATTTTATCTCTGGCAACATAAAGTTAGTTCGGTATTACTAAAAGAAGACTATCACACACAGAGCAGCCAAACATTTTAAACATAAGTTACAGTATAAATACCAAGAAATCCAGGGCAGTATCAGCCATAACAAGAATTTGGATTGTACAGAAAATCAGGAACCAGTTCTAATTTTGAAAGCTATAGAATTTGCTTGCCTGTTTTTAATGTTGATATCACAGTTCTGACAGTTTTAGTGTAAGCTATAGCCCTTAAAGAAAAGATTTAGACCTAAATTGGTGACATTTATGAACAGATCATGCACAGAAATTTCAGATTACTTAAAATCCTTTGCCTTGGTAAAATTTACCTGTATTTCGTCGCAAAGGAGTGCTGTTTCTCATTGCCTGAAGATTTTACAAATTCTCATCGGGCCAAAATTCTTTGTAATATGGCATTATTATCTCAAGATCTATTTCAATCATTCCCCTTTTTTAATGAACTAAAAAATTTTCAGGGAAGATTTAATACGAATGTTCACCAAACTTATTCAAGAATTTGAAAAGGAAGGAAAATTGCCCAAATCATTTCTTGAAGTAAGCATAACTGTAATTCTAAAACCAGATAAAGACCCAACAAAAAACAAAACTATAGATGAATATCTCTAATGTATATAGGTACAAAAACACTTAGTAAGGTTCTTGCCGGCAGAATGCAGCAAATCATAAAGAAGATTATACACCATGACTAAGTGAGCTTCATGCCAAATATGCAGGCATGGTTCAACATATGCAAATCAATATGTGTAATACACCACATTAACAGATGCAAAGATAAAAAGAAAAAGATTATCTCAATAGATGCTGTAATAATGTTTGACAAAATCCAGCACCTATTTATGATAAAGACTCTGAAGAAAATAGGAATAGAGAGATCCTACATGAACATGATTCAAGCTATTTATAGCAGCCCTTCAGCTAATATAATTCTAAGTGGAGAAAGTCTAAAAGCATTCACACTAAATTCAGGAATAAGACAAGGATGCCCACTGCTACTACCACTATGTACAGTGCTTGAAATTTTGATAAGAGCCATCAGATAAGAGCAAGGAATAAAAGAAATACAAATTGGAAGGGAAGAAGTTAAGCTATCCCTATTTGCACATTACATGATGCTCCATACAGAAGAACACCCCCCCCCAAAAAATAAACCACCCAAAGACTGTTACAACTAATAAATAAATTCAACAAAGTAGCAAGTTAAAACATCAATACCAACAAATTAATAGCATCCCTAAGCACCAATAAGTAATTCAAAGAGAAAGATATAAAGAAAAAAACACCCTTCACAATAACAACAAAGAAAGAATAAAATACTTAGGAATGAACTGCACCAATGAGGTGAAAGACCTATACAAAGAAAGATGCAAATCTATAAGGAAAGAGATTGAAGAGAACTTCAGAAAATGGAAAGACATCCCATGTTCCTGGATAGAAAGAACTAATATTATCAAAATAGGCATACTTCCAAAGCTACTCTGCAGATTCAGTACAATACCAATCAAAATACCAACTACATAACTCATTTTTCACAGAACTAGAAAACACAATTTTAAAATTTATAGGGAATTAGAAAAGATCTAGAATCTCTAAAGCAATTCTAAGGAAAAAGGGCAAATCCCAGACTTAAAAAAAAATTACAAGGCAACAGTGATTAAATCTACATGGCACTGGTATAAGAACAGATGAGAGGACCAGTGGAATAGAAAAGAAGATACTGAAACAAACTCAAACACCCTTAGATAGCTAATTTTTGACAAAGGGGCCAAAACAATCTCCTGGAGAAAAGACAGCATCTTCAACAAATGGTTCTGGGGAAACTGGATCTCCACATGCAGAAGATTGAAAATTAGACTCCTGTCTATCACCATATCTGATTAAAATCAAATGAAAGTAGATCAAAGAACTGGACATCAAAACAGAAACACTGATCTTACTGAAATACAAAATAGGTGAAACTCTAGAAGACATAGGGACAGAAAAGAATTTTCTGAATAGATTACCCACTGTACAAGAAATCTCAGCAAGAATCACCAAATGGGTCTATATTAAACTAAAAAGCTTCTGCACAGCAAAAGAAACAATCATCAAGGTGAGTGGACAACCTACAGATCAGGAAAAGACATTCACCAGTAATGCTTCAGACAAAGGATCAATATCTGAATATAGAAAGAACTCAACAAATGGTGAAGCCACCTCAAAGAAATAACCCAATTAAGAAGTGGGCAACTGAAATGAAAAGAAGCTTCTCATAATAAGAAGGATAAATGGCCAAAAAACACATGAAAAAGTGTTATCATTGGCCCTCAGAGAAATGCAATTAAAAACAACATTGAGGTTTCATCTCACTCCAGTGAGAATGGCCTATATCAAGAACTCAAAACATCTCACTTTTGGTGAGGGTATGGAAAAATCTCTACTACACTATTGGTAGAAATACAATCTGGTACGACCATTATAAAAAACAATCTGGAGATTCATTAAAAAGCTGAGAATAGAAAGTTCAATTGATCCTGCAACTGCTCCACTGGGAATGTTTCCAAAAGAAATAACATCAACATCAAAAAAAGAAAGGAAGAAAGGAAGGAAGAAAGGAAAGAAGGAAGGGAGGAAGGAAGGAAGGAAGGAGCATGCATATGCATGTTTATGGTGGCACAATTCATAATAGTCAAATCCTTGAAACAACCTTCCCACCCATCCATAGAGGAAGGGTTAAAGAAGACGTGGTGCCTACACATAATGGAATAATAGTCATAAAGAAAAGGCAGATATGAAGCTTTTGGAATAAAAATGGGGCCACTAATGCTCACTAATGCTCAGTGAAATGGATTAAACACAAAAGATTGACTACAGACAGCTGTCCCTCTTATGAAATGCACAAAAATAATGGCATAAAAAGGCCCCAATATGAGTGACAGGGTAGAAAGAGAGCAATGGTCAGCTAGGAAAGGGATAAATCTCTGAAAAAGAGACAGTCATAGATGTTCATTTGTTCCCCAAATTCCATGTCTCTAATGTGTTACAGAATTTCAAATTCATCTATATACAAAATAAAAGAAGTAAGTTAATAAAAAATGACAGCATTCTCTAGATTTAGCATTATGGTAAGAATGATTAGAGCTAGTCATAATAAAAAGATTGCTTGACTTAAACCCTCAGAACAACAAGAAATGGTAAGCAGAAGTCTCATGTCAGCAATCGCATGGAAAAATGACACTAAGCCCGTTCTCAAACCCAGAGCTTATCAGTTGGATTCAAAAGTGGGTACTCAGGAAGAAGCATTTGATGCCACCATAGGATAGCGCTTATGCCCTCATCCTTTTAAACAGGGATGCACCATGTACCACAGCAAGCATGCATCGGGTGGAAATAAATACTCAGATCCTGTAAGGGCTGTTAGATACATACAGTCTGAGCTAAAACAAGTAACATGAACTCCACATCTTTCATGACCTTCCTGTTAGAATGGAATCTTAGCCCAGCTCCATCATGTTCAGCCCAGCGGTCTGAAGTTCTGATCCCGAGAACATGACTGTGATAGGGAGCATCCTCACACTGTTTCATTATGCTGTAAATTAAGAGACATTATGTCACTGCTACCCACTTCTACAAAGCAAAGATAACAAATCAGAGAAACAATATTACAAAAATCAGTTTCACCTGCACTGACTTAATTTTTAGAGTGATGATTCCCTAACCTATCCCAGCTTGTTTTACTAGTACAAATCCTTAAAAATCATAAAGTATGTAGCAGATGATGGTGTGTCATTAGAAAATCATGGATGGAGTTTTTCCACATGCAACTGCTATTCCAAATATAGTAATTTGTGTTTTGATACTTACTATGTGACAATATTTTTAATCTCCCCCCAAAAAAGATCAGAAGAATTTCTCACTTATAGAGACTAAAAATAATACTTTCATGTTCTTGTCCTAAGAAGAGAGCTCTGTTTTTTTTTTTTTTGTTCCAATATTACATTTGACATCTAACATTCCAAAGGTCACCACAATAACCTATTACATTAATGGCACCATGAAAAGCAGGCCTAAAAATAAGGAGATATCAAATATGCATATTCCCTGAAGAGATTGTAGAAATCAGGGCCTATCTGAATTTAGGGCTCCATTACATAGATGACATTCTTAAAAATCTCTTATTCTGAGACACTCTGTGACATTCCCTACAGCATAAAAGACGTATCATTACAACTTGCACTTTGTACCGGTCTACAAATAGACCTTTTTGACCATTTTGGCTTTTGAAATTAGGATATAACATACTTGGAATTACTATTAAAATTCATTTATACACAAGTGAAAAAAGGCCCATTTAAGCAGGATTAATACCATGACCCAAGGGATCATCAGCAGGTACTGTACTATGGCAGCAGATATAATGATGCTGGAGATGAAGGACAGTCATGTGTGAGAGGAGTCCTGAAAACAAATCTATTAAGGATGTTTATATTTTATGCTCTTTCCATTAAACAAAGAGAATATATTATATAGGATATCTTCTCTTAATCTCTGGACTGAAAACCCTCCAAACTTTTAGACACCTTTTTCTGTGAATGAGTAAAAAGAGACTTCTAACAATTTACTAAAATAATAAATTAGGAGTGATAGCAACATGATTTTAACAAAAATAGGTAAAAAGTTGTGAAATAACTTATTTCTTAGCAGACTTTGGACACAAAATAGACTAATTTTACCTTCTTGATTATTCTATTCTATGGAAATGATCCATGTAAGTACGAGGTGAGTGTAATTTTGAGTAATCAGTTACGTGTAAGTCATAATGAATCATATTGTGACATTTTATTAGTTTTTATTTTTAAAAAATCAAGTACTCTTTGGATAAAAATGCTCATATGAATTATACTCCATTTAAGCAAAAATTTGTGCAACCTCAAATCGTGTCTTTAAAAAATTGATATTCAAGGATTCCATGAGACATAATATTTGATCAGAAGAAAGTTCAGTTATGGCAATTATTGGGACACTGTTTCCTGATTACCCTCAATGAAACTTATAGAAATCTGATCATATAAATTTATTAGTATAATATAATCTCCATTCTTTTTAATTCTGTAATAAAGCTAAAGCTAATTGCTTTGGAGGTATGATTGCAACAATGTTTTCTTTGTAGACCTGCCAATCTTCAATTACCATATTGTACCTACCTCCACAATCAGTTATTGGAATATTGTGGCTAAATAACCAGAAATAAAAACGTGTAGGGACAGAAGGACCATGCAAGTGTTGGCATGTCAATGGGTAAATTGATTATTTGCAATATGGTATGAAGGTGTCTAAAAGCACAGCTTTATAAGTAGATAGAGCCAAGTCTATAAACTATAATATGTAAAAACCAGTATAAAGAAATTGCCAATGAAAACAGTGTATGTAGCTGTGGTTGTAACACTGCTGGTTAGTGTGCTAATTCCTCTAGGCAATATGTTGTCTCCTGAGAATATCCACCTCCTTCTTGTCTACCTTGGCTCTAACACTCCTTAGCGCCTCAGCCCCTCTGCTGCACCCACCTCACAAAAGCTCAACCTGCAAGAATCTTTCTGGATACATCTTCTACCTCCACACCAAGTTTACTGAGGACTGCTGGAAAAAAAGATCACATAAGCAGACAGACAGCTGTGAGTACAATCTCAAAATCTTTGACATCAACTACAGCCAAGGAGGAGATGAACAGATGGAAATATATACAAAGAATTCTTTCTCTAGAAATTATTGAAGAATGTGCTGCAATGAGATCAGTTTGAAAAACAGGAAAGAGAAAGCCGGTCTAGTCAGGTCTCAGAGACGCCAAGGAAGAGAGTGCAGGGAAGTCTCAGAAAGGACCATATCTAGGCTGAAGAAGGGGTGGGATAGGGGTCTCCATCACAAGTAACAAAATTGTCTACTTTCCAGGGCGTCTTGAAAGTTATTCTAGTATGCAAAAAAATCTTAAAAAATAGTTTTAACCTGTGACTGAGAAGACTGGGGATCTAGCTTCATACTATAGCATTTGTCTAACACACACAAGGCTGTGCGTTTGAGCCACAGCACTGCAAAACCAAAGTAGAGCAAAGCGTCCTAAAATGTGAGGATGTGAAAGCCAAGCGAAATGAAAGTTCAGCCATGAGCTATATGGAAAATTAATATGTCAGCAAGGAAAATATGTGCATAGTATGCTACTTGGCTCAATAATTATATAATCAGTAAATATAGTTACTCATTTAACTAAAATTCTTTATGTTTAAAATTTGAAGTTGAAGGTGACAAATTAGTTACCATGGTATAAAATCGGTAAAACTTGAACCATAGTAGTAGAAAATCAGCATATATTACATATGTCTGGTAAATTAACAAATGGTAGTATTAAATTAGCATTTTACAAAAATAGATGAAAAAAAGGAAGACTAAAACAACGAAGGAGACAAAAGTAGCTATCCCTGGACATTGATTCAGGGAAGTTAGGAAAGAGCAGAGCAAAAAATGTTACTATTTCACAGATTAATATGATAAGATTTGTTAGGTATCAATATTATGTGATATATGTAATATAATAATATCTAATGTCATATTAACTAAATGTGAAAATGAAATCATTATGAGTGAGTGTGAAGGTGATTTACTTTTTAAGATTATATATTTTGAGTGTAAGGACTTCAATTTCTTTGTATCCCTCAAAGGATCTAATTGTCTTGGTTTGGGCAGGTATAATAAAATGCTACAGACTGAGCGGCTGAAAAAGAAAAATTAACTTTCTTGCAGTTTTAGAAACGATAATTCCAAGATCAGGGTGTAAAAATTGTTAGCTTCTGGTGAGAAATCGCATCTTGGCCTGAAGATTGTGACTATATTTTCACATGCGAAGAAACAGACAGACCGATAAGGAGGCAGAGCTGGACCTGGTGGCTCAGACCTCTAATCCCGGAACTCCGGGAGGTAGAGGCAAAGAATTGCAAGATTAAAGCCAGACTGGGCATTTTAATCATTTGGAGAAGACTCTGTATCTAATTAGAAAGTAAAAAAGTGAGCTCGGGTTATATCTCAGTGTGAAGGCCCTGACTCAATTCCCAAGCAGGGTTGGATAAACAGAGGCAGAATGAGCTCTCTGATGTGATACATCTTCAGTTGATCACTGATTCCAACATGTAAACCTCATTTGTACAACCTTATCTAGTGATAATGGCTTCCCAATGTCCTTGTTCTCAGATACTGCGTCACCTTGGTGAGTAGGACCTCAACGCATGAATGACAGGAGCCAATATTCAGTCTAAAACACTAACAAATAGTAGCAGCTCAATAAAGGATCATGAAACATGTGGGCTTCACAACTTGACGAAGAACAATTCCTATTACCCTGGGACCTATCTTGACACTGCGTCTGAATCTCTGCAGTGTCTAACAATTCTTTTAGTTCATTAATATTCAACTCAAAACTTTCATTTTGCTTCAATGGCCAGTTTCTCTTATGACCCGGACCTCTGATTCATACCTTGTAGACTACAAATCAAGCCAGAAAATGCCATGATAAGTTATTACTTAATGGTCATTACTTCTTAGGTTACTAAAGAGCAGACAACCCAATGGTGCAACAGTTTTCCAATTTCTACATCTTCCCTTCAGTGTACATTATTCCCAGCTCTAGAAATACCAGTTTTACTATGAACCACAGACGTACTTTCCTCCTGCCCTAATCACACCACCAGCAAACAGATTGCATTACTTGTTCTTTCATTCTGCATAATGGAAAGAGAATAAAACACTTATAAGCAAATACTTGGGTTTAAATTGTATTTGATTACCTACTCCTGAAAACCACTGAGTATTATCTTTTACATCTGAAAACTTGGTAATAAGTGATGCTATCACCATTTCATTTGAAACCATAAACAAGAAATGTAAAGATTCTAGAATACAGTGAATTCAGAGCAAATGTTAAGAAATTCCTCCAGTATTTTCTAATGCAAAATAAAAATACGTACAAAGCAGCCAGAGTGATCAAATCATATATAGCAATTTGTAGCATCCTGGAGTGACTTAGATACTATGCAGTTCTACATTACATGAATCAGGACTTCTTGATTTGTTGCAACAAAATAAGTTAACCTGTGGAAGCAGCAGAGATTTTTTAAAAAGGAGTGTAACTCAGTCAATCATTTAATAAATATTCTCTGACCACCTCTATACACCAGGCCCTAGGTGAGGCCCTAGAACACAACATGACAAAGGTAGCCTTTGTGTGAAGGTAGTTTACAGTTCATATCTCAAAAGAAATCAAGGTCTGGTTGCTGGCAAGCTACAGCATGTTCTTAGAACTAACGTTAAAAAGGCACTGGGGAGCCGGGGACATAGACCAGTGCCAGAGCGTACACTAGTGTGAGTGGAACCCTGGGCTCAATCCCTAGCATATCTTATTTCTCCTATTTTTTGTGGATCTTTGTTTGTTTGTTTGTTTCTTTCTTTCTTTAATTTTTTATTTTCTTTTTCTTTCTTTCAAGTTTGTAGTTACACGTTCTCCACTGTCCAATGCTGCTCCAACGGCGGTGAGCATGAGAGGTAGCATCTCCAGCACACTATCCAGTGATGGCTCACTCTTGTGAATTCTTGATTACAGTACAAAAAAGAGAGGAGTTTCCTGTGGTCTGAGCAGACACAGAGCACAGCCATATTATTTTGAGCTGATCATTGGAATTCCAAACTTGTAAATAACTCTCACAAGGTATAAAATGTGTTAAGTCATACAAGTTGAAAGTCTAGGGAAGGGACTCAGATAAAATTCTCTTTCTCCTACACCAGTATTGGGGCAAGGAATGGCAACTCGTCCATTTTTAGTTACCATCTAATGCTAGTATAGCCCGATAGTAAGTTCTGGGGAAGACTTAAGAATCCAAATATTACTGTTTGCCAGCCATGATGGTTTGACACTTCTGCATATGTCTTATCTGGGAGCTAACTACTCCCATGTTGAGATTCAGGGTCAAATTATGTAAAGACAAGGGAAAATGTAATTAAACGGTAACATTCATAGTGTTTGCTACTCTAAAAGGAAACATCATCAGGAACCAGAATAACTGCGATAAAACTGTGAAGAAGGAAAATACATCCTGTGTCTTGAAGAGTCGTAAGTTTAGTGTAGCAATACAGAAAAGTAAGAAAATATTTTAGGCAAGAAGCATTCTTGAGCAATGGTGCAGAGATGAGAGCGAATGTCATTGGGGCTATGGAAGAGGAAAACTGGGAGGATTATAACAAAGCAGTGAGAATCTTTTCACACACCTATTTATACGCATGAGTTTGCTTCAGATTTCTTGGTGTCCAACTGAGTCATATTGTGCTCAACTTACGACAATGTGTGCTTTTGCCAGCTCCTTGTGGCTTTTCTAAAGTTTTGTACAGACTATAAAAGCTCAGTTTTCTGGCAATACCAAAATGTTATTGGAAATGTGGCAATACAAGTGGCTGGGGCTGCAAAGTGTGTTACCTTTTTCAACCTATCTGTGAGTTAAAAATAGCAGAAATGGATTTTTAGACAAAGCAATAATCCTTACCATGAAAGTAAGAAAGAGTAAGCACATCCTATACCCGCTGTGTAAATTATTGCTGTTAAGACAGACCTTCAGTCTTAGACAAGAGGGAAAAAAATCAATATTAATCCACTCATACTTGTAATGGAAGGATGTGGTCATATAAAGTATTACTAGCTAGCCCAGGATCACAGTCTGAATATGAAGACAGAGGCTATATGTTTGCTATGGAAACAATAGACCATAACATTGTATTTGATATGGAAAAATCAATCACAACATTACTAGCCAGGAACTGCTCCACGTGGAAGCAAGAATACAAAGTACCTCAAGCAGTTATTAAACAGAAAAGTCTTCATGATAATTTAATCACTTGAGAGGCCAGCCCAATTAAAATATCATCTGTCGATACTTTCTCTGGGATTAGTTTTCAGGAATAATAATTTTTGGTCTAAATGATAACATACAGAAGTAAAAACCATCAGGACCAGATGTACATTTTCCAGCAGGAAGCATTTTCAGTTTTATTTGGAGCTACCAAAGGCCAAAGTTCCTTTAGGCATTTTTCTGGAATTCTATCAGATAAAAATCCAAGCTTGCAAAGGTTTGGCAGTGTGGAACCAAATCATCAAGTAACAACCAGAGTGTACAAAGCCTCCAGGCCTCAGGAATCGGTAGGAATTCATCTCTGGAAGTGACCACACACATGTAGTGAAATGGCACTCCACTGGAAACTCAGACATTTAATTCCTAATGGCTCAGGAAGAGGCCATGGATATTTCCCATGTAACTGGAGGATAGGCAGTGTAAGCGAGGGAAGGTGAGAATGTAGACTGGTAAAGGTAAGTTGAAGTGTAGAATACCTAGAACATCTTCTAAAAATGTCAGTCTAAACTTAAAATCTACACTGGCAAAGAATTACTGTTCTTTTTTCTTTTTGTGTGTGTTGTTTTGTTTTTCCTCTGCCATGGTACTAGACATCAAGCTCAGAGTCTTTGCACTACTTTCTCGGCTCATTTTTTATTTTTGATTTTAAAATAGTCTCTCCAAGTTTCTAAAGTACGCAGACAGGGCTTGAGTTTCTGATCATCCTGCCTCAATCTTCCAGAGTGCTAGAAATATAAATCTTAAGAGATTACTTAACAAGACTGAGCTCCATCCTTCGCTAATTTTAAAAATTGAAAATGATTTTTGATATTGTTGTGAAAACCAGAAGGCACTGTCACGTGACTGCTTTGCATTAAAGCGAGCATTAAATAATTAATAATACTGTCATCAGTATTTTTAAAACTTCTAACTTTAAAAATAAAGACTGTATTAAAGTAAAAAGTTGGGTGATTTAAATTCCTCTCAGTAGCGATAATTTATTTCAAAAACAATGATCTTGAGCATTTAATTTCTGAATGAGTTTCACATACACACACACACACACATATCTCATATAAGTTAAAATTTCATCGGAATATGCCTTGAAAAAAGAAGCATTCTCCGATGTGCAAAGTTATTTCCTATTAGTAACATGAGATCCACATGCCCTATTCCCAGTCCCCCTAAATGATCTTGATTGTCCAGAGGTTCATGAGATGTCAAGAAATATTGAAAAAATATTCAGATATCTTAGAATAATTTCTCATGTTGCCTCCCTTTATCTTGTTCATGCCTTATTATTTAAAGAAAATCAAATAAGAAAAATATAGTTTCTCTGTTTTTTACCTCCTCTACTTTTATGCATATTACCAAACAAATAAGAATTTTTTTAAAATGTTATTTACAACTAAAGGAAGAACTGTTACTTTCTACACGTGTTATAAGAAACCAAAAATTTACAAACTCCCCCTTTTTTCCTCTACTGATTCTGACTATTTTCTCCCGAATTGACTTGACTGAGAAGTGCCCTATGCACAATAAAATCCTTCCAGCTCTGTAGAAAATACAAGACACAACCAGTCCTACCTGTGCTGCCTGAATTTCTCTCATATCCACTATCCAAGCCTTAAATCAGAGTTTATTCTAAAAAATAACACTGGCCAATCTCTTCTACAGAATATCTCCTGTTAACATCTTTACACATTTAATCCTTGCCCTTTGATAGAATATAAACATTGTGTGAACAGTCTAATGCTTTCTCTACTCAATCTAATGTATCTAATTGAATAGTGCTTGGAAAAAAATTAATTTGAAAATCTCCAATCCTCTCAAATCCATCTAGAGTTGCATGAGCTTATGCCACAGAGCAATTAATCACAGTTCATTGCCTATGCATGGAATGTGTTTCACACATAGCATTATGTAGACACTCAGGAATCGAGTATTGAAAAAAGAGTGACGTATGATGCAGTAGCATAATCCTGGGTGAACTGGACTCTACTGGCCTGAATTTCCTCAGTTATCAGAAAGAAAGAACAATAGCACTTTTCTCAATAATCTTGTGTTTAATAAAAGGATGCATGTAAAGTGTCTAGTATATGACATGTGTCACATAGGAAATGCCTAATAAATATTAATTTTACTGCAACCTCTTGTCTGATAGGATAACGATATGAGCCACATATGTGCTTTTCACGGAGCTAAATTCAAAAATCAAAAATAAAATTAGGCAGAATTATAAGATATTTAACTCAATATATTAAAAATTTATATCAGCACACAATAAAATATCAAAGTCAGTAATGACTCACTGTTTTCATTCTCCTTCTCATGCCACATCTACAAATGTTAGTACGTGTCTCACATTTATAGCTCATCCCAGTTCAGACTGGCCACATCTCACTTGCTTGATTGCTACATACGACTGACGTCTACTGATGTACACAATACAGATCTACATGCTTGTTTGGACATTACATACAACTACTCAGAAATAGGTGTAAAAAGTTGAAAAAGAAAGAGAAAGTAAAAAAAGATAAAACTCTCCAGGGGATGATCCAGCATAGGGGCCTGATGAGTCTCTGCTATTTTCTTACTCAGTAACCTTAGAAAACATCATGTTTCGAGGAAGTGTGTCATAAGAAGAACATTATTTGAGTCTAGCAAAAATGATTACCACCACATCCTTTTGAAGCATGTACCTGACATTATTTTAGAAAACAAAACAACTTATCTTGAAATTAGTTAACAGAGATGCAATTGTAGAGCTGCTCACGAAGTCAAAAAGACTCCATGCAGTGTTTAAAATGTTCTTCAAATGTTTGTAAGAAAATGTTTCTGTTCACGGGAAGCTGAACAAAGGTTTCCCTGGGGCACAGGGTTTGTCAGCTCAATGAGTACTTTTAGGTAGTGAGAAAAAAAAGAAAGAAAAAATCTGTCCATCCACCATCCTCCTTCCCCACGAGTTGATTTCACAAGCTCTTAACCTACTTTATTTTCTATTCATTTTCATCCTTTGGAGAGAAATTTAAAATATTTATTCACAGGATATTATTCTTCTAAAATACTTCCTAAGCCAAGGATTTGGTAAATAGCACAGGGGAAAAAAGTGTCTGAAGCAGACAGTATAATTATTATTCCTGAAGTTGCATTTTAAAACATTTTAATAATTAATGGGTTTTTCTGCAAAACCAGGCAAAGAACTAAAAGAATAAAGAGGCTCAGGAACCCGGGGTAAGCGAGCCTGTCCGCCGGCATGTGTGTACACACGCCTCATTCTTACCAAAGCCCCACAGCATTAATCATTTCTGTGGAATGGCAAGCAAGGCGACAGCTCTCCTCGGCGACTGCGTGGGCGAGGACGCAGCTCTAGCCATAACCCGCCACGAGGAGCGCACGACGGACGGGCATCGCTCCTTTTGTCAGATGCTGACAACTGAATCAATAAAAGACACAGCAGAAGTTCAATCGGAACAGACACCACTAATACGGCTGGCCTTTTGGGACCCACAGGAGCGTGGAACTGCTTTTCCATGTTAATTTCTCTCTACTACCCGTGGGGTTATCACCTTCTCTGGCCCCTGTTAATTAAAAACTGCCTCCTGCTAAAGTTCCCTGGCAGGCATGTCCCTAGTGTCAGCCTTTCTGCTGACTGCTAAGAGAAGAGAGGAGGGAGGGGTGTCGAGAAGGCTGTAGTGACAAAACGCTATTCCTGTGCTCCCTGGCTATACACGGTCACGTCGCTGGGCTCAGGGGCCCCAACACATCATACTTAGTAACTAATAGAAGCCACGTGAGAATAGTCAGACACACCGCTGTACCAAAGCCCAGCAGTGACATCAGTTAAGTAGTCAGGTAGGCAAGTCAATAGGTCAGTCGAGAGTCAGGGCCTTCCATTTTTTGTGTGGTCTTACTTGGAAATTTCCTAACCGAGGCTTTGGTCACATGCACATGTCTGTTTGTTAGCTCGGCTTAGCAGCCACATTTTACTCTTTCCCCACAGCAGAGACAAGTTTCTTTCTCCATTTTTTCCAAATCTCACTTAATGTCAGGGTCAATCCTACATACCAGTATATTTTAGGTGTGTGCAAAAGCTGAGATATGAGAAAACAGGTTTTATCTTCAAAAATAAATGGTAGCTGGGGATGGAGGCACAGCACAGCGGTTAAAGTGCTTTACCTAACGAGCACAAGGCCCTGAGTTCGATTCCCCAGCACCATATAAGCTAGGAGTGGTGGTACATGCATGTAATCCCAGCAGTCGAGAGGCTGAGGCAGGAGAACAAACAAATAAAATAAATGGCAGCTAAGTACTGTAAGCTATGTTAATGTAGACATGAATTGCTGCCATGGCTAGGTGATCTGATTAATCCCAATTGATTATTTGATTAAATCTATATTTAGTTATTGTACACCCAAAACTGCAGCAGTATGTTCAAACAATACAGAATGACACACAGTAAAAGAGGGAAGTCTCCGGGTGCACCAAGAAATCTTAGTAATCATTAATTGTTGCTAATATAGATATTTCATCATTTTAAGTTATTTATGTTTATACATATGTGCATAATTACATGGCATTGTCATTATTATATAAAAATCATAATGAATGCCTTTGCTCCTACTTTTGGCTGGACCTAAAAGTATATATTGGGGCTGTTTCCATGTGAAATGATCTAATTTATTCAACTGTGGAATATTATTTCATAGTGTTTGTATCTATTAAAATTTACAATAATTCAGTGCATGCTCATGTAAATTTCCTGTTATTTTTAGGTTACAAAGAATATTTCAATAAAACATGTTTTACATGAAATATTATTTTATCTAAAGTAGAAATATTAGACAGACATTGACATATATTAAAGTTTGACAAATACTGCAAAACTGTTCTGTAGAAAATCTTCAATGGTTTTTCTTTTGGTGAAAGGGCATGGGCTTCCCATTGACCCATATTTTCTTCAACTCTCAATGTACCACTCTTTTTAATATTTTACCGGTTGTGGTTTGCGAGACTTTACTTGCAAACTGTGCTTTCTAATCTTGATCATATAATCTTAATCACATAACCTCTTTGAGCAATATAAGCTTCTATGTTGCTACTCATACATAGAATAAATCATATTTTCCACCCTCTATCTAACACAAATACATAACAAGGCAGCACTTCTGTCTTCTCTCCATGTTTTTTGGCAATCAATCATGAACTATACCATCTTTGATTTTTATCATAACATATTGGTTTTTTTACTTTAACGTTTAATTTTTTTCATTTTGCTATGTTCTACAATTTACCAATTTCTTTAATTACTCTCACCTGAATTATTATTATTAAAACTTCTTACAGTATTCTTTCAGGGATGGTTATCTCTGGCAAGTTGATGAATCTTTGGACGTCCCAAGAAAGATTATTTTTGTTGCACAATTGAGTATTAATTAGGTTAGAGGTATGATGTACAAAAAACTATCTTCCTTGGACTGAGAAAAACACTATTACAGTTTCCAACGTTCCAAGTTCTCATTCTTCAAAAGAAGAATCAAGTAAATAACTATAGACTCAGACAGCATTGCAGAGGTCAAGGATCTACAGCAACTAACTTGAATATCCAATCAAGAAAAAGCCACTTTCAAGATGATAAGAAATTTCATAGTGGCTTCGCTTTCATTCCCTGGTTCCCTTTTCAGAATAGATGACAGTATTAAAAAGAAACAGTCCAGTTTCCATTCTGATGGAAAGATAAGACCAGAACTTGCTTGTAAGGTTTTAATCTATGAGTTACTGAAGAGATTGTTTTCTATATCACTTGACTCAGAGCTCAGATAGGATGGCGACATGATTTGAGTCTCAGGTTAGAAGCCATCGAAGACTGTGGCACATGAAAACTGCATAGGGAGTCCTGACCTGAAGAATCTTGGGGGCAACAGATTTGTGTTAATCTGCTTTTTGTCAATATAACAGACTATTTGACAATGACCACTTGAAGGAAGGAAGGCTTGTGCTGTTCAGTTTCAGGGGTTGCAGTCCATGGTCACCTAGTTCCATTGCTTTTAGGCCTATAATGAGGCAGAAACAGCATGGCAAAGACTGCAGTAAGTTAAAGTTGCTCAGCTCTTGGTAGCTGGGGGTGCAGGGAAGAAGAAAAAGAAAAAGAGAAGAGGAGAAGAGAAGACAGGCTGAGAGGAAGGGGTAAGCTGGGGACAGGGTAGAGTCCGTGTAGTCGTGTCTACAACCCCCTCCTGTCAACTAGGCCATCTTTCTCAAGTTTCTATTATATCCCAATGTGTCAACTAACTATGAGAACCTATCAACTGATTAATCCCCTGACAAAGTTACAGCCCTCACGACATGATTGCCTTCCAAAGCCCCACCTCTTAATATAAGAATCTTTTGGGTGATATTTTAAATCCAAATTAGAACAAGATCATAGGTGGAAAAATGCAATAGAGGATCCAAAGCCTCAATAAGAAGAGGTGAAATTCAAGAAACTAAAACATTCAAAGACAACCTTTTGTATGGAAAAATTGAAGAAAAATATACATTGTGTCCCAGGCATCATGCATGCACAGAATGGAACTGGAAGATCTAAAGCCTTACTGTTAGGCTGATGAAAGGAAGTGGTTTTTTTTTTTCCCTCCAAAGAGTGCTAGTGTGCAAAACCCAGCAGACATTAAGTTTTGTCCTACTTTCCAGCAAATAATTACCCAGAAAATCATAGCCCATTTAAAGAAACAAAATAAATCTCCAAAACTACCCTAAAGAAACATAGAACAATTCATCAAGAATGTGTAACAATCATAACCCCAGATATGGAACTTTGAAATGTGTGAAACAAATGTAGAATTGAAGAAATAAATAGACCTATAGTAATAGTACGAAGCTAGGCTATATTACTCCATCTTCAGTGACATATTGTGCCAAAAGAAAGAATAATAATTAAATAGAGAGATTGAACAGCCCTACAGAATAATTGGGCCTATCAGAATAACTGAACAATTCTCTCATCCGTGTAGAATACATGATTTTATCAAGTGGACATGGTATGATCTCAAGGATAGATTGGTTGCATTGTAATAGGAAAAAAGTGTTAATCATTTTCAAAAGATTGAAATCATCCAAAGAACCTTTCACTATCATAATAATACAAAATTTGAAATCAAAAGCTACATGAAAATCCTAAGAACCAAAAATAGGTGGAAATACATTCTTGAACAACAACTCAAAGAAGAAACTCATAAGAAAAACTGTAAAATATCTTGAGGAAATAAAAATGAAAACACAGTATATTGAAATTTGTAGGTTATCACAGGGAGTGCTAAGAGAGAAATGAGTAGTGGTAAATATATTTTCAAAAGTAGTTCTGTTGCATTTAAAAAGGTAAAATCTACAACTTCACACATTAAAGAAGACTAAAAGCTAGATACAAATCTAAATATAGTACATATTTAGACACAAATCCAAACCCTAAATTAGCAGAAGGAAAGAAATAATTGAGATCAGGATACAGACAGAAATATTCTAGAATGTGTCTCTTTATTTTCTTTATATAGTATTTCATAAAGAAGTTCCTGGTATCACATTAAATCTTTTCTCTTAAAGGATAAACTGCATTTCTTTTCTCATTTTTATGAAAGAACTAAGTATTTCTTTTGTCTCTCCATTCCACTACGAAAGGACCCTGAACATGCTCAGTTTTTCACTGACCAGCCAGTGGGCCCTTTTAAGCACAGGTGTATGAGTCTTGAAAACATTTTCCTTTACTTTTACTTTATTATGTACTCACCATAGTTCACTGTTACTTCCCTTTAAAACTCATATACAGGGATAGCAGAGCCCTTATTGTTTTCATCTTTTACAATCTTGCTATGTATTTTGGAAAATTTCCTTGACTTCACCTTCTGAATTACTAATTTAATCTTTGTTTATATTAAAATATTTATTTAGTTCTTTTGTTGAATTGTATTTGCAAGCATGCATTTTAAGGATTTCCCCTATCTATTAATTTTTTTGTATTTGCAATTTCTTGTTCTAAGTTTTTTTTAAGACAAATCCTCTCAAATTTTTCTGAAAGTATCGAAAGAATTTTTAGAATTTTTTCTTCTTTGTAGTATATTTCTATGCTGCTAAGTAAAATTATATCACTGTCTATCTGGATTTTTATCTTCCATGATGTTACTATCTTCAAATGGCTGGATCATTTTTTTCAAACATGTGAGAAAAATTGAGATTGATCTATGTAGATAGCTAATATGAATTTTCTGTGCAGTTATTTCTCTAGTGTGCCTCTGGCAAAATTTGAGAAGCCTTGGCATTTTTTTAAAGTGCTGTGACTTAATGATTATTAAAATTCATTTTTGATTTTGGGGACCTAAAATATGATGAAATCTTTACAGCAGCTGCCAAAATATGAGAGGTTTTCTTTTCTAGTAGGAAAAGTCAGCATTTGGTTTCAACAGAATGCCTTTCTTTCTTTCAGATGAGCACGATGGTCCGTAGGTGCCTCAGCTGACTGATTCCCGAGCAGGCTCTCACATTTGTGCTTGCCACCGTTTCCAGCCAGAGAGATGATATCCTATAGAACATGGTTCTCAAGTTTCATTTTAGTATAATGTTGAACATAAGATGGATAGGTAGGTCGGTCACAGATTCAGTGCTTTTGTGATATTTAATTTTTTTCTGAAAGCTATTCTAGAGGTATCTTGTGCCACCTTTATCATTTTTGACCTTGACACATTTTTTGACCTTGACATATTTTTGACCTTGACAGTTCCTGAATTTCTCCTACAATTTATTTCTGAAATATTTTCAGCTATAGTTTTCTTATCATTATGATCACTTTTTTTAAAAGAGTGTGGTCCAGCAGTGATATTAGAATTTAATTTCTAGTACTAAAATATTTTGTTACTTATATGTCATTTTTCAAAGGATTTGAAAATAATAAACGTAAATGGACAGACTCTTTAAAATCCTGATCAACTCTATCTGGAAAAAAAATCAGTTTAGGAAGTTACTATGAAGTGAGAGAGAAACAAGGGGATTTAAGCTCACGTGGAATTCTAAATGTGACTTTTCTGGCAAACTTTACTGAAGCAAAATACTTTGTGTGATATGGGCATGTGACTACGGTTTAGTTTAAATATCAAAATGGCTTCTTAACTATAAGTAAATGTTTCCATTTTTTCTATCCATGTAGCTATAATTTTCTGCTAAGATATGGGTGAAAACAAAAAGAACTTAATTTAAATTAAAATTTTACTTGCTCTACTACAATTTATACTCACACAATTCAGATATGCAGAATACCAAATTTTTTCACCTTGTATATAAACTCTGATAGGTAAAGAGTGGGGTGTATTGTGTCTCTGTGTGGGTGAACTCCTTCCTTCCAGGGAATATCTCTGTATAGGGGGAATTCACTTATTCATTCTTTCCTTTATTCAGCTGACTGTAGCTGAAAATCTGTTATATTCTAGATTCATGCCATATATGTTATGACTGGCAGCAGTTTTACCTTCCCCGACTTACAGTCTGGTTAAGGAACACACACAAAATATGCACATCCGTACATAAAATAACTGTAGTAGCAGACCTCTGAAGAAAATAAAGCAAAGCACAGTGAGGATGGTAGGAGGGGCTACTTAAGAAAGAATTAGCTGGGAATAAATCCCTACAGAAAGAATTTTGGAGCAGTGATTTGAATAAAATGAGAGGATGTAGTTGTAAGGAGCTGAAGAAACAGCATTTTCAAGAGCAGCACCAATCTTCAAAAGCTCCAGTAGAAATGGTCGTCATATGTTTGAAGCACCGGAAAGTCACGTGCCTGGAACAGACTCAGGAAAGAGGTAGAAGGCAAAAGCAGAGAGTCGGGGAAGGCCCGAGTACACTGAGTGAACGCATTCTGGATCTGTGTGGTAGAAGCTCCTTCAGGCCACATCATCCTCCTTGATCTCCAGGGCGGAGCCCTGCCCTGAGGTTCGCTCCTCCTGGAGCACCACAGCCCAGAACACTCGCACTGACAGGCTCCAACTTTAGCCTGCATTTCACTGCCAACTATCTGAGATTTAGCCCAGTGTCTTCATAGGCTCTGCTCTAGGAAACCCTTGCTTCAGATCTTAAGAAGCAACTCAGGATTTCTTCTTCCCTCTTCTCTGCTAGCCACAGCTGATTTTTTCTATTTACTTATCTTCACGCTGAACCACAGGAAGATATATAGTCCTCTTGGGCCCTTTTAATGTAGAGAACATCTGTCTTCTCCTGTAGTCTCAGTAGCACTGCAAGGTCTTGGTGAGTTTGTGTCCTCGCAGGGCCAGGATCAGGAAGCAAACTTCAAGCTTTTTTCTTCTTCAGATTCTCACACACCGTGGAGTTAGTACAACTTCCTCTAGTCCCATTTTCTCGACTCGTCCTTTCTGTCACTTCTTGCCAGGATTTCAGTTGCAAAGACAGGCAGAGATGGAACCTCTCAGCCCTCCTGATCCTGATGCATTCTTTGCTAAATATTTATTTTCATATCTCCTCTCATAATTATTTTATTTTGGGGGGGAAAAACCCCAATTTCTCTGAAGCCATGAACTTCTCCATCTTTAGGACTTTAAGTTTGATTTTTATAAACTCCATGTTTTTTGCATACCAGACTTTGCTTAATGATTTCAGCAGGAATTTTTATATAGAATTTTGAAATTCAAGAAATTTAGTTTCTTTCAAGTTCTTGGTTGTAATGATTAATGAGTATGCATTTTAATACTTTTTTGTTTGCTCATGTAATCCGTTTTATCCTCCCCCACTCAAAATTCAAAGATCTATAAAAGTAATGACGGATGTTTTAACATTACTTTCCTCAAGAACGGATGGAGAAATCTGTCATTGATCTATAACTATTGGGTGAGAGGTTGTGGTTAAAAGTACATAATATAACATTAGCCAGATGGATGTGGAAAAATTCCAGTGAACGCTTCCCCTTCTGAAGAAAGACCAATAGACAGACAGATGCATGAATACAGACAAACAAACATATACAGAGACAGAAACAGCCAGGCAGGTAACAACACAATGACAAAGAGAAGCAGGAAAAGGAAAAGAAAAAGGAGGATAAACTCACTTTTTAAATATGTATACATTCTGGAATGTCAGCTGAAAATTAAAGTTTTGAAAATGTTGAAGTTTGTGCAAAGTCACACAAGAAACACACGAGAGAATTAAGATGGAAGTTCTGATCTGTGTCTGTGTACCATACCATGGGACGTGTCAAATTAAGCCATATTGATTATTCAGGGAAATGTTATAAACAAGTAAACAATCAAGTCTAAATATTTCAGGTATGGATTTATAGACATAATGTGTTTTTGTCTGTATAAAGAATCATTAAAATATATGAATAACAACAATTTTTACCCTTAATATTATTCAAAATTGAATATTTGGTTGCAACACACATAAAGCTTTATCATCATTTCTGTGTGCATAAAAAGAGGCCATCTTTCCCCCCTTCATAAATTGGACAGCTTTCTTGTAACCTCTATTCCAGCTGTACACCTGATAATCAAAGATGCTTTACTGGAGACCAATGTGTATTCAGGTTCAGGGGTCCTAACAGTCAAGCACTCTGGTGCTGAATGAGTGCCAATAAACCAGAATGGACTCAGTATCGCCCCCGGGACTAAGACAAGCAAGTGTATGAAGCAGAAAATAAATTAACTACAGATAGATTTCAGATCCAAAGAGCAAGAGCAAAGCTAGAACCAGAGCTAGATTTTAGCTAGAGAAAAAGGAAAAAAAAAAAAAATAGATTGAAAGTCAATTTTATTCCTCCACGGACATGCCATAGGTACAATGAAAATAGGTACTGATTTTCCTAGGTTATAATTGCATATTTTTTTGTCTCTTGTCCCAATATGATTACCAATTTTGTCACTGGGATTCTCAAAATTACTTTACACTAGAAGGACTTCTGTGGCACCTGGTTTGGGGCCAAACTGTGTGTTCACATCATCCCCTTGTCAATGACAAGAAGCCATATTGAAGCTTGAGCAAATATTCGAATTTTTTGGAGACACAGGTTGACTAAGCAGGTCCATTGGCACGACTTAACATGCACAGTCAGGTTAGTGTCCCAATTAATATAAATTAACGATTGGGATTAGAGTGAAAACCACAAACAAGGACACAACAACACAATTATTTGTTTCAGTAAAACAGAAATTATGTGCTTCCACTCTTAACAAGTGCTCAGCTTCTCTCCAATTTATTAAATTATATGTACAACTAGCTACTAATACTTCTAAACTTAAAGGATTCTTGAGATCAAAGACTGATTTGTACCCTTTTCTATATCACAATTTCTAGCATAAAATACTGAACATTGTAGGTATCCAGAATCAATTGTGAAATTTAGAGTTATTTGGACAAAAGAAAGTACTCAGAGCCACCCAGGTTCTTACATGAAATGCCAATGTTTGCCTTATTTTCTTGTATCCATATAGAATGGGGATGGAAAGATAATAAGTTTTCCATAGCTGTTATTTAGAAGATAATATCACTGAATTTATTTCATATGAGGAAACTGAGCCTCACACATGTTACTTCACGATAACTAATGCACTATATTTGCTAACAGATGTAAGATAATGGCCTCCAAATATTCTGTTAAACTTTGATCTAATGAGTTTTTTAAAAACCTGGTATATTCACATGCATAATTCTTTTTCCTGTTTGGAGATAACTGAAGATGCATTCTATACTTTCTAAATCTACTAGCTCCAGTACCCACAGTTTTTACATATGAAGTTCAGCTAGGCTGTCTTCCCTAAAGTATTGCACCTTCAAAACATACCAAAATGAGCACAATAAATCATATATTCATGATCTTGTGGTACTTCACAAGCTAAAAAAGAACCTTTATTGATTTAACTGTTTCACACCAAACTATTATAGGACTTGTCCTGAGACAATGCCTAGTTACTAATCATTAGAAATGCCTTACATATATCACAGAATTCTTAAGAGCTCTTTGATATTTATGTACTGATAAATCTGATTTCTGAGTGATTTATTACTTGCTTTAAATGTGCATACTTTACAAAATAATGATCCAACCACAACAATGCAAACCACAGTTTAGCTTATTAATACATAACTCCTTATATTCTAGATGTGCAGTTCTGAACCATACAAATACATAAATAAAAATGGTGAATAGTTTTAATGATCATGAAATATGATTTATTTAATCAGTAAAATTTTATCTTAATAAATTTTGGTTAAGAAATAAATATAGAATTAAGTCAATAGGTTGAAGACTACAAAATTTTAGAAAATATCTTAGCCACACAGAGCCTTCCTCAAGAAAGTCACTATCACCTAGTATCAGTAAGTGACCTAATTACATTATAAAGTATCACATACCCTGTGTTCTACTTGCAAGCTGTTATTTCTGTCCTCAGTGTCTAGGAAGGATTACTCAATGACCTTTTTATGATTAACAGTATTTTTAAATAGAAATATTCAATTATATTTAAATAACATTGGCTTAGACAGCTAATTCAGTGTATTTTAACAAGTAGCCAGTTAATTTAGTAAAATTAAGCAATCAGTCAAATACCATTCAATTCAGACAGCAGCTTATGTGGTACAGAGGCACTCCCAACTCTTTCCCACTTCTGGATTCCTGGTAGTCATAACAAAAACTAAACTCCCTTATTAATCTACACAGAGCATTTCTCAGTAAACATGCGTTTCCAGAGAATTCATTTCCAGATACATTTTAGATGCAATTGTGTTTAATATTTTTAGATCAGCTGGCATTAAAAATTCAACACTTAAATTTTATTAAAGAAATCATACCACAAACTTCTTTTTGTTTTAAATATGAGTTTGTAGGCTCTTAAATGTTTAATGAAAATGTGAAAATGAAAAATTAAAAGTAGCATAGCAGATACGCCAAGTGAAACCTTTGATGTTACACTTAATTTTGTCCCCCAAACTGTAAAGGACTTTTGATGTGAACAAATATACAAAAGGCTATTTTTATTAGAAAATCTTAACCTGTGGAAAGTGAAGCATATCGTTCAACCTTCGTGTGTTTGCAATCATCACAGTGCCAAACAGAAATGTGCTATCTTGCTAAAGCTTCACATTTTTAGGCAGAATGGGAAAACAAAATTCATTTGTCCTCTATGAGAACCGGATTCTTTGTCTAATTTCCGTTTGCGTCTTTGGCAGCTAAAACACCTTGAAATTACCTTCTCCAGCATGGAAGAGTGATCTTTTTTCCCTACCTCTAGCTGTCAGAGTGATTAGAATTTTAATTAGCCAAGTAGAGTGCAGAGAACAAAATGACTGGGGGAAAAAAGCGCACAAAAGACTCGATTGGCAGAGACACAAAGGGGCGACCAAAGCTGCCTCACAGTACGGATGCTACCCCCACGATTCTCCTCGTCTCTGATTGCCTGTGCCTAAGGCACACTGCTGTCCTGTACCCTCCCACCAGCGTGAGATGGCAAGGGACTATGGAGTGTTAGTCTGAGCTGTCACTCAAAGCAAAACAGGCTTTTAAAGTCCCCAAGCTCTGAGCAGGTCTATTTCAATTCCTAGTGACTTACTATGGATCTTACGTTCAACCGCAAAAGGAGACATTGAACAAGGACTCGAACTCTCAGCTCAGCAGTAGCACCCTCATATTTGGAAGAGGATTTTTTTCCTGTGTAATCTGAGACACAACAGGAATCTTTCAAGGAGATGCTCAAGAAATATGGAAAATTTGGTAGTTGCTAATTGACTGAAAAGGAATAAGAATATTTCAAAAAAAAACTAAGACAAACCGAAATAGCCCACATTCAATTACAATATTCATTTATTCATCTATCTCATCTATCTTGGTGCAATGTAGTCAGACTGCATGCATGTGTACGTGTGTATTATTTTGTATCACTGAAGGCATCAGCCTCCTGTCCAGGTTTGCTCCTGGTTCTGTTGGTGCTGACTGCATGACCTTACAAATTTTAAAACTCTCTCAGCCTATCAACTGTTAAACATAGGGAACCTATAATATCTGTCAGGGAGATATAAAGAGTGACTGAGACAGTAGATATGTGAGTATAGTAATAACTGTACACAAATAATTGGCAGTAGGTCACATGTAATATGAAAATTGCTATGCAAGCACCTGGGTGGAAATTTAACTTGACCCGAGAAGGGAAGATTTTGATGGACAAAGATGGGAGCTGGTGATTTTAGAAATAAGCAAAACCACAAAAGGGCAGGCCATGACTCAAGGGTGGTGAGTGTCAAAAAAATAGAGAGAGAAATGATGAGAACCGGAGGCTAGAAGAGAACTTTGGCAACAGTAGGCTAGGATAAGAAGACGCTGTACTCTGACGTTCAGGCCAGGGTGTGTGGGACAGCAGCCTGGGGCAACAGAATCCCTTGGAGAACAGATACACTTTGAATAATCTCCTGTGTCAGAAATGTTTTGTGATATCAATATTTATTGTACAGGGATGTCAGGAAAAGCCAGCTAACAAGCAAAATGAGAGAAGATGGAGCTTTGAATTGGATGGATAAAGGAGGATGGTAGGAGAGCCAGACGAGCAAAACGGGAATTAACAAGGCAGAGGGAGCTGAGTAAAGGAGAAGTCAGCGATGACTACAACATTTCACATCCAGAACTGAAACAGGTGACACTATTTGCAAAGATGTAGGAGTTTCTGCAGTTTTCAGGACAGAAAAAGAAAACAAACAATAAGGGAAAGACCAAAATTTCTTAAGTTCCCAGTTGCAAAATGGAGTAATTCAGAACCATGTAATAAATATTGTTTCAGTTAAGCTGCTGCCAGACAGGATATAGGCTCTCCTTTGAAACTTAATTACTTCGTTTCTGCCACTTAGATTTCATTTATTGGATTCATTTTTAATTGATTACTAAGGACCACTCAAGGCACTGAATCTGACTTAATTTTCAAGCTGCATAATGCTAATGTTTTATTATTTTTAAGGTAAATCTTAACTATTATTATTCCTTTTACTAAATTTATAATTTAATTGGGATTTTTATTGACAGTAGAATTCATTTGGAATTGATATATTTAGGATATTGTAAAATATCATATATCTATTCTCTAGCACAGAAAATTAAATTAAAAATAGATGCATTACATGAAAATGCCACTTCATAAATGCCTAACCAAACTGTACTATTTTCTAATTATTATGATTAAGAAGTTATTTAAATTCTATTTTACATAAAATTTGTATTTCATTTAAAGTCTGGGCTAAAGAGTTAAAATCAGAAGACTCTCAACAAATGGATCACTGTCAAGCTTTGGCAAATGCACTGCTGGTGTAACAAGTCGGTCTGCTGACCTTTTGTCTAGTAACATAACGCATGAAATATTTGTAATTCATGGAAATCAATCCATGGAGAATATTTAGTTTCATGTAATTATAGACCACTGCAAAATCTAAACAAAGGTGAAGGAAAGGTTTTTAGGAAAGCAATGGTACACTGTTGATAAAAAAAAAAAAAGCAAAGTTCAAAGCACTGATCCATGCAATGCATCTTTAAATACTGGTAAGAGGCCAGTAATTATAGTTAAAGTTGGTTACCAGCTGTGTTTTACTGTACACACTTTAAGGCACCCTTGGAACGCAACCCTGTACTAAAAAATGTTGGGGGAAACCATACGATCAAAACTACCATCGAGTTTCACATTTTTTATGGTACTTTTCCTAGGTGCTATTTTAAACAAATGGTAACTAGTTTAGCCAGGTTATCTATCTCCTTTCATCATTCATCCAGTCTGTATCTCACTGGCAGTGAGAACGATGTCTACACCCGGTAAGTTTCAAATGAAAGCGTGGCCCCGTCACTTAATGAAGTACTGTGTTGGGCAAACCACTGAGATTTTATTTGCATACATTAAGAGACTGATTGGACTACTTCGAGGGTCAAATATGGTGCTGGTTTTAAGATGTTTTGGCAGTGCCTGAAATGTACTAATTGCTCAATAAATATTAGCAGGTACCTTTTTTATTTACAGAGAATAGAAAGGATATTTATGGGTTTATTTTCATCCCTCCCTCCTGTTTCCTGTGTCTAGCTGTATAAGGTTTGTCTCCACACAAAGTCCTTTCTCTGCACTACTGAGTTGATTGTTCAATCCCTCTGAAAGTCTCTAGAAAAGCCAGATTTTGTGCACTAGAGTGTGTTGCACTTTTTTCTAGTCCCTAAGAAGCGCAGGATTCTCTCTCACTTACCGATCAATACACAATTTTCTCCTTACCTTTAGGAAACTCCTCCTTCTCTTTTGCTAGGCTTACTCCTATCTGGGGCTTTAGCCTAGGCATTGGCTTTTGCAAAAATCTTTCCCCAGTGCCATCTACCAGGATCAGACATCCTGCTCTGCTCTCCACTTTCAGACATCTGCTCATTTCTCTTTCTTGGCAAAACCATTCTTTAGGGCAAATAGTTGGTACACATCCTGTATACTCCTGAGTCAGTTCCAAAGGGGAAAGACCTAGTTTATTTTGCTTTCTAATACATCCCCAGCAACTGGCATCACACCTCGCACACCGAAGGTACTAAACAGATATTTTTGGAGTGACTACGTTAGACAATATTTGTGACTAAATATTATTGAAATATCTGCCCCTGTTCAACTTAAATATTAAGTTCCCAACTCTCCCATTCTAGCTGGAACTTAGTATGTAGCCAAGAATACAGTATTCTCATTTTCTAATAGTAATTTTCAATATTTTTTTCCTGACACCAACTTGGAATTTATTTGTAAAAGATATTCTCATATGTAATTTCTTTATTTTACTAGCTATAAATTTGTCCTTTTTTCCCTTTACTTGATGAGTACGTGAAAATATAAAGAAATAAGAGTATTACAATTCCAGTATTAAGATAACCTAACTTGTATCTGGTTATAGAATGTAATAGTAAGATAATCTTTAGACAAAAGTTTTCTCATTCTCATTAAGTGAATTTAAAGATATTCAAAGTTTATTTTGGGTTATCTTTTTTTCTGAGAAAAGAGTTGCTAAAGCAGGCACTGTCTGCCACATTTTTGACTGCGATTAAGAGAAACAATGTAGAAGGTATCACATAAATATTAAATGTCCCAGATCTAAACTCACACATATAAAAATCACTTCTGTTCACAAATTATTAGCCAGAAATAGTCACAGAACCCCAACCAACCATCTGAGATTCAAGAAGTATAATGTTACTATGTTCTTAGAAAATGTAAAACTTAAAATAGCATCAAAAACTAATAACTATCACATAATCAAACTTAAATATTTTAAATTAATATCTTGTAACCAGCTGATCTTGGCATCATTCACACAGTATTGATTTTACAGGCATGCATACCATAAGAGTTGTGCAGTCACAGGTGTTTTCATTTATATATCAAAAGAAGGCCTGAGAGGCCAGGCAGTATGCCCAAGGGGAGACAAGGTGGAGTGGAGATCCCGAATAGTTGAATATATCAGGAATGTGGAATGTCTGCTCAGAGCAGCTGTAGGGTATGAGCAGAGCAGATCAAGAGAGAAGCCATGTGAGCTATCACTGGCAAGGCCATAGAGTTTGGGGTCCCCAAGCCATTGAGAGCTTTCAAGTCATAATACTGGCTCTGGGTGCTGTTAACACAGCCACAGGATTTAATGTTTACCCTCCTGAGTTTCAGTACTGGTTTGGTCTGACTCCATCCTATCCTCTTGTTCTTCCTTTTGAGAATGGAAACGTTTATTCTGTGTCGTTATATGTCCAAAGTATTTAAATTTCTTTTTGATTTTTTTACAGGGGCTCTCTATTATAAGTTTGATGTCACCGAGGTGACTTTGGACTTAGGTTTTTCAGCAATGCTGCAATTGTTAAGACTTAGACGATTATTAAAGATGAACTAAATGCATTTTGTATGAGGGGGGCATGAGCCTTTTGAAGGTCAAGAGTAACATGCTACAGTTTAGGTCTAAAATATCCCCAAAAGTTCCACATGTTTGGAAGGTAACTTTCCTCAGCCTCGCAAGTGCTGGTATTACAAATGTGGGCCACCATGGCCATTTTATGTGGTGTTGGAGAATGGAACTAGGGTACATAACGCTTGACTTAGTGCTTGCTGGGCAAATGCTTTAACCGCTGAGTCATGCCTCCAACCCCCAGGACAATTACTTTAAATGATTGAGAAAGAGAAGAATCTGAAAAAAAAAAGCTATATTGACTTCTATTTTCTTTCTTCCCCACTTGCCTGCCATGTTTCCAGTTCTAACCACATTTCTTAACATAGGAAGTATATGCTCATGTACGTCACAGATTTTGAAATCTGGATTCTAAGTAAATAAACACATAACCCATAGGTTCTTGTTCCACCTGCAGAGATTCTGACATGAATGGTCTACTTTTTGGATGAGCTGCGAGTACTTTAGAAAAACTCTCTCAGGTGGTTGCAAAGACATTCATGGTTGCAAATTACTATGTATATAAATTGGGAACGTATAAGGTTTATTAGACTATATTTTAAGTTTTTGCTAAAAAGGCAAATAAAAAGACAAAATTAGTCAATGAGTAAGAGTCATGGGAACATCTGAAAAGGATTTTATTAAAGACTAGACTTTTAAGAAAGTTTCACAATAAGTTTAGAGGTTAATGGAATATAATAATAAGAGCCCTCGTTTTGGAATTAGTATGAGTTGGAACCTGACCTCTGCTATTTACAGGCTTTGTGACTTAGAGGAGTATTCTCACCTAGAAAACTGGCCACAATCATATCGACTTTGGGGAGTATCTGTAAAGTTATGCATCAGTGTTAGATAGATGAATTTTTCACAAGTCACTAGCCGTATAGTCAATAGTCATTACAGATTTCTTTCTCAGATGCCACTGTGCCTAAGCCCAGTCCCTCTTCAAAAATACCTGCCAGCCACCTGAAAACAAAAGTACCTGATAGTCACCTGAAAGCAAATAATCCTGAATAAACAAAGGAGCTGATCAACAGAACTGAGAAGAAAATATGAGATCTGTTCAGAAAATTACAGCAAAATTCAAGCCATCATTTTTATGATGCATTCATTTATTCAAGAGGAAGGTTAGTGGTCAGCACACATACTCCTAAAATATACCACGTGGGTCTAAAGCCTAGAGTGCATTGTATGTGACAGAGGAAATTTAAAAATTTTACTCCAAAAAAAAAATATGAGATTTTATTCCAAATCTGAAATGCTAAGATGAGGCCACCCCAAAAGAAAACCAAGAGAAACACAAACACATAGCACACTGGAAGGTTATCCCAGATCTGATATTCACAAGTAAAGAAATAATTCAAGAACGCTGAAGAGCAACTTTTTCCAAAGAAAAACACTCATATTACAGCCCTCCTTCCACAAACTACTTCTAAGAGGCCGGGTCAAACATTATTAAAACTCTCAGCCGTATGGAGGTAGTTGCCTAGAACTTAAGCCCTGCAGATTACATGAATAGGTTTGGTTATGTCAATAAAAGATCTCCTAGGCCACCTTCTTTTAAAAGTTACAACTAGAGTGGGAGGCGTTCTACCCATTTCTCCAGCCTCTAAAAATATTTCCTTACAGAATAATCTCTCTGTAAGACAGATCTGTTTGCTTCAGTTACCCCTTGCTCGATTCCCCACGTGGGAGTACTTGCAAATAGAGCGCCTGGAGGGTTCAACACAGTTTTCTAAAGCAAACATAACACAAGTGCTATTCATGGGTTACACACTCCACAGCTGTAATGTGGAATGTGTAGGAGCAGCCCCTAATGGCATTCAAATCATGTACTAACAGTTCTCAAGTGTCAGGTGTTTTTCATTTTTCTAGCTAGGGAAAGAGGTATTCACGTGCTGATTTCCTACACTGAGCAGCTTTGTAACTCCCACAGAGTGAAGGCACACTGTGCTTCTGAGTTTCTATTATGTAGGATGAATGCCACAGTTAGAGGCCTGAAAGGACATGTGATCCTGGTTTAGATTCTTTTTTTCCCCCCAGCCATCTCTAACCATTTCAGTGGCAATGAACTGCAAACCCAGAAAGCATGTCTCAATGTTAAATTTTATAAGACAGAGGACACATTTTTCTATCTGGGTACAATTTAATACTTCTGCACACACTTTGATCTTATTGAAGGTTTATGTTTTCAAAATGGCCTCTTGTGGTGCCCCAGATGGCTGCCTGTCAAACCCAAGCATCAAGCCAACTATAAATAGTGTGGCTTCTCATTGGAACAATGAGGTTCACATTGTACATGCTGAGGAAATTAACATACATTTTATTTATTTAAATCTTTCTTTTTTCCTTTCAAAGTCTCTAGCTCATGGAATACAACAAACTTTAGGAACATCAAAAAGCACATGTATGATATGTGTTGTAACAGTGATTTCAATTCAGCATTAAAGAGTAAAAGTGAAATTATAGATTTTGTGGTGAGTAGTGAACATTATTATATAGTGTAAATATTTAGGGTTCTGTAAAATTGGAAACATTTTTAACAAACATTTTCCATTATATTTTAACTTGTGCATTTCACATCTATTCTGTCCACTTGTTCCAAATTCATTAACATTAATCTTATTAGGATAGTGGTTTATAAACAAAAATCTTGACATATAATAAGTCATGATTACTTTAAAGTCATCTATCTTAATTACGGAGTCAAATTGAACTTTAGCTTTAAAAACGACATTCCATCCATGTTTAATTTTTAACACCTTTCGAGTGAGAAGTAAATATTTGTTTGAATGCAATTTGTGGGTGCTACTTGTATTCCATTAAACATACATGAAGAAATGAAGTATATTACAGGATTTGAAACATCACTGAGTCAAGTGTGTAAAATGTAGTTATTTAAAGATATTGTAGCCATCCACAATTTTTGGTAAAAATTATTCATCTGGATGGTAAGAAGAGCATGTTTTTCAGGGTAAGTGAAGAATGTGATATTTATCTTTTCTTACCAATATCTATCTCACAGTCCTTGCTCTCTGGGCCTCTACAAACTCCATCCCTAGGAAGCCACCTGGAGATATAGGCACTAAATAATCAACAACACTAAAATGATGGCTGCATAATAACTGCATCTTATAAACAACTTCAGTCCAAAGGTGGTAAAAACACAACACAGGAAAAATGATATGTAATCATATTCAGCCATCTCCATGCATAGGAAATCTATATTCTATGAGGCGAGAGATAATGAATTTGGTAAGGAGTGGTACAAAATATTCCTAAAATTCAGATAACAACATGGGTATTAGAGTGAGGAGGAACAGTGAGGCGTCCTATTCACTGCCCTCTCACCCTGCCAGGCCACTCACCCATGTCTCCAGGAACAGGCAGGAGTCAAAATACAGTAGAATCTCCCAGCCCTGCCCTTTTTCAGCTTCAAAATCATGACCAAGTCACCTAACCTCCCACAACTGTGGGAGGATGATGATGAAAATGCATATCTATATTTGTTATTTGGTTATAAATAATTGACATAGTATATGCAGGTGTTTGTCATCAAATAGTTGGGAAGTTATTATTTTAAGTTAGGTAAGCTTATTCTCTATGCAGTAAACCATTGCAGACTAAATCAGGAAGGAGACGGCCATCCTACAGATGTACTTGAGCATAACTTTATTAACTGCAGTGACATGTTGAATAAAATAATAAGTAAATCACAAAGCAGATTGCTCAAAAATGAGCTATCCAAAGGAGACAAGTTCCAGGCACTAGAAATTCTTCACAAGGAGATATGGCTAGGAAAACTACACTACCTAGACACCTCCCCTAAATTTTCTTCTTCTGATAATTTTAGGAGCAACATGACTTACATCTAAATATTGCATAACCATTTTACTACAATCACCACCACTGAAATGTCTGAATGCTTTCCAGAGAGAACCGCAATGAGAAAGACAGGCACGCGTGTGTCACTATAGTAAACAGCCCTTAATTATTTTGGAATATTTGGAAGAGTGGAATATCTGGTATTCCTATGATTAGTGCTTTGAGAAATCTCTACAATGATTTTCATAATGGTTGTATTATGTACATTTACATCCCCACCAACAATGTAGGCAAATTTGTGGTTCCCACATCTTAACGAGCATTCATTTCAATTTTTTATTTTTCATTCATTACTGGCAGTTTCTGAATGATCAAATCTTGGAACAGCCTAGATACCCATCAAAGGATGCATGGGTAAAGAAAAGGTGGTATATGTGCACGCTAAAATATTACTCAGTTATAAAGAGTAATAAAATCATGTCGTTTCCAGGAAAGTGGCTGGAACTAGAAACCGCTTTGTTGAGTGAAAGTATATAGATACAAAGGTTAAATATGGTAAGTTTTCTTTTATATGACAAATTTTAAAACTGCATGAATAAATAAATAAAGGAGAAAGGACAAGGACAAGAAATAAGAATGCTGATTTCTGGATCTGGGGAAAGTGATAAGTCAGAGGCAGGAGGAAAGGATAAAAAGGCAAGGGAATCGGATTATTAAGATACGTTCATTGCAGGGACCAGCTTCACAAAAATATACATCATCATCAGACAACATTAACATGCTTTATATGTTTATATATGTAACATGTGTAGATAGATACAAATATGTATGAGAACTGCTGATTCAAAAAGCCTTAGAAAGGCTAAAAGAAAGTCGACAATCAGAAGGCACATTAGAGATAATCAGCTGATTTCAAGAAAACATAAGGAGATACTTTAAGAAGTAAAAATTTCAAATTAGATCATCTAGAAACCATTGACTTCATACTCCAATAAGGAAAGTCATTTTTAAAAAATGAAGTTATTTTTTATTAAAAAAATTGAAGTTTTTGAGAAATATTTTTAATTGTTTAATTCAAAAATGACTTTCAAATCATCAACTACAGTCTCCTTTTTATGCTACAGATGTTTAGGAGCAAAATTAACCCTAGAAGTCATGTGGTCTCCTCTAATTCTTAGTGGTAGTAAGTAAAAGAGATGATACTATCATGTTAGATTTAATCATCCTTCCCTAAGCCACAGTGCCTCTTCAGTGTTTCCTTTCATATTAAAGTAAATATCTACTTCTATTTTTTTCTTAGCATTGAATTATCCATCTAGACAATTGGACGTAAATCCTGAACTTCAATCCACCCAAAGATTCCTAACCTTTCTTAGCTATAATTTATTTTGCCCTCAAAGTTCAATAAGCAAAACATCAAAAAAATAAATGGTGACTTAAGTACTGCAGCTTTCTAAGAGGCATTAATGCCTCACAACCTTCACCCCTCCGACACGGCGAGAGGAAGATAGCAAGAGTATTCAAGAAACCAATTATTCAAGTTTCTGCTTTTATGTCGGTTTCCTCCAAGCTAGCTAAAGAAGGAATCTTCTTCAGAAAGAGCAACATGTCCAAGAAACCTGAAAGTCACATGCAGAGCATTTACCTCACATAAAACACTTGACCAACGATTCATTGCTATGGTTTAAATATTTGTCATTAACTCATTTTGAACTTTAACACTCAGATGCAATAGTGTTGTGGGGAAGGGATAATGAACAGGAAGTATCTAGATCCTGAATAGCTTGAGGCTATTATCATAGGAGCTGGTTATTCTGAAACTGTCATGAAAGTTTCCTTTCCCTGTCTTGTGTGTGCTCGCATTGTCTTCTCATTTTACAAAGCAGCAGAAGGCGGTCAACAGACACAGCCTCTCCATCTTGAGCCTAATAAGCATATGGTATTTGGTTATGCTAACAGAACATGGAAAGACGCTTACGGAAGGGTGAGAAGTCTGGGATATTGGTCCCAAATATCAGACCCTTTTTCCAGAATAGAAAATAGCGGGCTGTCTTCCCAGGAGAGCTGTCTCATTCTCTATATGCTTATTGGGCTTCCTCCTATCTATTCTTCTTTTTTAAAACCCTTGTCTTAAAAAGATAGCTATTGTGTACACTATGGGTTTATGTCAGCGTCACCTCAGTCTTCAATGTGTTTTGAACTCTTACCACATTTCACTAACATCCTAGTTATCTGGCTCAAGTACTTCAGAGATACACTTTTCTTTTCTTATGAACATATGATCCAACTGTTAGAGAAAATTTCCTGCTTTTTTCCTTTCCTTGGTCCATTTAATAATCCATACTAATCACTAATAAAACTGGCTTTAAAAAATGGCGAGCAGTTCCTAACACCACGTGTAGGTAGGGTAGGGCTCAGGAGGGAAGGCACCTCCTTGCAGGCCCCTCCTACATTCATCCTTCCACTCCTTAAACCTCCCGCCCTCCCCAAGCATCTTTTCTTTCCCTCCCATGATGGAACTTATCACACTGTTAATCAAACTCCTTCTTCTCTCTTTGCATAGTCACTTCTTAAATATATCTTGCATCTTTTGTAGCTAAAATCCAACCTCCCTTCCTGGCTAAGCACAGAGATTTCATTTTATCAGGAAGAACTTGCTCCCACTGTTGGAAACCCTCAAAAATCTGTCTGAAGTTCCTCTTCTGGAATTTTGCAGGAATTGAATGGAGGCTCCATCAGGTTAATGACATTTTCAAGTTCCACTACAGAATTTCTACTTTTTACTTCATTGTTTCATTGGATATTTTCCATAACTTAATTGGCCTGAATTGTGAATTCATTTGCTCATTTCCGTGTTTGAAGAGTTCCTATCATGAAACTTGGTGGCAACTACTGCTCATCACAGAAATTTAGACCACTAGAAATCCAGTCTTCTGTCTTTTGCAGTACTGATTGACACTCCAGAATCCACAGGTCACGGACACATATTGAAGCTGTGACTTGAAGCTACATAGAGGCAATTTCTCAGTGGGTGGTTATGGCAGTGTCAGGCTAAGAGGTACTCAATGCCGCGTCTACCTCCTCTGTCTCATCGCAGGCAGTGCCTAACTCACCGAACCACATAGGTGGCATTCAGGGTTTTGTTCCCACATGCTTAACCTCCTCCCTATTTTTTTCAGCTGCACAAAGGTTTTAGTGAACTTGATACCATTTTAAAAATCGTTTCAGTTTAAAAATTGCATTTTATTGCTTGCAGTTAAGAGTCTTGAATAATACAGAAGTCTTGTGAAACATAACTTAGGTTTCTAATGTCAGATTCATGAGGACACTATTTAAATTATCTTCATTTTTAATTTACCGAGTAGCCGCAATGTCTGGCATGCTCCAGTGATGTGATGTTTATGGATGAATGATTTATTTGGATTTCAGTTTCCCCTTAACAAGAGGGAGAAAAGATACAGAGTGCTGATTACATTCTTTTCTAAATAGATCTTTAATTGTTTCAGGTGCATACCATGCAGTTAAATAGAATTACATTCAAATAAGCCTTTTTTGTTTTCTAAAATTATATTTTGCAACATATGTTAGCCTTCGTGGAGAAAATAATTGATGTGCATGTGTATCTGAGAAGGAAATCTCTCTTCTATCTCTCGCTTCCAGTGTGGAAAATTGTGAGACTCTATAGTTTATTATCTGACATGTGCTGTTTTTAAATAAAGATTGGATGTGAAAGAGCTGCAAATAGTACCAAAGTAACATTTTTGGCTAAGATTTAAGATATTGCCTTTTAATTCAGAAACTTTAATTTAAAATATATTAACAAAAACTCTTATCCAAAGATACATGCTTTAGACAATGGCTGCCAATGTGGAGACAACCCGGGAAAACATTTGGTATATATTACCTCATATCTCAAAATGGTCTTTAAAAAGTAGGGATTAACAATATTTTACTTCTTTTACACACAATGTTTCAGGGCAGCAGAGGAACTTGCACAAGGTTATAGTGTTAGAAGGCTATTGAGCTGGGATTTGAGAATGGATCTGTCTTAACCCATGCTCCTCTACCCCCTGCCTCCCTGGGTTAGTGGCGGTAATACCAGCCTTCCTTTCCCTAAAGCCCTTCCTTAAACTAGCATGGGACCAAACCTGGAAGGGCCAAGGCCAAGTCCTTCTCCTTCACAAAACAGGAAATTGTGGCTTGCTGAAAAAATGATTACTATTTTTATAATTTTAATATTAACATATATACATGTATATAATAGCTGTTTTTCCCGTTTTTATCATTCCTCAAGTAAATAGCTTATTTCTCAACTGTAAGTTCCTGGTAAGAAAATAACTGAGAAATGAAGCGTACTGAAATGCAAATATCTATCATATTATAGTTATTGGACTAAACAAACTAGAAAGTAGTAAATATTGGAACTATAAACAAGGTAAAGCTAATTATAGGAAAAATGTGGCAGGAGAAGTCCTGGTTTTCGGAGTCAACTGCAAGGTGAAAATGAAAAGTTCTATAATTTATTTAATGATCTTAAATGATGCTAACTGAAATAAAATGTGAGTACTGGAAATTAATCACTTGCTCTCATTTGTAGATTGTGATTAATGTCCTGATATTAGGATTTAATTCATCTGTATCTTAAAGAATTTGGGAAAACTGGGATGTTCAGAGAAGAAAACCAGAGATGACTCCAAAGGAAAAAACTACTAAGAAAAAAGAAGGCTACCCATGGGGAAAGTCAGCTATGAAAAGTTCTAATGAATGACTTCAAATACAAAAAATAAATTCATTTACAAGTAAATGTTAAAAACTGGGCATGATGGCACACATCTGTAATCCCAGCACTTGGGCGGCTGAGGAAGGCAAGATTGTCCTGGGTCCTAGGCCAAGGCCAGCCTGGGCTATACCAGTGATTTCAGATTAACCTGGGCTATAGAGCAAGACCCTGTCTCAAAAAAAAAAAGAAAGAAGGAAAGAAAGAGAGGAAAGAGAGAAAGAAAGAAAGAAAGAAAGAAAGAAAGAAAGAAAGAAAGAAAGAAGCAAATGTTAATGTGCTCAGAGCTCCCATCATGGCAAAGAAAGCTCGAATGGCAGCAGTGAGCACATGAGTCACTACTCAAGTTACCTGCCTTACTCAAGGCAAAAGAAGACCTAACAATAGGTGTCTGCAATGACTTCTGCCCTCATATCATAATACTCCAGCCTCCCAGGTGTCTACCGTTCCCTGGAAAAATTCAAAAGCTACTGTACTTTCCTTAAGTCTCCTACCATTTTGTATACCCATATTAATCCCCATCCTCCATTCTAGGAGATCTTATCCCATAATCACAAGTTGTAATTTAGAGTCCAGGCCCGATGTTGTTCCTGAGGTGCGATTTTTGCTCTTACTGCTCTGATTGCTTTGGTTCTTTCACCTGCCATTGACGCATCCTGCTCCTCTTATTTGTAATGTGGTGGGCAAGGTTACTCACCCAGAGTTATGGACTCTGTAGAGAAAGCCCACAAACCACGTTTCCGCCAGTACCTCCTGCATGAGACACTCCTTCTAATCTTTTTTTCTGAAAGATACCTTCCTTGAAGCTACCATATTTAATTCATAAATACAATCAAAAAACCCTTCTGTGTTGTTTCTCCAAAAGAGTTAACCCCCTATGAAAACCCAACCATGTTGCTGGACAGATGAGAGTGTTAATATGCCTTTAACTCTTCACTACATAAGAGAAATTGATCCACCCAACTGACACTTTGACCCCCTCTTATTTGATAATCTTTATCTATAATTTAAAAGCCTTCTGTACCAGTCATGCCAACTTGCCAACTGTGTCATTAAAAAAGAAATGGAAAGGAAAAACAGGGTCATTTCTGTCTTACCAGCCTTCAAAATTATACATAGTTTTGCCCTCCAGTGTGAGACAAATGTTTTAGCCATGTAGTTCATATGACTTTCCCAGTTTACTTAAGTGGAATTTTTTTCATTTTTTATTAAAGCATTATATACATTCAGTAAAATACACAATATGCAGTAACCTCAAATATATCACCCATTTTTTTTCTATCTGTCACCCAGATCAAGATGCAAACCATTCTGGCCCCTCAACATGTTTCTGTCCACCTCTGCCAGTCAGTCCTCAAAGTTAATCACTTCTATTACTATCAATTCATTTTGCCTACTCTTAAGCATCATATAATTAGAATCATATATTTTATACAAATAACCTATCATATTTTCCTCTACGTATAATCCATGCTGGACTTGTGATTTTTCTCTCAGAGACCCTCCTATTCTATAATTCAAACTTCCCAGAAAACTGATTATACTTTTAAGACTTAATTAAAAGTGATGTTCTAACTAACATCAAGGTCACTCACAGACATCAAGGCAGGCAGAATACCATATTGTCTGTAGGAGCATGGCCACTTTGGATTTTAAACAACTTGAGACAAAATCAAGGCTTTAGCTTTGCAGCTTAATTATTGAAGTCCCACTTCTTATCTTCCTCCTACTAGCTGGGTGACCCTGGGCACTCTTAATTTTTCTGTTTGCACTTTCAGTTCAACTTTCTTGTTTTTTCTTTTCATTTTTCTTTTGCTTTGTTTTGTACTGTATTTGAGACAAGATCTTGCCCTGTAGCCCAAGCTGGTCCTGAACTCACTATGTAACCCAAGCTGGCCTCAACTTCAGAGTAATCCTCTTGCTTCAATTCTGAGTGCTGAGGTCACGGGTGCATGCCACCTCACCCAACTCAGTTTCACTCTCTGACATTATCATTTCCTTGTACTGTCTTGGGAAAAGGAACTTGATACAAAATATATGTTTTGACTTCATGTTGGGAAGCCAACAGAGAGCCGCAGAAGACAGCAGAGGGTGCGAAGAGCGTTAAGATGGGTATTTGTGTGCTTCTATCTCCCTAGAAGACAGTCTGTTAGCTAGTCTTCCTGCTGAAGTTACTCTCAAGGCATCTTCAAGGCTCCTTCGCCATGTTGATCTCTTTTGTTTAGTTACAACTACTCCCACTTGAATCCCAAGCTAAAGGGGTGGCCTTTCCCCTACCTCTCTTTCATACTTTTCATTTTAAATAGTATAAATAGTGTTTTGTTTTGTTTTGTTTTTTGGAAGGAAAAGAGAAACAGAAAGTAGGACAGAGACAATAATAAAGAAAGAAATAAGAAAGAGAGACTAGGGTTGTTCTATTTCCAGTATAATAATTATGTTAATTACTTTCTCATTGCTGGGACAGAATACGCAACGTCCACAACTTAAGGAAAGAAAAATTAGTTTGGCTTACAGTTTTAAAAGTCCATTTTTGGGCAGTTGGTGAAGGTGGAAGCTCATAACAGAGGTAGCAGTCAGAGGAAGACCAGAAGAGCCCTTCAAGGCATGGGGACACAAAACAAACTGAGAAAGGAAACACAAAACCAGGACACCCCTTTCCAGATCAAGCCTCAAGTCAAATATTTGCTCCTTCTAGCCAGGCCCCACCTCCCAAGACCACGCAATATCCACAGGTAATCCACAACATCCAAATACGTGGAGCTTTTTGGGGACACTACAGATCCAAACTATAGCACTGTCTAATCACTTCCTTAAAGGACAGTTGTCTTTCAATTGCTACTCTTTGTATGAATACCTGTGTGAGTACGCATGGTGCTTGGAGCAGTGTTCATAGGAAGTAAATATTCAATGCTATTGACTGCAGAGACATAAGTCCAAAGAAAGCTTTTCATTTTCTTCAGTCATTTTCTTTCTGCAAGGTGTTACCTTTTCAGTTTGTGACTTCAGGGCCCCCTGTGAACATTTTGTATTATCTTTCTAATAACCTGAGAAATGGGTGTGGAGGCTTCAGAACAACTCATATTTATGTGAGTGAAGGAAATTTTGAGTTGTTCTTCCTGGTGCCAGAACCACTTCTAGAACTTCCATAGTTGTCTCTGAGACTTAGTAGACAAGCTTGGAAACTCTTAAAGGATAGCTTTCCTGCCTTTCACTCAGGAGGAAAAAAATAAGATGCAATTTCTTCTTTACCAGGCATTCTGCTACACAGTAATTATCAGGCTGATTAACACTGAAGGTGACTACAAATTGAGGATCCATCACCCAGCTACTTGATTTTGTTACGTGTAATAGAAACCCAGTCCTCTTCAGGAATTAACTATGAGTATGTCTCAAAGCAGGAGACTGGGCCAGGTGACTGTATTAATTTGTAGTCTTGTGATGTTAGAGAAATAAACGGCCAGAAACTACCCACAGGAACACAAAGTCCAACTCCAGCCCTTAGAATAACATGGTGAAAGCAGGTGTGAGTGGAATAATCAGCATATGGCAAAAATGCTTATGCCTGTGAATGAAATGGCAGTAGCTGTGCTGTGCAAACTCAAGCATTCCTGCCTGGCACCTATGACCTTGAGCATGTGTCAACTCACAGGGCTGGGAGGACATGGCTTTGCAGATGAAATTCATGCACATAGACTCTCTCTAAATCCATTACTTCCGTTTACTGAAAACATAGTCATGCTAAACATACTAAAGGCAAAAATAGCTGTCTATATTGAAATGAGGTTAAAAAAGAAGAAAGAGCTTCAGTAGCCACATAGGGCCTCCATTAAAACAGCTAAAGAAAAATAAATTAGTGTTTCTGCCATCTTTGCCCTGTGGTGTTCTGAGACTTACAAGCTTTAAAATATTGCATTTTAAGTCTTGCTTATCATTACAAATAAAATAATGGAAACAAGGTACTGTATTTTAGAATGACAATTTCCTCTCATAGACAAGTATCTTATCATTTGAGGGAGAAAGAGCAAAATAATTCCACAATGAAACTCTTTATTACTACATTCTACTTTCATAGCACCCTTGTTCTTGTTGCCTTTTATATAAATGAGAACTAAATAAAATGCTATTTAAAATATATATTTTGATTTAATATATAAACAGAAAAAACACTGAATTCAATGAAGTAAAATGGAGTATTAACCTTTAACGAGCATGCACTCATGACTAAGGATTGATGGAGTGATTCTGTGTTTTATCAAATCACTTAAGCCAAAATGGAGTGTAAGTTAATTGGCTACTTCAAAGCAGTGCAAAGACAGCTTCATGGTTTAAAAAGCATCTGTTTCCATTACCACCAATGCGTTAAGTGTAAAGCCATTTTACATTGTTCCTTCATGCTTTTAAAGTATAGAAAGAGAACTACATTATGTCAAAGTAGATTTTTTCCAGCAATTGTTTCTCTAAAAAAATGCATAAGTTAGGAAAATATTTTAAAAATCTCAAATCATATGGATGAAATAATACTGTTTTACTTTATTTACAGGAGAAATACAATGAAAGACACCAAAGTACACTGTTGCACAGAGGAAAAAAGGAAAACAGAAAAAAGACTTTAACCTAAGTAAGAAACAAGACAAATAAAAATATGAAGATAATTTTAGAGCTGGAGAAATAGCTCAACAGTTAAAGCATTTGTCTAGCAAGTGCTAAGAACCTGATCGATTCCTCAGCACCACATAAGCCTGGCATGGTGGCACATGCCTATAAGCCCAGCACTTGGAAGGTGGAGACAGGAGAACTGCCATGAGTCCAAAGTCAGCCTGGGTTACATAATGAGTTCAGGACCAGCTGGGGGCTACAGAGCAAAACTCTGTTAAAAAAATAATAATTTTTGCTAAGAAGAAAATATCAGCATAATTAAAACAATAAAAAAAGTTATTAAAATGGGCTTACAGAGGCTACAGGTATAGTTCAGTGGCTAAAGCATTTGCTTAGCAAACACAAGGCCCTAGAATTGATTTCCCAGAATCAATTCACATATTCACACAAACTGGATGTGGTGCTGTAGGCCTGTAATCCTCATACTCAGGAGGCTGAGGACTGCCCTGAGTTCAAGGCTAGCGTCGAGGTTACATAGTGAGAGCTCAGGTCCATCCTGGACTGTATAGCAAGACTTTGTCTCATACTTATATACCTCTTTCTCATACTTCTATACCTCCCCCATATGCTCAAACCCTCTCACTATAGTCATCTAGTGGTCTAGTTTTATGTTTATAAATGTACAACATGAATGCATACAAATATCTGTGTGTATATATTTCCAAAGTAATGAATGTTATACAGTTGTTTTCATTTTTATTATTGATAATATATCTAGGAACTTCTCCCAGAGCAGCACAGGTGCACATGCATGCACACACACATAGACTCGCAGACAGACAAACTGACAGAGTTCAACTTTCAATGATTTTACATCTCCTTTTTCTGTATGTACTGTTACTTAGACTTTTGATAACAGGCAATTAAATTATTTTCAATGTTATTAACTTTACTAACAGCACCGAAATAAATCCATGTAACTGTATGGTCATTTTGACTTTGGGAAAGAGCCAAGTCATAGGGTGCTCATGATATCAGGAGATCAAGGTGGAAGGGGACATGCCACGAAGTTTCCATGAGCCCGTCTTTCAGCTAGATGACACTTGGCAACAGCACTCATCATGGGCTGCACATGACAAAGACGTGAAGTCAGACTTCTGGAACCATTTTAGGAAGTGGCAAGAATGATGGGATAAGCATGCTGAAGTGACGGGACTGTTTTTTTCCCCACGTTTTATCATTTTATTGATATATATATATATATATATATATATATATATATATATATATATATGCAAAATTCAAGGTTTACAATGAAGTTGAGCATTTTGTGCACATACATGTCATGTCAAGGTGACAAGGGCTTTCCCACTCTCCTTTTGTCCCTCCCCCTACCCACCCCTCCCTCCCTCCTCCCCCACCCTACTCCCCTCTTTCACTTTGGAGGAGATTATCGTCAATGTGCTTTTTACCAACATAACTTATTTAAACACATACCACCTATTTCAATCACAGCTGGTATTTACAAAAAGCCCACCATTATAATGACAAAATGTTTTTCAGTTTTCAGTGAGTAAAAGGCGCAACCAAAATAAAGCCAGGCAAGAGGACGGAGAATGGCACGAAGCAGGTAGTTGAGAAGCTTGTCATTGGAGGCCTACCAAGGCCTCCACATTGGCACAGAGGCTAAACAAACTGAGGATAAAGGTCTGAGTGCGGGCTATCCTCGTGGAGGAAAAGTAAATAGGAAGGTTGTCCTCAAGAAAAAGCAAGGATGCCAGCCTGGAGAGAGCAGAGGAGTCAAGGCAGCTCGCAAGTGGGAGGAGAGGATTTCCCAGAGGCAGAACATGCACTGTCAGGTAAGACCTGACTTCTTCTAAATATGGGCCAAACAGACACTTGGCCTTTGCCAAATTCACAAATGAAAAGAAGATGGCTTGGCTTGCATTTTTATTCATTTAATTATGAAGAAAAGTTCACTTTTTATATGTAAAAGGAATTCACTCTTTCCTTTTTCTGTGAATTTTGTCCTTTGCTAAATTTTACAGGATATATTGTTTCTTATTTTTACACTAAGGAAATCAGCATTTTAAATGTCACCTGTAATCATAAATTTTTTCAAGTTTATCATTTGATTATCAGTATCATTAAAGTCTTACTGTAAAGTTTTCAAAATGCTTTGGTATCTATTCACATTTACTCTTTCCTTTTGATACATAACTTTGGTGACATGTACCCTGATTAAAAACTTACACCCTAAGATCTGTTTCAATAGTTAGTTAATTCTTTTGTTGAAATCTTTAGTAAAAAGGTACTGTACTTTAATGTACACAATAGAGAAAACTTTGGTTTTTTGTTTCATATTTTCAACCAAAATATTTTAAAACCCCGCATTTTACAGTAATATCTTTTTATTACTTATTGGAATAGAAATATGACCTCTGAAAAACAGGCATTATACTGACGTAATTGCAATACATTCTTTTACCTTAGTTTTGAAGTGTTCTTGTTCTTATTTCTATTCGCAGTGGGTTTTTTGAAGGAAAGAGAACTTTGTTTTATCAGTTATTTTTCAGCATCTACGAATAGAATCATATATAGTTTTATTATTACTGTCACGGTGATCAGTTAATACAACCTTGAATATTCACTCTTATTTTTCCTTCTGACACTTATCCCATTTTGTGTAGGCATACTAAGGACCTACTATATTCTCTTTGTTCATCATTTATCTAACTTAGATTTGAACCTCTACTTGAGCTAAAATTTATTTACTGTTTCATTTACTCTTTCTAATTTTCTACCTAAAATATGATATTTTATAAGAAAAAGTGTGGTTTCACCAACAATTATCCAAAACGTTAATCAGTTTGAAGTCATCATTTATGTAGAGATTTTATACAATTTACTCAGAAGCCCTATGAATTTATTTCCACTATGTTAGCAGTTCTCAAGCTTTACTTCAGCACCAGTTACAGGACTTGCTAAACAGTCTGTTTGTCAAGGAATCTAAGGCATTACTCAAATTTTTCTGTTGCTAAGAAGTTGATGACACTGGTCTTGGAATCACACTTGGGAAATACTGCATTAGATTATGCTGCAATAACACAGAACTCAAAACTGTCAGAAGCTCACCAAAAGTTTTACTTCTTTCTACACTTTATTTTGACTCTGTGTCATTGAATATTCACTGAAAAACTGTGTATCTGCCTTCAACATTCAGACTGCCAAATTTTCACAGCACAAAGTAACAAGAAAGTAAAACTAGACTATGAAGTAAGGAGAAAACAAAATTAGGTTTTGGTTCTTAACTCTTCTACTAAAGAACACTGCATTTCAATGAATCCAAATAAGTCATATTGCCAGACCAGTATCAGTAGCAGAGGAGATGAAGATGAATAAGACTCCAGTATCACCAATCATAAAAATCACCTGGTAAGTTAGCTTTTTGACCATCTTTATTTAATGTGGTGATTGGTAGGTTTCAGACTTTTATGTCTACTCTGTGTAAAAGAGTTATCCTTTTAATCCTATAAGTCAATTTTATTTGTACACGATAGAGCAAAACATCCATTTATTTATTGAATCAATTGAACATGTCTCTATCTTTACTTTAAATAAAATAGACCAAAACAAATTTTAAAAAATTAAAAACATATTCAAACCAGGCAATTTTTTTCTCATTTAAGCAAAGTTTGAATGAATACCGAGTGGAGTTAATTTAACTGTGCAATATTTGATGGCGCAGGTATTCAAGCACATATTTGTGCAGATCAGAAATCAGAGAACTAGCTAGCCATTGTACTGGTTTATGAGGCCACCAGGCAGCAGTACAGAAGAAGGCATAACTGGGAGACAAGACACCTCCCTGCTGGGACCCACCACTGCACTGTGAGTAAAAACGGGTGAGGCCTGTTTCCAACAATGGGCATGTCCTTTATTTTTATGTGAATAGATATATTGTATAATAAGTAAAACCAGAGGGAGAATGAAGATAAATCTTGATTTAATTTGGCAAAACCATAGTAAATAGTTCAAAATGAAGAATAGAGTTTCATTTTCTTCCCACGAGAGGAATTTCAGTACAATTGGAAATATCATACACATCACGTGTTACACTATAAAAACCTCCAAAGATCATTTAGTGACTCAGCTATTCATGTACATCCAGTCGTATGCTCAAAATATCACAGGTACTTAGGCTTTAAATACATTCAATTAGGGCACACAGCTGTTTTAAATCACATCTCCATTTCATTTAAATAAATCTGATTTTTTGGAAGTCACTTGATTTAGTTTGTAACACAATATCACTGCTGTCGCTCCTGATAATCTCGCAAGCAGTGAGAGGAATACATAATTATTTTTATTCTGTGTTTAAATACATAGGCTTTGCTCCTATTTTTATTAATGAGAATTAAACGTATCAACAGCTATGACCAAAGTACAAACTACAACAATCCCTGTGTTTCTGAGCTCGGTACAGTGTATGTACACACACGTATATATGATGCTATGCAATTATGATGAATAACCACTTCATATTACAAGAGAAGCTAACTGAGGCGCTGCCTTTTTTGCAACATTTTCTCCCACTGAAATGAGAAAAAGGTCTCACTTCAACTAAGTTATTAATGTTGTAATAACCTGTCGTTAGAATCAATAACTGCTTTATTATTCATAGCGCCCATAGAGCTACAATAGACCTTCTCTGAAATAAATTTGGTGCTTTGTCCCACTACAGTACGGTTTTACAATACTGCTAATGTGCACAAAGCATCCCGTATAGAATATCGGCATGCCAGAGATCTATGACAAATGAGAGAAGAAGATGAATCAGGGTCAAGTTTTCATGTCACTTGACTGAGGTCAAAAAAATCAATACTATTCATAATGTATCTTTCACCCGCCATCTTAAAGGAAAACCTTTCTGAGCATACAGAGGCTTTTTACCTATCCCTTAGACTTAGTGGTACAAAAATCTAGAATAGGGATTACAAGAAAAATAAATGAAAGCTAACTGACAGGAGAGTGACTTCAATCTTAGTTTAGAATGTGCTGAGACAAGGGCCACATAGCTGAATCAGCTTTTTCTGTTGTGAATCTCTCATTTTTTGATAAGTGTATTACAGTACAAGACCTGGTATGACTTAGGTAATAATCACACCTCTCAATTTAGGCTTTTATGGATTTTTTGTAACATTGGAAAAGAGCCTATAAGTATAATTTGATTTACTTTTATTAAATTTCTTTTCCCTATACATTTAAATGTGATTGTTTTTGGTCATAAACTGATTGCAATGTTCAGTTCCTCTAGTAATTTTCATTGAAAAGATTAGAATATAGTAACTGTTGATAATCTATTCTCCTTGCCCCATGAAGTGGTTTGTGGTTTATAAATAAACAAGCCACACAGTGTAGAAAATATATATATATATATATATATATATATATATATATATATATATATATGGAAGTCTGTATGGGCTTCTGGAAACTTCTTTCATCTTAAACAAAAAATCACCTAGAAGAAATGATGCCACATTTTAAATTTTATTCAGTGACTCAGGAAACCACAGAACCACTGTACATCTTTGAAGGAAGTCACTACCTGACTTATAAAATATGCCAAGGCAAAAAAATTAAGAACCTGATTTTTCCATGAAATTATTTTCAGGCCAACCTGGAGATCACCTTACTATCCTCCATTTTATCTAAGATAAATATCTTCATATCACTCTTGTTTGAGGTGAAATTCTTTTTGTCCTAGTGAAAACATATCCTAACTGATGCTGTCAATCACCAATGAAAATTGTGAGACACAAACGAAAAAGAAGTTTTTAATAAAAATTGTTATTTATAGGTACTTTATATTAGAATATAGTAAGTCTCTAGTTATAAACAATTATTACCCATGTTATACAATAGGCACCTGCCATTTTAGTTGCTAATAAAACTACCTAAGTCAAACTAATTAATTGTGACATTATTTGTACTTTTGAATTGCTCTTTGATGTGACAATTATAGTCTGCTGTAGTTTTATCCATAGAATTAAAATAGAGTAATGCATCCAACCACAAAATAATTGAATCCATGTTAGCTCAGATAAATTATAGCTAACCCATTGTATGGATTCCATTCAAAGTTAACTATTTCTATCTTTGGAAGATTTTTCAAGTGCTATGAAAATTTAGAACAATCCTAATTATTGGTCTTGAGAAATAGTTCTCTTTATACATGTTCAAAAAACATTAACTCAGTCCATAGCAGGAGAAGAGGACACAAGCAACTGTGGCAAGCTCAATGTTCGATTGTACTTGGGACAGTCTGGAACTGAGACAGGTACTACCTCATCTGTCCTGAGGAAGGAGAAAATATAAGGGAAGGAGTTTTTTTATTATTTTTACTTTTTGATTAAGACTAGACCAATGAAAGGAGGAATGTGAGAATAGAAAGATGAGAAAACCAATAAAAATAATAAGTCACCTGTGTTAAGATATGAATTCAAGGAAGGAGGGCAAAGTGACAAAAGGTGCGGCTGAATTTGATCACGCAAAGTGGCTAGAAACAAAAATGTCTAAAGTTTTAAAATCTCACCCACTCCTTGAGTCAATGATGTGGCTGTATCTTTCAGCGATATTAGTCACAGAGCACTGATTTCCATCCTCACTATGCATACATTCTAGAGGACAAAAGCGACAAAAACCAATACAGAGTATAAAATAGAATTGGGAATTATGAAGAGAAGAAGGAGCTGAGATACAAATTAATGATAAATCTGTAGTTTAGGTAGGACTGTTTAAGTGAACTTCTCTGAGAAGGAGACAAGTTGAATTTAACAGCTGTAAAGGACACAGCTACACAAGAAACACGAGAAAACAAAGTTCTGCCACCACCCCAGGACATCCATCCAAACCCTTCTCTCACCAAGAAGCTGGTATCAAGTATTTGATTTCTTGCTTTTATAATAACTGTGCCACCCAAGTGTGCACCCTACTATAGTTCTGGTTCATTCATCTCTACTTTTTTCATTTATGTAGCTTCTAAAGATCTTTTAATGTCCCGTTTTACCTTCAGCCCATGGGGAGTTTGTTTGGCTGCTTTGCTTTTTGTTTTTTACGATTTATCCATCTGAGAATCTTAGCCATTTAATCTATAAAGTGACCCAGAAAAAAAAAGAAATAGCCTTTTGTGGTACTTTTTAGACAGTTGTTTTGTACATGCTACTTATCAGCTCTTATGCACGTCTTGTGAAAGCTATAAAATGATTTTCTTAAAAGGCACTCAAATTTCCACTTCCTCTCATCTACTTTCTTTTTAGATTAGAAAGACTTACCTGACTTCTACACTTGAGTGGCAAAATTCAGCCTGGTGGGCTCAGCTTCCCTTCTTTCTTTTGAAAGAAGTGGTTGGAGGGGAATCCATGTTCCTGCTTCTTTTGGACTTTTGGCAAAGAGCTTCTTGTAGCAGAGGGGTGGGGCAGTGCTTGTCCTTACACTAGATGACCTTGTGCGAATGGGCGGGCTATTAGCTCACGTGTCTGTGTAACTTGAGCCATGTGCTACAATTGAGCCTCTCTTTCCGGTTTAAGTGAAAAAATGCTGGCTTCTCGTAGTGTCTATTGTTTCACTTCATAAATTACTCAAGGCCCTAAGTGGAAAGCAGGTGCTCTAGGATGTGTTTATTTCAAGATTTACTTTATAAACATGTGGATGTCATGACGAGTTGAGTCACTGACACTGAAAGAACAGTTTTAACAAATCTAACTGAAATTTAAATTGCTCCATTCTTAGAGCATACTGGGTCAGTGAATTATTTTAGAGTAAATCTTGGGGGATATAACTTGCATTAATTACTTGGAATATTTTACTTGCATTTTCCTTGTTTCAGATTTGTTTGCTGTAATCTCTACAGAAGTTTCATAAACACAAAGTCAGATACTCAAAATGAACATGTAAATGACAACATTGAGCTCAGAAAACCAGAACTGTACATAGAAGGGTTTAATCAGAAATTATACAGGATGATGGAAATTTAAAATGTAGGACACTGTAAGGATAAAGCACTATTTAGCTGAAATTTTCTCCACAACTATTCTTCTCAATGATGGAAGAACTCCTCTAGAAGAATGCATAAAATTGTGGGATTTTTTTTTTTTTTGCTTTGTTTTGTTTTGGTTTTTGCTTTTTTTAAGATAGGGTCTCACTCTGTGACCCAGGCTGGTCCTGAATTCATGCTGGAGCCCCGGGTGCCTTTGGACTCACCGCAATCCTCCTTCCTCAGCCTCTCAAGTGCTGGGATTACAGGCTTGCACCACCATGCCTGGCTATGTGGTGCTGAAGAACTGAACTCTGGTACTTGGTGCTTGATTTAGCACTTGCTAGGCAAGCACTTTAACCACTGAGCCATTCCTTCAACCCTATTTCTGTTTTTAATGTCTTTCCAATGTCACTGACATGCTATGTGACTTTACCCAAAATTTTAAAATTGTATTTAGCCAGCAGTGTCTTGATAATTTCATAATGTGAAATGAGATATGTTTAACTTTCTAGAAATCTTTTTATTTCTTGTGATTTTTTGTCTTGCAGATTTTTAAATTATTTTCATTAGAGTGTATTTCTACAAATGATAATGTGTTTTAATCACATAAGAATTAACACATTTAACTAAATACTGTCATATAATGAATTATTTAATTAGTTTTGTATATCTGTGATAAGGATTGTCATTCTAAAATTTATAGGTTAAAAAAACATTTTATTTTTGATGACATTTATTGAAAAACCTGTGCTTCATAGATCCAGTGTAATCCCCTTGCTAGCAATCATAATTAGAAAATTCAAGTTTTACTATGTATATCATTATTTCTGTCAAAAGTGCCTTGATAAATCTTTGTTCTTTTGACATCAATACATAATTCTTGGAAATATTTAGTTGTTTTATACGTGAAAAACATAGTATCTCATTATCAGTATCTCTGTTAGTTTTAAATTTTTATTGATCCAGAGTAATTCTACATATTTGGAGTACAATGTGAGATTTCAATCATTAGTATATGGGGTGATAATCAAATCAGGGTAATTAGTATATCTATCACCTAAAACCTTTATCATTTCTGTATGGCAAGTACAAATTCAAATTCTCTCTTCTAGTTATTATATTAAGAGACACACAATCAATTCACCCTTCTGTGAAACAAAACACTGGAATTTCTTCCTTCTGCCTAAATGTGAAATTTTGCATGTGGATAAACTCCACACCATCCTTCATTGTCTCCTCAGCCAAACGTGACCATTTTCTTAAGCTCAGGAGCTCTGAGATTAATGTTTCCAGATTCCATGTACAAGTGAGTTCACACAGTGTTTATCTTTCTACGTCTATCTTATTTTACTTTCCCTACTATCTTCCAGCTCCACGTATGTTTAGGTAATGAATATTTGTTTCAGTAAAACCACACTCTTGAAGGAGTCAAAAATGTACCATCTCAAAATATGACAAATCAGTCTACTGATTATCTTAACCTAAAATCACTTGGATAAATCCTACAACCCGAAAGTGTAATTTGTTTCAATTTTCCCTTTGTGTAGCAAACCATAAAGATTGTCTTGGCAGAGGCCTCATTCACATACCAGGGCCAAAGAATCGCCTCACTCACTAGGGACTAGCAACCGAAATTGCAACAAATCAGGAAAAACAAAAATCCAAATCCTCTCTGAAGTGATCTTCCATTCGGTTTCCACAACCCTCATCTTTATACATCTTTTAGGAATGTTTTTTATAATTTACCGCCCAAGGCCAGGTACTGATTTTTTCTGTCATCCCTTCATGTATTTGTTATTCTTTGTCTAAATAAAAGTATAAGAATATTGTGCTTTGGTCATTTGTGCAGAGCTGTTCTCTTGAGAAGATTCTCGTAGACATACCAAATTAAAATTTGTGTTCTTTTCTTTTATCAGTTTTTGCATTAATTTAGCTTCTTGATCATTCAAAGAGTCCACTAAGAACTACTTAAGTGGGTAAACAATTTGTCTCTCTCCCTTACATTCCTTCAATGAAATAAAGGAATTTTCTTTGTCAACACTGTAGTTAACATCCCCATTTTTAGAGCAGAGGCCCCAACCCCTCAGCCACAAGTCAGTAATAGTCCATGGCTAAACATGCTCCAGGCTTCACGGTGGGAGGAGAGCTGCGAGCAAGGAATTAAAGTTTATTCGGTATTTGCAGCCATTTCCCACCACTCATATCATGGCCTGAGATCTGCCTCACTTTATTTCTGCTATTACATTGTGATATATAGCGGAATAGGTAATGTACAAGTAGGGATAATGAATAATGCTAGAAATAAAGGGCACAATGAAGGCAATCCACTTGAAAGGTCCAGAAAGCATCCCCTCACCCAAAGGGCAGTGGTGAGATTGCCTGTCATAAAGCTGGTCCCTGGTACCAAAAGGATAAGGACGGCTGACTCAGAGAGAGGACGCTATAAATAGCATATCTTAATATGAGACAAAACCACTCTGTGGGCTTTCTCTCTACCGTCATTAATAAATAGAATGGGAAGTAGGTACATGCAGGCATATTTACGATTTTCAGTAAAAAGAACTCTAAATGATGATTTTAAAGAACTATCTGTATTGTATTTCCAATTTTAGACAATGGGGCTGGAGGAATGGCTCATGGGTTAAAGTGCTTGCCTAGCAAGTGCTAAGTACCCTAGTTCAATTCCCCAGCACCACATATGCTGGGCGTGGTGGTGCACGCCTGTAATCCCAGCACTCAAGAGGCTGAGGCAGGAAGATTGCTGTGAATCCAAGGCCAGCTTGGGCTCCGAAGTGAGTTCAGGACCAGCCTGGACCACAGTGAGACCCTGTCTCAAAAACAAAACAAAACAAAACAAAAACAAACAAAAAAACAACAACAACAGATGTCCATATAATTTTAGACAATATGACAATTACATAAAAAATTTTATCACTATGTTACCCCATTTTTATACTATCCCATGACTAGATAAAACAAATGGTTTACATGGCAACCACACTGCCAAGTGTGACTGATATGGATTCACAGAGTCTTGGACAATTTTTAACCAATTCAATTAAATGCATTTTTATCTCAGTGGTAAATACAAATTTATAAATTCCTATGAAATACCATGTGAAAGACTATAAGGGTAACATGAAATATCCCCCAGAAACTCCATAAACACACACACACACACACACACACACACACACACACACACACACACACACACACACATTAGAGAAGACATACAGAGACATAATAGTGATACTGCTTACTATGTGGTTTTGGTATTAATGAAATTTTTCAATCTTCTTTCTATTACTAAAAATGAACTTTGCAATCAACAAATCCATAATTGTACTCAGAAATTTAAGTACTCTCCTTTCAATAATTGTTAGAATTAGACCAAAAAATCAGTGTAAATAGAAAAGATGCATAGCCATCCACTCGACCTCGTGGACATTTGCAGAGTACTGTCCTGCTAGCATAAAGCATGTTCTTCTTAGATGTGTAGCGCTATCATTACAGGGCCTATTGTGCACAAGAAACTCAGTCTGCATATACTTAAAAGGTTTCAAATCATCTACAACAACAAGCAAATTCAATTAAACACAGGTAACCTAAAGATACCTAAAATTTCTAAATATTTGGGAATTCATGGTTAAAAATAAAACAAAAAATAAAAATATTTTAAACTGAATAAGTATAAAAAGATCAAATTTGTCAGACAGAGCTTTTTAGTTCTCTAAGGCGAGACATTAGGTAGTGTACTTCATCCTAAAATATTGACCAAGTTAAAAAAAAAAAAAGCCAAATGATTCCCAAAAGCAACAAAGAAAGAAAGCAGCAAGGATTAGAGTAGAAATAATTGAACTAGAAAGTAAAAAAGCAGTAAGGGGAAACGTAACTGGAAGTAGATTTATTGAGAAAATCAACACAATTGAAAAATCTCTTCCTAAATTGTCCAGGGCAAGAAGGAAAATGCGTACTACTTACTCATGTTCAGAAAGAGACAAATGATATAACTCATTGAAAACTATTTGACTTGGTAAGTTATTTTTCTTTTTTTCCTCATCCAGATCTCTAATTTCTATTTCCTCTTTCAATGTTTTATCTCCTTTGAAATATTTTCAAATTAGGTTTCATTTCTCTTGTTTTGTTTCAATTTTAAAATCTAATTTCTATAAATTCAGTCTTCATTGCTTTTCATCTTCTAATTTTTTCTAATTTGATTGTTGTTTCTTTATTTTGTTGCCTTGCATTGTACAGAAAATTGACTTTTTTTGTATATCCTCTGCATCTCCTTCACTGACAGTTCACTTCCTACAAATACAACATCTTCTGTGCGTTTCAACTTTTGGTACCTCTGTAGTGATTAAGTTACTTGAGTCAACTTGACTGGCTTCAGAGCTCAGCTACCCATGGAATTAATTTTGAATATATTTGGATGTCTCTGGAGGCATTATTCTGGGGTCTTCCTCATCTTTTGCCCCTTTCTTTCTGGTCTCATTCCCCTGCTTCATCTCACGGGCATCCTGAGCTAATTTGCCACCATCTCCACCAGGCTGCTTGTGGTTTGGAGCCAGCTGACCATGAATAGAATCTTTTAAAACTATGAACCAATTACACCTTTCTTAGTTTAGGTTGTAGATGCTTGATATTGCCTCAGGACCAGCCTGAGCTATAGAGCAATACCCTGTCTCAATAAATATAAATTAATTAATTAATTAATTAAATTCAAAGCATTGTAGTGAAAAATAAATTTGTAATTTTTTAAAGGTATGAACTATTTTGAAATAAAAGAATGTCCTATAATTTACTAGTTATAATAGTATCCATCGGATAGTACTTTCAAGCATGCTTCCATAAAAATCCCTAAATTTACTTTTAAAATATTTTTAGTTCTAAGTAAATAAGGAAGTTGTGAGTTAGATTATTTAAAAAGAAACAAAGAAAATCAGTTCAACTCCAGGTTCCAGACATTCTACTTATCTAAAGTCAACTCTCACATAGATCTCACAGAGCTTCCAGCGGTGATCTGCGCATGTTAGGAGAGCAGCACACACACACACACACACACACACACACACACACACACACACACACACTTCTATCTAAACACAAACAGTGACAATCCATATACTTCTGTGTCTCGCTCTTCTCTCTAACTCAGAAAATCCTTGGGCAATTACTGTAGAACAAGTGGAAATGAGTTACTCAGCTGAAAAGCTGAAAAGTATTCCTTCGGATGTTTGCCACAATTCATACAATTAGTCCTATGCTGCTTCTCATTTAAGTTGTTTCTAATCATTTGCTAGTATTATTGTGGTTGGTACCAATATTCTTGATGGTTCACAAATATATATGATAAACTCCTACATGTGAAATTGCTGGTTCAAATAGTATATTCATTATCATGGTGGAATAGCTCTATGAATCTATGAAACTTCATTCTCTGAACAATGTCACGTCATGCTGATTTCTCCAAAATTTTCACAGGTATCTTTCCAATCATATACACTTCTCTAAATCTAAAAGGTAATTTTTTAAAATTTTATTTAACTAGAATTTCATTTTTCTTAAATACGAAAAAGGTATAGTTTGTAGTGTCTATACCTTTAATCTTTTCTGTCTGAAATCAGAGAGGTCCTCCCAAGAACTCTATGTTCTTACCTTTTTACATAAAATAATATACAGGTCTAGAGACATGTGCTACTATGCATATATATTTTGCCAGAATTGTAGTACTTACTCCTGAGTCTTGCTGTTCTTATTTATAATTCTAAGTGGTCTAACTTTATATTTTACACTTGTTACATGATATAATATAAATACAAATTATTAAATAATTCCTTTATTGATGTGCATTTACTTTGTTCCTAGATTTTCATAAACAATAATAACACACGCATGCTAGTTATATGTCTTTACATACTGAACTATTTTATTTATTGCAACTTTGTAAAAATACTGTATCTCATACTTGGATCTAAGTTTTCATTCTCATTTCATTTTGCTGAAATATTTATGTATTGTTTTTAGATTATCATATTAGAAGCATGTTATGAGAGTCTCCCCTTGATATATTGCTTGGCTCTTCCTGAACATATGTTATTTCATATATACATTATAATTATATCCAGGTGCAAAAAAATTGAGATTCTAATAAGATTTTAATTAATTCAAATTTTAGAAAAACTAAATTTAATATTATGTCTTTCCATCAACATGTATGTATGGATTTTCATTTGTTCAGATTTTTTGTGATCTTTAAAAGATGACATGGCCTTAATCACAAAGGTCTTATTCCCCTCTACAAAATTCATTATAATTAATTATATATGTAACTTTAGTGTGTGTAAAACATCTTAAACTTATATTTTTGCATTAATTATAAGAATATAAATTAAATATTTGGCCTTACATAGTTACCTGAAGTCTGTCACTTAACTATATTTATTAATGTAAAAAGTACTCAGACAAAAATGTGATAGAGGGAATTTGTCTCATACACTCTATTATATTTTCTCATTGCATTCACTTGATTTTGGTTATGTTAAAAACGATGACACTGGAAATACTGGGTAGCATATGATTTTCATAAAGTATATTTTAGGTTTTTGCTGTGTGGCATAATATTTATTATTTGTTTTGGTGTATTATACATCAGATCTATTTTAATTTTGATTTACTGAGAGTTGTATTAAGAATCAGCTCCATTTTGTTCTATGCTTTTTCAACCATCAGTCTTTAAACATAGGTATTCTTTCAATTGGCAGTATGGATTATGCTTCTTATTCTTTGATATTAAATACAATTTACCTTTCTGTTTATTTCCATGTTTGAATTATTATGTAGTATTTTCTCTTCAATAACTGTTGTGTTGTATTTATTAATGTTTTATTTAGAAAATTTTTGTCAAGTGTCAGAAAAGTGGTTATTTTATTTTCTGACCTATTTTTATTGGACTTAATGTCGACATTATGCTAATTTCCCTTTTAAAAAGTAGACGCTGTCTTTTAATTTATAATCTGAGACATTTTAAGTTTCATTGAAATTGCATAGATGTAAAAATTTTGTCGGGATTCCCAGTACAAAAATTTGTACACCCTATGCTGTTTTGGATATCCTGACAAATTTCTCTTTCTCTCTCTCTTTTTTTTTTTTTTGGTGATTATTCACATTATGTTTATCTCTTTGGAAATTGCTCTGGTGGTTTACTTTTCTTAGAATGTAGTATGAGATCAATGAATATTTTAAAATTTTAAATTAATGTTTTTCTCTAAGAACTAGTTTCTACTTCTTAATATTTTTGTCCATAAGTTCTAGGTATGCTAAAATTTGGCTTGATTTTCATTTGAAATCTTTTTTATACAGATATTCTGTTTTTCTTTCTACTTTAAATGATCTTTTTTTTTCCACTTTAAATGAGCTTTTTGTTACAGTTTTTTGGTCTCTTTATTGAGGAAGAAAGATTTAAGAAGCATCCACAATGTCACCACTTGTTAGTATTCTTGTTTCTTTGTAATTCTGTCTTCATTGTGAGCAAGACCTGTGACTGGTCTTAAATAAATAGAATAAAAGCTATGAAATATTATAATAACATAAAATCTCATCTCGTAAAAGATTCACACTTCCACTGGTTTTGATAAGTGAGCATGGAGATCCACATGGAATGGGAAACAGGATCTTAGCAGAATGACTAAAAACAACTAAGATGTGGAAGATGCTGAAATACCCATCAACAGACTGATGGATACAAAAATTTTGGTATACGTACACAATGGAGTACTACTCTTCCATAAAGACAGTTAAATTTGAGGCTTTTGTAGGTAAACGGATGTAACTCCAAACCATCACGTTTAGTGAAGTGAGTCAGATGTAGAAAATTAAATACTGAATGGTTTCTCTAACATGAGAAACTCAGAATAGAGGCACTTTATAGAACCAAATGGGTATGACAGAGGGAGTTGGTGCGGTAATGAGGGAGGAAACGCAAGCACCAAAAAGGGGAGGGTACGGGATTGTAATGCTAACGTGATATATGTGCACACAAAAATACTCAAGCTCAGCATAACCATGCTGTATCACACATACACACACACACACACACACACACATAAAAATGAGGGATGGGTAGGAGAAACAGGATCTTAGTCCAGTAAGTCATAGAAACCTAAATTCTCTCAACACACATGAGTTTGGAAATGGTTGTGTCCCCAGGCAGAGGCTCAAATGACACTGCAAACTTGTGGAGAACACAGGTAACACTGTGAAATACTAAATCTGTGGGTTTTAAACAAGAAAGTTTGTAGAAATATTTTTATATATCAATCAATAACTAATATAACTATTAATTTATAGTTTATTTCATTGTAATGAACACATGCCACCTGCATTTTCTACTTATGTGAATGTACAGGTGCTTTCCTGTGACTTCATAAATGCACAACACATGATGATCATTTTTTAATATTCTGTAAAATTTTGAAAGGAATGCTTCTAAGATACAGAGGTCAATGTATGGCAGTTAGTTTTACTGTGTTTACTCTATTATTGTCTATAAACTTACACATCTTCTTGACAATATAGTTAATTGGGTTACAGGCAGTAAATTAAAACCTGTTACTTATTTTACACTGATATTTGGCAAACAGATATCCACAGTTTAACAGCTTTACTGTGTCTATTTATTGTGTCTATTTTGAAATATAATTTCTGCTTTTTTAAAGTTTAAATATTTCTAAGATGCCTTTGCACTTAATTTTCTATAGTTCTAGGAATGGAAGTCAGAACATTCACATTGAGCTACATTTTTTAATTTTTTATTTTGTGTGAATTATTTTCTTTGTAATGAGTCACTTATTTGTGTGAATGTGTATATGTATCATATTCACATTTATATATATATATATGTATGTGTATAGGCATGCGTCACTATATATTTTTCAATCAACTTTTAATGAAGTCACTTAGTTGTTTTATATTTGGTTGACAGAGATTTCGTTCTTATAAGTCTCAACATATTTTATTACATCTTTCCCTTTCTATTGTATTTAAAAATCTTATACAACTTTCATAGTAAAGTAAGTTAAGTACCTTTTCATTAAGGGATAAAATGAGAATCTATATTTTTAATAATTATAATATCCATTTCTACTCGAAACAAATGTAATTACTTATGTGGAGAAAAGTATAATGCAATCCACAGTTTTAAATTTTTTTTAAAGTTGAAATAATTGATGATTAGAAAAGCTCAGGAAAAATATGCATATACTTTCTTCTATAACATGTAGATATTTTCATCTATCTAACAGTAGATCTTTGCCATTAGAGAAAAAACAAGTCATCTGCTCTAAATAGCTTCTTGCACATATGGCAGACATATGTGTTTTTAAAGGATAAATACTATCAATATGTATTTTTCAGCTTTTTATGATTATGAAAGTTATTCCAAATTTTGAAAATTAAATCCATAACTATAAACTTTAGAAACTTTTTAATTATAACACTTCAGAAATACCAAAGAATTCCTGATTTTTTAGCTCACATTGCATTATTTCAAATGGTTTTAGACATTATTTCGTTTGTTTATGTATTCATCAAGTACTAAGAAAACTTTACTCTGTGTTTGGCATTGTTACTAGTGCTTGAGGATGGCATGATACAAAGTTGCAGAGTTACTGGCCTTGAAGAGTTTTTATTAGTAGAATTTCTCAGATAATTTTATCTACACTGCAAAGATTCCATTTTGAAGTATCTGTCAAGTGAAAGCCAATAAAATGTTTTAACAGTGACAGTTTTCTTATCACTACTAATAGCACTGCTTTCACTACATTTCAAATTTTGAAAAATGGAGAGAAAATATTGGGGACAGACTTTTAAATTCTTTTTTTAAAAATATATATTTACTTTGCTTTCCTGGGAAATGAAAATAATCAATATTCATCCCCATTATACTGGTAATATTCCTTACTTTTCACATGTTCAAGGGAATTCTAAGATACAACCCTTAACCAATGAATTTAGTTTGGAGTAGCAGCCAACACCGTTCTCACCTCTTGGAGAGATATCTGAGTGGGTGGACGGGTAAGGAGATAGACAGGACCTCTATGCATGGAAGATGGCCACTGGAAAAGCCTCAATGAAATTAATGAAGTCTTCCACTTTTTTATTCATCCCAGGAAGCAAAAAGAGTTTAGTGGTGGATGTGAAAGTTCCATGTTTTCATACACTGGGTGGCCATACATATAGGTTTGCCCTAAATAGTTTCTTCCATTTATGTTTATTGTCCCTAAACAATCTTGTTCTCAGAAGTGTCCTAAATTTGGATAACAAATTACCTACATGCTCCCTTGTTACAAAGGCATGTTGTTGATTAACAAAACTAGATAGATTTTAACATTTATTCACTTAACTGCCTAAAGACTTTGAATAGCGTTTCGAAGAAATAGCTTCAATATACTCCGAGAAAAAATTTTCAAAAAAGTTAACATGTGTGCCAAGTTCTACCAATTGCTGAATGAAGTAGGCAAGAGCCATGAAGTTGCTTGCCCAACAGATGCCAACCAAACCTATCTAGCAATCCAGGTAAGAGGTGGTGATGAGAGAGACAGTATGTTGCCTTACAATGTAAAAGTAAAGTCATAGGGTCCATTTGTTAGCATTAATTCTGGCCATAACTAAAACTATTTGAGAAGCAAAAGAAAAAATAACTTTTACTGACCGTAATATTACAAGAAATCCAATACTTTCTTTAGTCATAGGAAGAGGTATCAAGATTGTCAATTCAGGTTCTATAGACTGAATCCTAAATCTTTCAATTAGAATCCTCATTATTTTATTTGATGTTAGAAACCAGTACAAATCCTTTTGTTCAGTTGAGACTCTACAGCCCATTTTCTAAAATGCCATTAGATTTATTGACTTTCACTGATCAATGCTACTCAAAGAACAACATCAAAATCTTAGTGGCTTAAAATGACAAATGTTTATGTCTTCCTCAAGCTAATAAAAACACTTTTGCCTTTGGAAAAGTTACTTCTGAGTTTTCTACACAAATTGTAAGTAATGCTTACCAAGAAAAGTTATGTGGTATATATAATATCATTAAGGATCTAACCTATAAACAGTGCCCAATTATGTTAGTTGTCATGTTTCCAATGTTAACAATACTTTTTTACAAATCCTCCATTGGATGATGGTTTGAAAAACACTGATTGAAGCTAATATCAGCATTCAGCTATGTAACAGAATCAGCTCATTCTCTAACAAATGAAATGTTGATGACAGCCCCAAATGACATAGGTGAAACTTACCAAGAAAGTTCCATTTTATGTGAAAGTCTAGCAAACTGACTTGTAAAAAAATGATCTGAGTGGGTAAGAATCAGGACAATCAGCAGTAGCTTGGACAAAGGCAAGAATTCATATATATATATATATATACTAGAAAATGATTATTAAACTCTGTTAAAGTATGTGTTGATGCACTTCCAAGAAAGCAGCATAAATTAAATTTTTTGAGTTCTACGATGCCAATGAAATTTAAAAATTACTCACACTGGAGATGAAAGACCTTAATCTGGTGGTAATTATGGACAATATATGGGAATAAAGTACCCACTTGTTCCCTTGTGCTGCAACCATGCCTGTCCACTGAGATCAGTCTCTCTGGCAGGAATGTTGGGAGTCCTTAAAGAGTCAGGAGAGGAGTTTGAAATCAACCACTATTTATTTATATGTAAAAGTGGCAATTTATCATGTTCAACTTACATTTATATCTGCAAATCCATATGTAATTTGCATTGTAGCTATAAGCAAATGGAGAGGAAAACATAAATCAACTGTTTTACAATGTTACCATGATTTTAAAAATCCTCTTTCGCTATCCTTGCCTTAACCTTGCAGCGCTGCATTCTCTGTTTTGCCTTTTTTGCTCATAGAGGGACAGTCTGGAGGTGTTTAAAAATCCAGAGACACCCCTTGTCTGCAACAGGTGATTTCCTCCCCAAGTAGATGTCTGAGCATGCTGACAGCATCAAATTGTGCATCTGGTATAGTTCTTCCATATATATTTTTTCTTATATATATATTTATATGAATTTTTAAATTTTTTAAGTTATGTACCATAAGAAATTAACAATAATCACTAATAAAGTAAAAGAATCAAAATACTATATTATAATATGAATTATTTAAAATATATGAGTTAATTTAATATTTTGGACCATGTTTGCCCAGGGACAACTGAAATCTCAGGAAGCCAAACCACAGACAAAGGGAGCACGTCTCAGGAAGTGTGCACACGCAAATCGTGGGTGGGCAGGCTGATGTCAGGCCCTCTGGGGCAAACTTCTCCCATCAGTAATAGTTAAGACCGTGCTGTAACTGTAAAGCATTTTATTTCAGCCATGGCAGAAAGTTTGGAAAGGCATCATAAACAAAACTAAGTAAAACATTAAAGAACCTTTAATATGTACCTTCTTCAAAGTTTAAGACTTTCGTAGTCATTACATTTAGAAGAATTTTACCATGAGAAAATTGTGGGTCTTCTTCATTTCATTATTAAACATTCACATTAAAATCAAATAAAAAGTCATCAATTCAGAAGTAATAGAAAAACTAAAGAAAACAACAGGAAAAAAGTTCATAGCAAGTTTATGAAATGACAAGCACAGCTCAGCATCCAGCACTACGCAATGAGAGACGTTTCCCCCAGGGACTTGGTGTCTTCCGCATGGGCACAGTGATGATAACGGCTAGGCTATGCACACAAAATAAAAATAATATTCAAACAAAGCTGTGTCATTTCAGAAAAAGTGGTAATAGTCTACTAATGATAATAGCCTAATAATTCTATAGCATAATGAAAGAAAAGTCCTGTGATTCTCTGGCACTGCTGGAGGCATTGCTGAGAAAAACTCTACGCTTTTTATGTTACTTTTTTCTCTTGATATGACCATCATTAAGCCCATATTGAAGATTCCTTGGTATTTTCAATTATTTCCTATGAATGTCTTTGTTTCTAATGTCCAAAATACTGGTGTGATACTACAGTCCTGCAGGTACTCTGCACATGTGTGAGTAGTGTGTTCTTCACTTACTGTCCCTCTTCCTTTTCCAATGATTCTAAACCCAACACATCTGGGTTTCACAAATCTGAAGTTATGTCAGTACTAACCTCTATACCTTGGGTCGCTGTTCTAGGGTGGGGGTAAGCGTTCCCTGTTATCTATGCCTAAACTATACTCATTTATTCCATCGTCTGGTAGGTCTCTTTAACATAAAAATTTAAAACCAAATTCTGTAATACCAGAGCTGACTGGAAAGTTTAAAAATTAGATGTCATAATTAGTTCAGGGTAACCATAGTAAAAAGTAACTAATTGCTCATATTAGTGGAAAAATATGTCCCCAAAATATATTTTCTCCTCTCATAAACTGACAAAACAAATTTTACCTACACTTACCAAAATATATGGAGCTTTCTTCCTACCAGCTATCATCAATATGTTCTCTAGTGGGCATCATTAGGGATCATAAAACTTAATCCAGCTCTGACATGTTCTTTGTGCATAGTGTCATATTTCATAACTGAGGTTTCAGTCCCATAAAACTGCCCCTACCTCAGCTGTCAACTATGGAAACTGTGGAAACTATATTTCTGATCAACTAGCTATAAGCTGAAGTTCTCATGATCCCCTTTTGGGGTTTGAGGAATTTGTTACAGTGGCTCATAGAATTCAGTGGCTGTGAGCGTAGTTTAGTTATTAGAGCCCTTGCCTAGGAAGCAGGAGGCCCTGGGTTTCACCTCTCAGTACATTACAATGTATACATTCACAGAGCTCACGTGAATAATCCGGGAACATCTCTTCACTTCACTTCAAGATTTTTAATCACATTTACAAAGTCCCTTGGTCATATACTACATGGTCACAGATTCAGGAGATCACCAAACGGGCATGTTTGGACCATTAGTCTCTCTACTCCATTAAGTATTATTCTAGATGCTAACAAAGAACTAAGAGCAAGGTGACTCCTGCCTCAAGATAATTTTTATTCTGACTTTTTTACTTTTAATTAGTTAACTAGTATATTCACTTCTGCTAAGAAAAGATGAGTCTAGATCTGAACAAAAAGTCAAAAAGCAAACCAAATCCTGAAAACATGCAGAAAGTACACAAAAGTAGCCTTCAGCTAGTCACAATCAGGTCCCTGGAACAGCAGTCAGCCTAAGGCCCTTGCAAGGAAGCAATGTGAACTTGAAGCACAGGAAAACCAATGCAAGAGCTTGAGAGAAAGGAAACTGTTCTACCAATCGTGAACTTGAAAGAGAATGAATGGCTGCATCCAGAAGCTAATCTTTTCATTCCTTCCTTCTAGAGTACTTGTGAACTGTAGCAAGGAGGAAGGACACTGCTCAACCAAGTGGAAATGGCTGTTGCTAAGTGAGAAATATAAAAGGAAAACTATACCAATTTCTGTATAGACTGCACAGGTTATACCCTAAATATCAACCATCAGATATAAATTTTCATATTGTAAATTCTCTAAATTTCCTCAACTTCTCTTTCTACATGATTCTATAAATATGAGATTCTTTTCATAGATACACAGGAAATGCTACTTATTTTATTTAATAATCTCTAAATAAGATTCTATTTATCACTTGATGAAATGTTTAATCCCCTTTCCCATCTGTGCGATCTTTATCCCTCTGCCTGTGAAGAGCTGTTTGTTCTCACATTATACCTCATAGACTCCTATTTGAACGCAAGTTCTTGTATTTTAGGAGTATTCAGTCTTGGCTTTTGGCATCTTCTATGAATACACGTAGGCCATATTGTTTCTCAGAGCAGATACTTACTCTGTCTCTGTGAACAATGAGCATCTGTCTAGTAATGAGAGAGCAATCTTTATGTGTGGGCCATAAAAACTTCAAACTGATGGAAAGTATCTGGCTATTCAAAGCAGATATTTTGCTTCTTTCTCACGAATCCTGGAGTCCATACGTAAGTAGTCTTGTATACATTCTACATCCAGGTGAATAAACTTACAAAAATTTCAGGCACCATCTTACCCATCCTATATTCTAAATTTGTGGCTTCACCAGAATTAACCAATATAAATCCAGTCATTGTTTGGGTGAATGGACCAATACTGTTACTTGGCAACACTATAAATTATCACCCAGCACCATGATAATTGAATTGCTTCTAATCCTGTTCTTGAGAGACTATGAATACTTGGGGCCAGCCGTAAAGAGCATAAGACAAGCTTGTATATGTGCATGTGTGTATATATGCATGTGTCCATAAATATAAAACACGCATTAGACCAAATTTATTTCTAGCATAAAATTAACTGATTCCAAGTAATATAAAATATTACAAAAGTAAAATGATTATTAAATAATCTGGAAAATACTTCATTTTCATGCACTTTAGTTTCATTTTGATTATTTCCTCTTTAATGCACCTCAAAACTTTAAGTCAAGTTCCCATTGCTAGGGCTCTGGGAAGTTACAATTTCTATCCCATGCACTCTCTTTTCCCCTTTATTGCAGCCAGCTGAGTAAGACATATAACCTTTCATTTTTTTATGAAAAGCAACAGCTGGCAAATTGTTAAACTGTTTGGAAAACTCTGGCATAGTAATGTTAATTTAAGACAATGCTAGCTGACATAAACTTGTCACATTAGACAGATTAAAGAGAGGAATGGAAATGTAAGAAAAGAAATAGGTCATTGCACCACAGTAGGATCTTGCCCTGGGCTGGGCTGTAGACAAAAAGATCTGGAATTGCCACTGACTGATGCCCCTAAGAAGGAAAGGAGGAGGCCCTGTAAACTGATCGTCCTAAGACGTGCGCATTGCTCCATCTGCCTCTGCACGGAATGCAGCACAGAGAAGTAACCAGCTACGTGCATTTTTCTGTTTTTTCTAGTTACAATTTGAAAAGTCAACCTGAATACATTGTAAATCAAACATAGCTAAGAGTGTGTTTGCCAATGTTTTTTTTATTATTTCCTCTTGAATTTTGTTATCAATTTAATAACACACGGCTCTTTCCCCAGGATGTGAGTGTGTATACCACCTGATGAACAGAACACTAGTGATGTTTTCATACACCAAAATGAAAGATTTGTGATATCTCCTCATGTATTTATGAGCATACTTCTTCTTTCACTAAAAATTCAGAATTTAATGAGCTTAAAATCAATAATAGTGCTTAATTAACCAGTATAATTCATATAACATCTTTCCTTTTGAAAATACAGATGATATTCATTTTTATTCATTCCCCAAAATGATATTTTGAAGCTCAATTTTTCCAAAAAGTACATATATAAAATCAAACTGCAAATGTCAAACATGCGTTTGTAACAAGTAAATATAGATTGCAAATGTTAAGTGGTAATTTGTTTTTGAAAAAAATTATTTTTTTTGCAACTATCCAAAATCTCACTGTCATTTTTGGCCTTTGCTGTCACTGTATGTATGAACACGTCCTTATACTTTCTTCTAAATTCTTCCTGATTTAAACATGTTTAATTCTGGATTTAGCTAGTATAAATCCAGATTATCTTTTCTCCTCTCCCTTTATTCTCTCCTTGAAATTGATCTAAGATGTGGAGGGCTTTCTATTGTCATTAAATGGGAGAAGGAGATTCACTTTATCCTAATTTTCACCCCCTCATCTGGTGTTCGGTGATAAGCCAGTCTTGATAATAGATGTCTGAGGTTCTGCTATGTTGCACTACCCTTCTCTTTCCTACTCCAAGCCACTTACATGCCCCCATTCCCTCCTCACTTCCGTGCTCCCGTGTGATTCCAGGTATTTACTGTGATTAAAGAAATAGACATGTACATTTCCTTAATTATTAAACTTGACCAGGCCCAATGGTGCAGATCCATAATTCCAGCAGGCTGGGAGGCAGAGGTGGGAGAACTTCAACTTTTAGTTTGGTCTGGACAATTGGCAAGACCTTGTCTTGAAATAAAAAATAAAATAGGTGGGATATAGTTCAGTACCACAATAATAAACATAATAATAGTAATAATAAACTTGGGCTTGTTGTATTAGAAAATATTTTAATAAATTAAAAGTGCAAGGCCCTGAGTTTGATCTCCCAGAACCACATCAACCAAGCATAGTGGCACATGCCTGTAATACCAGCACTCATGAGGCTGAGGCAGGAGAATTTCCATTGAGATTGAGGCCAGCCTGCACCACATAGTGAGTTCAGGGTCAGCCTGAACTAAAGAGTGAGATCCTGTTAAAAACAAAACAACAACAACAACAAAAAAAAAGCAATTCGGCTTCCAGGGGCTAGGAACTACAGAAATACTTCAAGTAGCATTTTGCTCATGATTTTGTTACAAATACAACAAACAAAACTACAATATAAAACATTCCTAATGCTTGAAAAATAAATTGCCACTTTTTTATTAAATTTCTCTTTCAGCATAGCTCCAACATCTCAAAAGAAAAAAGAACCCACCCCCAAAAAAAGAAACAGAAAGAATATTCACGAATAAAGAAAGAGTGCTCACTTGCAAGTGGACAGGTGAAAGCATTCTTGTTGTGACAATTAATAAGGAAATCAGGTCAATATTCAAACATTACAATTTAAGGAAACATTACATGCAAAACGCCAAAACGTACTGCATGATTGGATACATATTAAGGAAAGCTTTGGGAAGATAAACTAGCAGAAATGAAAAAAAAAAAATCTGTTATCTCAAAAAATATTTGATTTAACGGTTTTATTTATTTATTTTTTGAGATGGGGAATCTCACTGCAGTTTAAGCTAGTATACTGGACTCTTAACACAACCCAGCCTAGTCTCGAATGCACACGCAGAGCCATCCTCCTGCCTCAGACTCCTGAGTGCTGGAATTACAGGCAAGTGCCACCGTGCTTGGTTTAAATGATGCTAGGGAACGGATCTCGGGGTCCTGAGCTTGCTAGGCAAGCCACTATGCTATTATGCAGCCCCAATTTTTTCCAAGTTAAAACTCACATAGATTCTATTTTAAAATCTGATTTTATGGTGATAAATTTATTTGCAAAAAATTCAAAATCATTGATTGGTTTTAAGAGATTTTCCCCAAATGATATTGAATTTATTAGTCCATGTATGGGAAATGTGACAGTTATGATTTGTCATGATTTTTTAAAATATTTTTTCCAATATCAATTTTAGGAATAGAAAAATCTATTGAAACAGATTTGGAAAAAGGAAAGTGCTAATGTCATATTTTATGCTTTGCAATAGATGATGAAAGCTCTGATGATACAGATATGACTCAGCTTGTCTTTCTCATCAGGAGTATTGATAGTGAACATAATATCACTAATGATATGACTTTTTTAGTACCACTGAAGGACACAGCTAAATCTCTTCATTTCTATGAAGCAGGAAAATTATGTTAAAGTGATTTTTTAACCTTTATCAATATATCTGATATGTCTATGGATGGTGCCTGTGATGTTTGAGATAAAAGAGAAACACAAAATTAGCAAAAGATAATACAATTGCTACTAGCAATTCATGTTTCATGAAATTTTGCTGCATCAAATATCAAAAATTATGCATGAAATCTTTAAATGGATAATATCATGCAAATTGTCATCAAAAGCTTGAAGGTCATGAGTCCAAGACTTGAATTATCATTGATTCCAGAGGGTTTTATATGTACAAATGTCCATTTTAGGGGTATAACTCATTCTTCTGAAAATAAGTCTCAGTAAAATGTCAAAAACATTTTGTGGTTTGCAAAACAAAATTATGTCAGTTATGAAATTAAGAGGAAATTGTGGCAGAACTTGAGAACAAATGGCACACAGATTTAGTATTTTTGATATCTTTGAAGTAATTAGTCTAACTAATATAACACAACAAATTTACTGGCATAGAATTGCATATAATATTTCTTTATTATCTTCTTAATATCTATGAAGGCTTGAATGATGTCCTCTCATTTCTGATGTTAATAATTTAATGCTCTTTTTTTCTTGGCTAGCCTCATTGGATATTTATCAGGCTTTTCTCTTTTTAATGAACTAAATTTTGCTTCTTTTTTCACTAGAAGTGTTCTTTTTGTTAATATGCATTTGTGATGCATAATACTTGCATCCAATTTGACCCACTGGTTATACATCCACATCACACCTTCAACATTTTACTTCCCTTCCTCGTGCACACCATTCATCCCTTCCCACACATCCCAACTTCGACCCCCCAAAATCGATCTCTTCCTCCCTTCTATGGCTCATCTTTTCTTCTTCTACTTACTCATACTTGAGTTCTTGCTTTTCTCTATTACCCTCCCATTTCTAATTTTATTGATTCCTGCTATGATTTTTTTCATTTGTTGTCTTCTTCCCTTGAATTGATATTGTCTTCTTTCTCTGATGTCTTCATGTGGAAGCTTAGTTTCATATTTTAGATTTTCCTTGTATAATACATGAACTCACTGCTGTACATCCCCTCTCAGTACTACTATAATTGCTTCCCATTAATTCTCTGAAATTGTGGTCACGTTTTAGTTTAGAATACTTCTAGAAGGCCAGCAATGGGAAAAAAAAGTATTTCTAGTTTATCTTAGTTTAAATTATTTTTAAATTTTCTTAGACACATGTGCTTTTAAAAAGTATGCTTCTTAATCTCCAAAAATCCATGATTTTCTATATATTTTGGCAATTTACTTCTAGTTTAATTTCATCATAGTCTAAGAACATAAGGAGCAGGATTCCTACTCTTTCCTAGTTGTTAAGGTATATCTTATGGACCAAAAGGTCTTCCTTGATGAATATCCCATGTGAGCCTCAGAAAAATGTGTCTATTGTTGCTGTTTAAAGTATTCTATAAGAGTCAATTGACTGATGATGTGTTCGTGTAATATTCTTACTAATTTTTGTCTTATTTGATTTATTAATCACTAACAGAGATGTACTGCAATCTCTATTTTAGTGTGGATTTGTAATTGCTGCTTGTAGTTTGAACAGGCTTTTTATTTGTTTTTTGTCTTGGAGAAGCTTAATCAGTTTTAGGCTCACTTATTTTCATGGTCGATTTTAAGGCACACACACAGTAACAACTTTACCATTGTATGATTCCTTTCTTGATTGACATATTTATTGATATCTGAACTGCATGTTTCTTTATGAGTGTAGTACTTCACTTCCAAATAGGCTGAAACTTCATAAGAGCTGGAGACCAGTTGGCTTTGGGCCGAGTGTCTTGTAAGCAAGTGGATCAATAAATTGATGACTGACAAGTATTCCATGCCATACACCAGGATATATTTTATTGTTTCCATATTGGTACTATATCATTTTAGTATTACAGTCAACAAAATAATTCAAGAGATTGAATGAATACTGATACTCCTAATTCTGATATGTCTACTTTATTACATTGAGAAACACCTGGCCGATTCATTAGCCATGTTCCTTGGTGTCTGGGTGGGTCACGGACCCATAACTTTGAGTACCATATACAGTCCTCACCCATATGTCTCTCACACACTACTTTCCAGCTACCATGAAATAAGCAGTGTGGCTTCTCCACGTCCTTTCCCTATGATGTTTCTACCTAGGAACCAACATGGTTTGAATCCTATGAAAACATAAACCAGTTAAGCTTCTCATCCTTTAAGTTGTGGTGTCAGGGTTTGTATCTAGCAAGAAGAAACTGACTTATATAAATACTTATAATATATTCCACTAGCCCATAATGTCTAAGGAGGTAAATGTCATTTGCAAAAAACATTTCTTATTGATTATTTCTAGAGGGAGAAATTCCTCAAATTTTCCTCACTCTGTATTATTAGCATCTGTTTCCTATTTCCACATTTTTATTATCCATTACCTTATTACTGGATGCTGTATTTTAATCTCTTGTTTGGAAAAGTATGCAATGTTCATGTAAATTGATTTTTTAACATGATGCTACAGATTTCACACAAGAAAATGTGCTTCATGACATGAGAGTAGAGAAATGTTAAAATTACAGTATCAATTACAATAGCTAAACCAGTTAATGTGGACAGAGAAGAAAGTTCACAAGTGTGATTATATAATAGGTATTTCAAAACAGCTATTTTATAATTCAAAGATTAAGAGAGCCCTTTTAATGAAATGGTTTTTGTATTGGTTTTATTGGAAAAAAGTTTTAAGTGAGGTATCTATTATCAGGTAATCATAAAATATTAAAAACTCTACAGAAAATTTTTAAATGTTGATCTATAGATTGTGATAAATATAATAGCCAAGATAGCAACTATAATAGGATTGAAGAAATAACACAGTGGTTAGAGCTCTTGCCTAACAAGTGCAAGGCCCTGACTTCAATTCTACAGCAACACATAAGCTGAGTGTTGGGGCTCATACCTGTGATCCCAGCACTCAGGAGGCTGAGGCCAGAGAATTTCTAGTTGTTCAAGGGCAGCCTACCCATCATAGTGAGTTCAGGACCAGCCTGAACTACAGAGCAAGACTCTCATCTCAAAATAAAAATGAATAAATGAATAAATAAATAAATATCACATGTCTTAAATTGCTTTTTTGAACATTTAGCTTTGTCTCTTAAGAAAGTCAATTATAACAAATATCACCATTTTCTATGAAATTTGTTCACACCTAAAATGAATTCAACCCAGGGATGTCTGTATTCCCAGTATTTAGAGAACCTGAGGCAGAGGCTCCAGCAAGCTCCAGCCCAACCTGGACAACTTAGGGAGATCCTGCCTCAAATAAAAATAAAAATGGGATTGAAATGAAACTCAGTGGGAAGGTCCTGGGTTCAATGGCCTATACTGAGAAAGAAAGAAAGAGAGAGAGAGAGAGAGAGAGAGAGAGAGAGAGAGAGAGAGAGAGAGAGAGAAAGGAAAAACACTAGTGGATAATCATTTGAGAGTTTTCAGGTAGCCAAGGTCCTCTTGTATGAACTCATGACTACACTTTGAGGAAAGCTTCCACACAGGAGCTAGTATCAGTTTCCATCCTGCTATCTTAGAAACAAGCTGCTTACTAACATGACTGAATTCATTGCTAAAGATTCAGCAGTGTAAACTAATAATAATTTTTTTAAAAAATGAACCTCAACCCATAATTTTCACACTGAATTAAAATCAAATAAAAATTGATCGAAGACTGTCACAGGAACATAAAAACTGAATCTACTGGAAGATAAAAATAGACAAATCCTTAAGACAAAGCATAGGGAAGGACTTCATGAACAGAAGTCCCAAGAAATAACAAACTCCCAAGAATCAACAAATAATATTTTATCAACCTGAAAAAGCTTGCACAGCATAGGAAACAACCTGTTGACTATGAGACAACCTACAGAACAGGAAAAAAAAAAAATTTGCCTTCTACTCTTTGAACAGAGGAATAATATCTAGAATATTTAAAGAATTAAAGGGGCTGGAGTGGAGGTCATATTTCAGCACTTAGAGCACTTACTTAAAAAGTGCAAGACCCTGAGTTAGAATCTTCACCACTACATAAACTGGGCATAGCGACACATACCTGTAATCCCAGCAGAAGTATTGCTGTGAGTTCAAGGCCAGCCTAGGTGACATAGTGAGTTCAGGATCAGCCTGGACTACAGCCTCAAAAAATTTTTTTCAAAGTAAAAGATCAAATTAAAAACATGATACATTTGACACTTTAGGTGGTTATTAGGTTCCATTGCAGGGCTGGAGTCGAGGGACTATTACTCCCAACCCAGAATACACACCTGCCAGCCCAAAGCCTAGGGAAAGCAAAACAATGAAGTCTCAGGAGCAAGCAGTCATGGTGGCTGGGGCCAAAGAGGGACAATGGGGGTCATTGTGCTCACTTGGGAAGGCATGCCCTCAGGTACCCCTATCTGGGCTATGGCACCTGCCGGCATAAGTGACAGTACATCTCAAAAAGGCATAAAAGTCCAATTAGTACATGAAAAAAGTGTTCAACATTATTGGCTATCAGAAAAATACAGAGTAAAACAACACTGAGATTCCATCAAGAACTTAAAAAGAAAATGAAGATGTACTGGCAAGAATGTGGGGAAAATGGACTGTAAACAAAAACAACTACTATAGAAATCAGTATGGAAATTCTTTTAAAAAGTGAAAGCGCCACTTGACTTACGCCTCACTTTGGCATCTTTCCAAGTTAAAGACAGCATCTTCCAGTGGTAGGCGCATAATCATGTTCAGAGCAGCACAACTCACAACGGCTAAATATTGGGAATAGTCTTTATGCCCATCAAGAAAGAAATAAATAGAAATACATGAATTAATGTATAAAGAAAATATAGCATATATACACTATGAGGTGTTACTCATCAAGAAAGGATAATAAGCTTGAATCATTGTAGAAAAACAGTTGCACCCTGAGTCCCTAATGCTTAGCAAATTACACAAAACATGAAAGGTTTCATACAAAAAAATCCAAATATAAATGACTTAAAGAACAAAACAGAAGACAGAAGAATAGAAAATATGGAGGTAGATTTCAAAGAGATGGAGAGGGGATTTAGGAACAAGGGGAGAGAAATGGAGTGAACGAAAAGTGAGAAAGAGTAATTTTTAAATAATTTTGTTTTATACAAATTATACAAACAGAATCACTTTTAAAAACTAGAATTACTAACTCAAAAAAGTTAAGTTCTCCCAGATATTAACAAAGTTTCACAGAAACATCTGTACCAGATTACACTCTTCTGAAAAATTAGTGAGAATGAATTTTTTCTCCTTTGCCAATATCAGTTTTAAATGTGTTGTTAATATTTCTAATAATTTTATTTTTTACCCTGTGTAGTATTTGGAATTCTTCATAGTTGAATCATTCTTTCTCTATAACTTAAATTGAGATACAAACTTCATTTTATGAGCACAGATATAAACATGCATACATTTCAGATCAATCAATAAAGCATCAAGATTATTAAACTACTTCTTTACACTTCCTTGTATTTTCTTGCTCAGCTTTTAAAGCAGCCTGACGTGTGTGTGTGTATGTGTGTGTGTGTGTGTGTGTGTGTGTGTGTGAGCATGTGTGTGCATGCAAGTACATACACATCAAGCATCTATTAGCAGGAGAATTCTTTGTCTCAACTATTGTTCTCCCATTTCATTTTTAATTATCCCAGTGCCACCTTTCAAACCAATACAATATTTTTCACTGGTGAGAGATTCCTTCTTTATTGCCAATGAAATTGCTGTACAAGTATGGCACTTCATTCTGGAATTTTCTGTTCCAAGGAAACGTCTTCATACCAATATTATATTTGCTATAGACTAGAATTTTGTGTGTTCTCAGAATTCCTAAATTGACACTCATCCTCAGTGTGATAGTATTTGGAGATGGAGCCATGGAAAACTTGCGCAGTCCTTATGAAATAATATGAAACAATACTATTGCCCTTAAAGGACACCACTTCCTCTGAAGCCATCCAAGGACACAATGAAAAGACAGAATCTGAGCTATGCCTGATTATTAATCTGTTAGTGCATTGATCTTGGGGTTTTCAGACTGTAGAATTATGTTGAATAACTTTCTGTTCTTTTTGAATCACCAATGATAAGGTATTTTGTATTATTTTAAATGATAAAGTTTTGTACTTTATATCTGTTATAAGAACACACGCTAAAAATTTTCTTCCTATTTTTAAAAAATTAGTTAGCTATTCATTATTTTCTGATTCCAAATTCCATAAGATTCTCTTGCAATTTTATGCAGAATAATTAATGGTTAAACTTTAGATGTCTGTTATCTTTACATTACATTTTCCAAATTAAAAGCACAGCAAGCATTCTATTAACTCAAATCTACCTTTATTGTTGCCTCTTTCTAATATTCAGTAGTAATTCTCTCAATCTTCTATTAGTTATGATACTTTCTGTAGAATTTTAAGGGTCCCCTCCAGATAAAATTTTTCAGAAAGTTAAGTTAATGGAAACTCTCTTTTCAGTTACTAGGAATCAAAAATATTACCCTGGCATCGCTTAAAGGTTATTTTACTTTAAACAAAATAAAGGAGATGAAGTTGTCCCATTTTTTAAAATCAACTTTTCTCCCGTGAATCTCCATTAGAAAAACTTGTATTTAATTTTGCAATTCAGCACCAAGGACAGAGCCGGTTCCTAAAAGATGTAGTTGAAGAAAACCTTATTTAGAGACTTATTCAATAGTGTAAGCCAGTATGATCACTTAGCCCTCTATCTTGGAAAATAGAGAACTCTGGAGACAGACTGAGTTTGAATCTTGACTGCAACTTTTAATTTCAGGGTGAGTTGGACCATGTTACTAACCCATTAAATTTCATCAAATGAAATGGATGGAAATGACACATAGGACCGCCATGCTATTCCTCGCAATAGTTGCATGTACAATTCCCCCAAAAACTACAAATAGAGTACAATAACTCAAAAATATTGATGAAAAACAAATTACTAATCAATGTGCCAGCAATTTATCTCCTCCTTTTTCTGAAAGACTGGGGTTATCTGATCTGCCTAGGTCAACTGTTAAACTTAAGGAGGAATTCTCAGTTTCCTTCATGCCGGGAGCAGAGAACAAGAAGTGTATTAAAAGAAATTCCTGTGAAGGATAGGAGAAAAGAGGATAGAAATCAGAAGTAATCAGCAAGAACCTGATCGATGCATGGTGAAGGTGGAAGGGCCAGGAGATAATGTGGAAAGAGCCTCAAACAGCAGCCAGTTCTGAGAAAATTCAGGCCAGTGGGATTCTCTAATCAAAAGTCACCTATTAGCCAGGATGAGGCAGAAATGATCTCCAATACTGCTTCCACTGTGGTGAGTCATTAATTGGGAGCAGCCTGGAGATGAGTAGCATTAGTGCTATAGCAGATTCAGAGAAACAGCAGCTGGGGCGGCCAGTCAGCTACTCCAATCAGTTCCTCTTGAAATGGAACCAAGTGGTCCATCTCCTTTCTTAACACACTATATGAACTGAGTTGTGCGTCATGAAACGCAGAAAAAAATTCATCTCAATCAACTATCCTCCCTCATCATTCACCATGCTGAGCTATATTCTGAACATTCATAGGATTGTATTTTATTTTATAGTAAAGCATAGCGGAAAAGATGTTCTGATTTTGTAATGCCTCTTTTGGTTTGTTACCTTCTTTCAGTGGGTAGCAGGAAATCACTTTGGCCTTTTCTTTCTCACATGACCCCTTCACCACTTCCTCCAATTTTCCTGGTCTTGCAAATGAGTACATCTTCTAATCATCCCACCCCAATCTCCTGCCGTTCTGTTCTCCTCTCTCTTTGCAGTGAACTCTCACTCAAAAGTAGAGCAGTCATTTTTTATTTTTTTCTTCATTTCTAATCTTAAGTTATAGTTCCACTCACCTCTCATAAATACTGATTAAGATATTTTAATACAACTGCCCTAAGTGACAATATTTATACACACACACACACATACACCTCTTCCACTGGCTTCCACCCTTGACTTCCTTAATATCACCACCCCGTTCCCAGACCAGAAAGCCATACTTGAAAAGTTTTAATAATTTTCTTCATTCTTTGAAATAATCAGGTTAGTCAATTTCATTTTATGGAAGAACCTTTAAATCCTTCCCTCACTTTTATGCACAGCACTGTAATCAATGTCTTCACCAGCCTAAAACCAGTCACAATGGAATAGTGCTCTGCCATTAATCTTACTCTTTGACACAAGAATAGAAATGTCAGAGTATTAGCTACAGGCAGCATCCCAGAGCAGTTTAAAGAGGCATATGGAAGGCCCAGAGTCTAAGCAGCATGTGGTGGTGCAGGGATTACTTGCTTTTGAAGTAGAAAGGAGTTCAGTTTCTTAAAATTGATAGGAATGAAGAGCAATAGAGAAAAACAATTTAAACTTTCTGTAAGAAAGGTGTTTTTTTTTTTAATCCATGAAAACTTTCATTAGTCTTCAATTCTTGTTATTTTGCTGCCATGGCTTAGAAACATAGCATGGAATTTTGGAATTGTCTCACTTGTGATTTTCACATACAAGAGGATTCACCTAGATATTAAGTCTAAATGCTCACGTATAAAAACTTGTTTAATTCTTTTTTCTATTTAACAGAAACAAAAGAAAATTTAAACTACATATCCCAACTTTCAACAGGGAATTGTTAAAAAAATTAACACATATTCAAGGTCACACAAAGGTAAGAATATTAGAATTAATCATTCTTATTATTTCAGCATTAAGAAAAGGCAATGTTTCTTTTTCCAGCATTCCAGTGCACAGGACCCAGGCAAGAACTGTAGTCTTAGTATTGGAGCCAAGTAGCAGGTTTCAAAGTCAGGATATAGAGATCTTTCCCCAGTAATTTCTTTTTCTCTTTTTTCTGAGACTGTCTTTGTTTCTTTCTTGGAAGTAAATACAAGCCACACAGAGTGAGCATACTTCATGTGGGATGAAGAAGGAGCTCAAAATGCCTTCAAAGGACAAATGTGTGACCTAAAAGAATGCAGCAGAAACCTTCCATTTGGAACCTGCCTCTTACCCATCTCCTCCATTCTCTTTTTCTCCAGAGAATAATGTCCACCTGCTCAGTTCTTTGTTACACAAAACATGCCTTTCACTCACTTTCCCCAGGCTCTCACACTAGCAAAGCTGAGCAGTACAAACGCATGCATTCAAAAAGATCGCCTGTCTTGGTACTGACCATTTTCCCTTCATTTTTCCCTCCAAAATTGTGAATCAAAGTTAATATGCATGAACCTCTGTTAAATGTTTAAACTTTGCTGCTAAACAAATGCAAGTAGAGAGGTGCAGATAATGTTGTTTGCCACCATACACTTTCTGATCTGTTTTTAATGAGATGATCATTCTATAAAAGCTCCTCTATTATATGCAGCGTGTGGGCTTTAAATTTTTATTTTTGTAATTTAAAAACACTTAGAAAAGTAAGTACAGGAATGTGCTTTGGATGATGTATTCTAAGCTCTTTGTCCTACTATAATTCTGTTTGCTGCTGTAACCAAGATCAGAGTACGTGTTCATTACTGTGAAACTCTACTCTTCCACATAATTCTTAATCACTTTTACCACGTACTCAATTGCCCCAAGTAATATTACATGTCTTTATTATAAATTTGAACATATGTTCTTGCTTCCCAAATGCACTCTTTAAAGGACCTGGCTCAGTGGTTCTTAGTTTTGCTTTTTTTTTAATAGTGTTCAAGCCTTCTCTAATAATTTTTCAAGATAGAGTTTTCTCTCTTTCTCTTGAGTGATACCTAATATTCAATAATGGGATCCATTTGCACTTAGTATAATATCTCACTAAGCACCTAAGAGGAGAATGGGAAGAATCCATTTTCTGACACAAAGCAAATGATATAACTTAATGATAAATACAGGGATGTACTTTTATTTACAATAGAAATACATTAAATCAACTTCTGATGTGCAAGTAGTTTTCTTAGAAAAATAAACAATATTTTGTCCAAGATTTTTTTCTTTCATTATGTAAGACAAAAGAACTAAATTTAAAAATTTTAAAGATGTTTTATCTTGCATCCACCAAAAAATGGAAACTAATTAGGAATTAAAAGTATACACAAAAATATTTGTTTTAAAATTAAGAATGATAATGATTTTATTTAATTGCATTAAAACTAAATTCTTGAATCTAAATGTTTCACCTGAAAGCAGTTAAAAAACATTCAAACAAATTAAATGGGATGCTATATTGTGAGTTGGTGTTAATTTTACCTCATTTATATTAGTGTAAAGCAAGTCATCAAAGCGCAAGTGAAGCGCAGCAGCCTTTGTTAGTAAATTCTACTTAATGTGCTGGCAGTATTATAGACATTCATTAATTACACTTTACACACTGCACTAAATCGCGTACTGAAAACCTTCCCCTTAATGTAGTCTTTAATTTTGGCCACTATCAAAAGAATACTTTATCTTAAAAAGCTATTAAAATATTGATCTGAAACTCCAAGTCTAATTGGCTATTTCACAATTATATTGTCTAGGGAAAATGGTTGGTATTTGTTGTCATTTCTGGATCATTATTCTCATAAGACTAAAGAAGATAAAGCTGCAGATCAATTACCTGTTGGATATCTTGAATAAAAAGTGGTTACTTGTTTTATCAACAATTTATTTTCTTCTCAGTAACAGTGTAAAGTTAATTTTTATGCCATGCACATGTGATTGCAATAGATAAGACATTTATGATGCTAATCATAAATCATTCTGTACTCACTTTTCTAAGATATATAGTGAAGTAGAAAATATTACCTGCAACAGATCTGCAGAACTAAAGATGTTGAAATACTGCTAGGATTTACTGATTTTTGCATGTTAAAATGAGCTATGATTTGGGGAAAACATCACATGTTTTTCTCTCATTCCTTATAAGGCATAAGTTTTGTTTCCGTATAACCTCAAAGTGTTTTTAGAAGTAAAATTAGACTGATCAAAACGAATACTTAAGTTTAAATATTTGGAATAAACATTGAATTTTCCTTACATACTGATTTCCCAAAAAGAAACAAAGATCAGGTCTGAGCACAGTGGTACTTGAGACGACAAAATGAAGTAAAAAAAAAAAAGACTTGTGCAAATAATTTCCCAATTAATATAATTAAGGTTTACTGATAGAGGGCAGATAAATTAAGATATAAAGAGCACCTAACCAAATGATTGAGACTAGCTGATCAGTTCCCAACCTTGGACTAAAGGGTGCATCTTCAGCTGGGTGTTAGTTATACCTTTTCATTGCAGGGACACAGGACCCAATACGCACAATGTAAAGGAGAAAAATTTATTCTAGATCAAAGTTTCAGAAGATCCTTTCATGAGCAGCTAACAGTGATGTAGGAACTCAGCAGAGGCCTAGCCATATAGAAGCTATTCATGGCATGGATGGATAGAAAGCTGAGAAAGAGTAAGGAAGTATGAAGCTAGCTAGTTTTTACCTTTCCAGGTCATGCCCCAGTGATCTGCCCACTGCTGGGTCTAGACATATGAGCCACCCTTTCTAACAAGCCCCACCTCCCCAGAGTACAGGAAATCAATGGGTTAATCCCCATAACTGAATCACCTCCCAAACATAAGGCTCTGGGGGCAGGCATTCCAATCCAAACCCTGATGCAGACTTGTGAAGAATAGTTTGTACTTTGCTGTTATATAAGGAGACACAACCAGGCAACACTTCCCTCATTGGCTGTAAATTTATTAACTGGAAAGCAATTTCTAGCTCCTGATTTCTCACTTGCTTAACAAAAGCTCTTATAATAGTTATCCTAGGTGTGTTCTTTACATGAGTCCAAGAACAATCCTTTAGTCAAAGTTTAGCTGTTGACTGTAAAGGAGTTTTTAAACAATAACTTTAGCTGCGCTACCAGTCCCAGTTGTCATAGTCAAGTGCTACCTGTGTGTGAAGATTGACTGTTTCCACTTCGGTCAGCGCTCCATTGTGTAATTAATCCTAAAGTCCTAATTGTTCTTTGAACCTGTCCAAGTAGTTCCATCCACACTGCTGCCACCTCACTGTGAGATGCCGTCATATCTCACATACACATCGTCACATCTCATCACATTGGATATCAGTATGTCTCACTTGGATTAAAAGCAGCTTGTTGAACCAATTTTCATTCCCACCAGCACAGCAGGAAGGTTCCTTTTTCCCCACAGCCTCGTCAGCACTGATTGCTGTTTCAGTTCTTGAAATGGGCCAATCTCTCTGGAGTTAGATAGTACCTTGGTGATGTTTTGATTTTCATTTCTCTTATGGCTAGGGATGTTGAACATCTTCTCATATGTTTATTGGTCATTTGAAATTTTTCATCAGTAAACTGCCCAATTCATTTCTTTTGCCCATTTTTCAATAGGATCCCTGATTTTTAAAGGGCTTACTTTTCTTCAGTTCCCTGTATATTCTGGTTTGAGCCTTCTATCTGAGGTATTGGCGGTAAATATATTTTCCTAGTCTGTTGTTTCTGTTTTAACAGTGTTGATAATTTCCTTTGATGTGCAGAAACTTTCTGATCTGACATGATTCCATTTTTTAATAATGGGGAATTGGGGGCAGGCGGGGCAGTGGTTTTGCAGGTGGACCAAAAGGACAGAGGGGGATGTCTTGTGCCTTTGCTATGATATGTATGTGCACAAAATGCTCACGATCAATGTAAATGCTATATTTTTCATTTGTACATATCAGTGAAATGGGGAAAAATAAAAAGTAATGGAGTAAGAGAACTGAGATACCTATTTTTTAAAGCAGCTTGTTAATTACATTCATTTCCTGCAGTCTTGCTTCTTCCAGGCATATGTTTCATGAAGAAGGCACAGTGATCTTTTTGAAACACAAAACTAGTAATGACAGTTTCCTAATGAAAATCACTCAATGGCTTCCATTTCCCTTTGAATCAGGCTGAAGTACCTTACAACAGCCATCACGTCCTTCTTTGGCCGGCCCTGAGCAGCGGGAGCTCTGCTCTGCTCTTTGCTGCCCACTTCCTCTAATCCGTCCATGTCAATCTTTTCCAAGTCCTTTGAATGTACTTCCTTAAAGGGTTCTCATGTGCTGTTTTTCTTATTCAAAATGATGTTCACTCCCTTTTTACCTCTCCCAACTTGTCTCTCTAATGAACTCCTTTTCTTTATTCTCTTACATCCACTAGTCATTTCTTCTGTAAAATGCTTCCTGAAATTCGCAGACCTCCTGCTCTGTGCTCCTGTAATGCCGTATGCTTTATGGAAGGATTGATTAGTCTACTTTTTAATTGATTTTCAGTAGCCTGGTTGCTAATTACATGCATACAAGAATCATGTTTATTCTGTGCAATTTATTACAGTACCTGCCAAGTACAGGGTATGATCACGATGAACAGTACATGTTTCGATAAATCTCAACTGACAGATCCAATGAGGTCATGAAAACAGAGAAGAGTAAAATAAAATTAAAGTTCAATATAATTATCTGACAGGTTTATGCTAATCTGTGCTTATTTAGTCTATTTATTCATATTTTTGCAATGAACTTGGTGCTTTAGTTTTTTGCTCTGGAAACTTTAGCAGTCAAATGCTACAAGTCTTGTGTCTGTTCCTCCTTTTCTTAACCCATACATATGTGTTAGATTCTGGCCTCCGGAAGCCTGCAGAGAAGAACTAACTCCCAACTCTCAATCTTATATTAATAAAGAAGGCCTTATCTGTGAAGAGCTCCATCGAAGCAATACCCAATAGTTGCCAAACCTTCTAACTGTCTGTCTACTGAGGATAAATTGGCTTTTCTGATATGTGAATTTCTATGCATTGTGTAGCTTATTTTTGAAAAGCCTTCAAGTTTTTCTCATTTGCTCTTTCATCCATGAGAAATAAAGAAAACTATGTGCCAGGGGGTGATCAATTGAGTTTTCATCATATATGATGATACTATGTACCCTATAAAAGGCAATTTTGTGGCAAATGTACTTAATATCAATTCAGTCTGACTTGTATTTCCTTCCTCAGACACTCTATTATTTAAATAGAAATAAACTCACAGGGTGAGCCTTCTAGCAGCTTTTGTCTGTAACTTAGCCTTCTGTAATAGATGCCTTTTAAAATATCAAATACTTGATTCCAATAATTTTAAGATTTTTTAAATAATCTAAACGCTTGGTTTAAAAAAAAACTATGTTATTTCTTATATAAGAGCTAAACTCTCTTGGGCAAGGTCATCATTCTGTCCAAAAACTTGAAAATAAAAATAATTCTGAGAAATTGAGAACATGTCTTTCAAATGTACACTTAAGGAGCTGGACTGTAACTCAGTGGTAGAGTATTTGTCTTGTATGCTCAAGGCCTTGAGTTTAATCTCCATCACCAAAAATAAATAGATAGATAGATAGATAGATAGATAGAAGTAAAGTAAAATGTCCAGCTCAGATTAAAATCAGATAACAGAAAATACAAACTGACAGGACTGTAGTAACATGGGCAGAATCAGCAAGGAGATTATTGACAAGAAGAAAAATCACACACACTTCATCACATCAAACAGATACCCATATTTTACTTAAATAGTACTTAAGGTTTTTGGGAGGCACGACGATGTACTATTTTCCATTAGTTTAACCCTTTGCCTTCTAGGCATGCACAATTGGATGTGTGTCTTTTGAATACACCAATCCTTTGTTCAGTTTTTCTTTTACCTTTGTTCTTTACCTATGTTGATTATCATACATTTAATTCAATAAAAACACTTAGAACATTGGACATTTATATTAACTTTACATTTTAAATATATAATTTTTAAATGCATTTAAAATAAATATTTTAAAATAAATATTTTAAATATATAACATTTAATAATAATTATATTTTAAAGAAATACTTTGAATATAAAATAAATATTAAGTTTTTGAGAAATAATAATTATAGACAAACATAATTGTTTAAGAATAATAACCTAGGTACATAATCTATTTTCCCTTTCTGAACTCTTCCTAGATGCACATAGATGCAAATATGTAAATATACAATTAGATAAACAGGTAATATCCACTTTGATAGTAGCAACCTGAGATTTATACGTACTGAAAATGCAGTCTCACAAAATAGATACATGTGTAGTTTCCTGTTAGAAAATTGCTACAGTCTAAATATTTTAAGTTATGTGGAAAAATTGGCTCAAAATGATCAACTGAAAAGACGTTTACTTCCCTTTTATATGACTGTCAGACTAAATCACTTTTAAAAAATTAAGAACAAGGAAGTTGACAATAAAATAAAATCATTGGTGGATCAGAAATGAGGAATTTCTGAGAAATGAGAATGCAAATTTAATCAGATTTATACATGCGCTCAGAAGAGCTGTACATCAGCGGAAGAAATCCAAGGTTACAGGTCACTAAGAATGGCCACCGTGGAAAATGCTTGGAAATAACAGAAAATCTGTGGTCAGGAGTACTAGATCAGTTTTTATATTTCCTATGTTAATTGAGCTCTGGTATGGACCACAATACTAATTATCAGAGGGCTAGAAATCAGAGTGAGGAAATATTGACACTGAGCATTTTTTCAAGCAGTTCCCTAACCCTTGGGATGTACCAGATGCCTCAGACCTGAAATAAAATTGTCATACACAATCAAACACTTTTCACAAGAATTAATATAAGCTAGAATCTGACCTCAGAAGTTGTAATTACAGACAATAGTAGAGGGTATGACAGCATGAGCCTCCTTCTCCACACACACAAAAAATCACTAATTTTTTAAAGAACTCTTTGAAATTCACTATCAAAGAAAGGCATTAATTTTAACTAAGGAATTCTTAGGTTAAGGAGACAATTAGTAAAGAATGTGAAATCCATAGGTCAAAGCAAGAAAATCGATCCTAAATTTGAAAATTAAAAACATCACAGCAATCTTTTTGTAAACAAAACACCATTTAGTATTGTAATGAGGTAGCTGAAGGTGGTAAGAGACATCAAAAAAAAAAGCAAAAGCAAAAAGAGTTGAATGCATTGTGACAGAGAGCTGTTCTTCACTGACATTGCCCCACAGCTACTGGGGATGCAAAATCCACTTACTAAAGATTTCCAAATGAGAGAGCAGAGTAAACAAAATGGAACAAACCACAGTAGAACAAGAGGAGGGAGGAAGAAGGAGTGAAGGAGGAGAATTAGAAGATTATCTCATGGTTAAATAAAATTAAGAAATTAACTTATTGATCCTAAAACTTATTTAGAAATGTTTCATGGGGGGAAAAAAGGCAGTTTCATTAGCATTACCTGATTTCAAAATTTAGTGCAAAGCTGCACTAGTAGAGACCATGTGATTCTGGCATAGTCACAAACATGTATCAGTGTAGTGGCCTTGGAACTCTCCAAGTACACTCTAACATTATTTACAATCACTGATTTCCACCTGGGGTGCCAAGGCAACCCAAAGAGGGCAAGAGACTTTTTAACAAATGGCTTGAACAACTAAGAAAAAAGATTTACTTTCTACCTCTACCTCACACAATACCTAAAGATTAATTCAAGATGCATTATGCAGCTAGAAGTAAATTTTTAAATTGAAGAACAAGCTCAACAGCAGCAAAAAATATTATTCATTCAAGGTTTAAAATGGTTAAAGAATTTGAATAAGTCTTTCTCTCATTGGAAAATGGCCAATGAGCACACAAAAGTCAAAATGATAAACAGACATCACTTCATACCAAGAATGTTGGCCACTTTTTAATAGCAAAACAGCAACAAGAACTAACTCATGTACACCACTGTCTGGAACATAGAATTGTACAGTTTCCATGGAAAACAACTGGACACATCCTTTCAAAGATAACCATAAAATGGTCACATGATCCAGAAATTTCACTTTTAGACATGTGTATCAAAGAATAGAAATGAAGGCTCAATCAATAAATTCTATGTGAACTGGGCCTGGTGACACAGGCCTGCAATTCCAGCACTCTCGGAGGCAGAGACAGGAAGACTGCAAGTTCCAGCATGGCCTGGGCAGTTGAATGACTTAGTGAAACCCTGTTTCAAAAACAAAACTAAAAAGTGGGCTGGGAGTGGAGGTCAGTATGAAGGCAATGGGCTAGATTCCCAGTTCTACCAAAGAAGCAGGAACATTCATCGCAGCAGCAGCAGCAGTCAGGAAAAAATTGAATGTACATCCATGGGTAACAAATAAAATGTGGCATTCAAAGGGTATTATTTGGTCATAAAAATATATTTTAAAAGGATGGTTTTAAGAAATTACCGGTGCACAAAATACTCAAGCTCAAAATGACTATGTGCATCACATATACAGACTAATGAAAATGGGAAAAAAGTTAATTGTAAATTAAATATACAAATATTCTTTCTCCAGTCTACATTGTGCACATATGAGTAGCTTTAATCTTGGCTCTGATCCCAAAAAGACAATTTCTTCATTATAGTTTTCTATGTAACACTGTGTACTAAAATATGTTCATACAAATTAGGGCCAGGTTCTAAAGATTTTAGCTTTACTGAAAGAGTAGAAAATTTCCTACTTTTATATGTTCCTGTCACCAATGTTAGTGCTAAGAGTTTTTTTTTTTTTTTTTTAATTTGTGGTCCAAGAGCAAAACTGAACTCTGTGATAATTAATTCTCTGACAGTTTATACTGAAAAAGAAAGATCATTATGGTAAAGACTAATATAAATGTTGACATTTAGCAAAATGCTATAAAAGAAATTTTTATTATACTACAGTGGCTACTTACCTATTGATTTCTTAATAACCCAAAAGAATAAATGGACCTAGCAAAAGTCTCTAAATTACTCTTACAAAATAGCTTTCTTGGGGATATTTTGCTTTCAAAGACGATGAAACTACTCAACTGCTCTTCTTGGCTCCCTAAGAGTCCTGAATTCTCTTGAATTCCAGGGTTTCGAGCACTTTTCCCTGGGTCTGAAGGTATTAAACAAGAGCAAAGGGTCATTATCACTTGTTGCGATAAAATATATTCAGAATATGAACAATGTTAAGCTCAGATCAAGGAAAATACAAATGTATCCATAGAGCTTATAATTTTAAAAATGCTTTATAATCATTGAAAGATTAACCATTTGATTTAACTGGATCGTTTTTCATACTTAGGGTGTAAATTTGTGTGCACAGCACTATATTTTATGGATTTTGTTTTTATTTATTTATTTATTTATTGAGACAGTGCCTTACTCTGTAGTCCAGAAGTCTCTATGTACCCAGGATGACCTAAAAAACAAAGCAATCCTCCTGCCTCAGCTTCCAAAATTCTAGGTGTGCTTTTATGTTATGCTGGGGGATTGAACCCAGAACCTTCTGCTTCCAAAGCAAGTGCTCTAATAATGAAACTAATTCTCCAACTCTATTTTTATATTCATAAATGTAATATGTCAAGATGATTTCTTAGATGTGTTGGCTTATGAATTTCTTCTGTCACGCAGTGGTGTTCATTAACTATAATCATTATGTCTATAGGAAATAACCCCTTTCTGGAGTTATTCTTAAAGGTCATACTGATAAAGTCTAAAAGGGAATTATTCTGGTTGTATCCTACAATGAAACAAGATGTGTGATTAAAATTATCACCAAATCACAATAACATGAAGAGGGTTGATGGTTTGATAAGAAATTCTGGTCAAGGATTCTAGTTGGGAAGAACATTCCATTTGCTTTAGCAAGCATCCTTTCAGACATTCCTTTCTACACAAAGACAATAGATGAAAGAAAAGGAAGGGAACAAAGAGTGTGTGCATATTGGTGCTTAGCTCTGTGAGGCAGATGACCCCTGACCCTGACTACTCTGATCTCCTTGTTCAACATTCTGCCTGTTATAGCCCTGTCGTGTGGTAAAATCAAAATGTTCTCCTGCCTGCTCTGAACTCCAGACTCTATGCTCTTTTTACATACTGAATAGTGTGCCATGATTTCTTTGTCATGCAGCCATTCTCGGTCTGTGTTTTTCCATATTTACTAAAGGTTATACCATATAGGTCGGAGGGAAAAGAGCTGTAGAAACACTTCCATATTTTTGAAATATTAAGAGCAGTAGTCTATTATTATCCTAATATTTTGGTTAACATACTGTATTCAATATGCTTCATATTTTAAAATATGTTTTTAAGAAAATCAGCACACTTTAATATACAGTCATGTTTTGGAAAGATGGATGTTACGGCATCTAAAATTGTTTTTTAAATATTTCATCTACTTTTCACATAGATTTGTTTCTGCAGGATATCCTAAGGATTGGAGAAATCTATTCCTCCTGTCATGTGCTTGGAATTAAAGTTTTTTTTCAGATGTTATAACATCAGCCCTGAGTATGAGTAAGTTATTCATAATACAGCTTCTAATGAAGTGAAGACATGAGTTGAATAATAAATATCCCAGCCTTTTAATAAGGCTCATCTAAACTGCTTCTGTAATCCAGTGTAATTTTACCAAAGTCAAATTAAGACATATAAGAGCACATTCTTAAAGTGTGATTCATAATCCTTAGGAAATGACTGTAATTGATTTGCAACAAACCAGCTGTACTGTGAACTCAGTAGCCCCAGGTGACTGCAGCAGTTGTGCCTGAGTAAACCTGTGTGCACAACATGCTATTCCGGAAATTTTTATTTGTCAGATTGTAAAATGTAAAGATAAAACACGTGGCTGATGGAAAGCTTTTAGCAAAAACTACTGGAGAATAGTATTGCTTAGGTAAACATTTGCTTAAACACATTAATAAAAATGCCAGGCACATTTAAAAATCACATAATCTATAGAAGCTATTATAGGTTTCTAGAAGACTTTTTTTTCATTTTTGTCCTTTCCTTTGGAAACTCTGCTTAGTTCAAATGCCCACCCCCCCCCCCTTTTTTTTACAACACTCAGGCATATGCAATGTACTGTATTTGAAAATGACAGAGTGTGGCTCTCTGCTACAATTTTGTCAATTACATGTGCCTTGTTTCATTAGCTACAGCTAATTATTAGTCATAGTGTTCTAGGCTATGAATTTAAATGGAATAAAATGAGTGGTCATTTTTTATGATTTCCTCTAGTCATTTCAAATTCATCAAACTATTTTTATTACATATAAAAATACTAAAATATAATAATCCAAATCTTTTATCATCTTCTTCAGGAACCAAAGAAGTAATGCATTATGAAGGTGGCAGAGAAAGATGGAAGTAACTTCACTGCTTTGCTTGACAGCTTTGGCCCACAACATATGTTCAGTGCTATCAGGGTTATTAGAGAGAACACAATCTAATCGGGTGTAGAGATTCACAAATGCTGTCTAGAACACATGGTGGCCTCCTGGTGTTAACAAGGAATGTTTGGCTCACTTGTAAACATGATCCGATAATGTGAAGATTTGTCATTTTGATTGTTGGTTCTTAAAATGACATTTAAAATAATCTTGCTGCTTGTGGATTTGCTAGGTTGGAAAGTGAGGTGCTGTGACCTGACCTTATTTGTTGCTGTGTCATGGAATGGGAGAGAAATTACTGGCTTTGTACTAGGTTGGATATTGACCCAACCACCCGTGTGTTTTAACTTTCAGAGTAACCTGGGGTTAGATTTTGTTTTTGAGACTATATTTCTTTAGAAGAATTAATATAGGAAGTTTTTTCTGTCCAAAATTTAAAACACTTCCACCTATTAATTTCTTCCATTATCAAGAGAAAATCTTCACCAAATTTGATTGCAAAGAAGATAGTTCAGGAACTCTGATTCTAGAGCAATTTGATAATCTAATTTTATAAGCTTTAAAGTGTGCTTGAAAACTGTCTCCTTTCTCATACAATAGCATATCTATGTATGCATATTCTCATATCTTTATTTTTAATGTACTATGTATTTCATGTGCACACTGTCATCTCACTAGGTCTTCTGAACCATTAACTAGAGAATGTCATTCTTACAAAGAAAATTAGAATAGACAAACTGAAAGTATAGCTAAAAGCTGAATGAAGTGAGGCAATCTGAGAACTAGGAGAAGGCTGATAGACAAAAGACTCAGAATTGTGAAATTTTCAAGTAAAGATGCTATCGGCTGAATCTGTCTGTGAAGTTAATATCCAAACAGAAATCCCACTGGTCTTAGCACTCTTTATATTGACTTCCTGTTGGTTTTAAGAAAGGGAGATATCTCTCTTAAAGTTGATATTTTTAGGCTTATAGTTTTTTCTCAGTTTCTTTTATTTATACAAAGTCCTTTTTCCTTTATCTGCTAATCATACTCAAGACTAGAAGTAGTATTGTTTGAAGTATGGCAAAGTTTTTGAATTCAGAATTATGTAAATTTGAATTTAAAACAGATAATATCATATTATAGAGCTAACTTGTCTAAAGATTTTAGTAATTGACAGTCTTTTCCAGATAAAATATAATATGCACAAGAGTATAGTCTCTGGAAGTAGAGATGATTTTACCAGGTTGTTTGTGAAAACTTTGTAGTGTGAATATGAAGAAATTAACTTATTTGAGCTTTAATTTTTCTCATCTAAAAAAATTTTGCCAGCATTACCTATTAGGTAGGGTCATAAAAGGATTAAAGCAAAACTCATTTCAGCAAATAATTTAGTGGAATTCTTGATACACAAGAAATAATATTAAAATTCTTCAACAATACCCTTTGTCACTTCCATTTTTAATGTTCATATCATCTTCTAGGCTGTAACCTTGAGGAAAGCCAGTCCTTTTAGGTATATTAATTTCTATAAATTACATTAATTTCTCGTTTACTTCTTGTGATAAGAAATCATGATGTTTTTGCCCAGAAGAGTCTTTTGTTTGACCACAGCTTGAAATTCCATTCTATCAGTCACCTAAGCAGTACTATTTTAACTTCCAGTTATTTCCCTGGCCCTAGTACAAATTTGAAATTTCTCCCATATTCGATGCATGTGTTTAAACATTTAAACTTATATCGCCTCATGAAAAAATGTCCTTCTACAGCTCCTATTCTTCTTGTTTGCCCTACTCATATCTAAGCATGTTGAACATAGCTACAGTGCTCCCTTGATTTCTTATTTTTATTTATTAATGAAGTACTAAAATGTTGATGATGACTCCACCTCTCCACTAAAAATGTTACTGTCATGATTATGAATTCTCATTGTTCACATCTTAAATGTCCCCCAAAGCCCCAAATGTTAAATGATTGTTTATCATTCCATGGTGCTATTGAGAAATCATGGAGCCTTTTGAAGGTGGTGCCTAATGGAAGAAAGTTAGGTCATTGGGGGTGTGCCTAGATGCTTGGGGTGTGGCCAAGACTAGGATTTTGGAACTTCTGGATCCTGTCCATTCTGTCTTTGCTTCCAGGCCAGGATGAGGTAATTAGTTTTGTCTTACCACAAGATACAACATGATGTTCTGACTTGCACAGGTCCTAAAGCAATATAGACAAGTCATCATGAATTTACACCTTTGAAATAAATCTCTGAAATAAGCCCAAATAAGAATTTTCTTTTGAGTTGTTAGTCTAAGGAATTTTGTCACAATGACAGAAGCTAAATTAAATTCCAATGATCTGTTATTTACAAACTTGATAACTGATAATATATTTGCAACACTTGAAAAATTAATCTCCTTTATTTGCAATTTCTGATGGCTACAGATTACTCTCCTGCTTCTCTTTCCTCCTCTCTAACTATTCCTTATTGAGATCTATGAGATCTTTTCACTTTATCTGCTTCTGTTTCATAACAATTCTAACTTTAGATCTCTTTTCTCCAAAAAACCACAATGGTTAGTGTAATACACTTTCATCATAATTTTAATCTACATATCTAGCTTGGTATCCTACTCAAGGTTTAGGCCCATAAAAAACATTGCCTAGGAAATATTGCATGAACAACATTTCAAATGAAATTCGGCCAAAGCCACATGGTATCACCCTGTTATGACTCACTAATCTCAATTCTCTACCTTGGAATTTTATATCACCATATTCTGTCTTAGGCCCTGTGGACTCCTATAACAGAATTCCAGGACTGGATGGCTTGTAAACAACACAAAATTATTTCTCTCAGTTCTGGAGCTAGAAGTTGGAGACCAGAGTGAACGGATGGTGAGATTCTAGAGAAACTCCTCTTCCAGTTATTTTATTCTTGCATGGCATGAAGAGGAAGAGGGAACTCTCTGGGGTCCCATTCACAAAAACTCCACTCTAATAATCTACTTTCCAAAGGCTCACCTCAAAACACTTCACATTTAAGGTTACAGTTGGAAAACATGTAAATATGACACAAACATTCAGTCTCTAATATATCCCTTCTGTTCCAAAATATTTAATAAAATTCATTTTAGATTTCTCACTTCTATCTAATTCATGTCAATCATTTGTCAATTTTATCTTCACAATATTTCCAATTTATTTTCCATCTGCACAATCCCTTCATTGGTCATATGAAGCCTTTATCTTTTCTTAGCTGCATTTTCTACTCATCTTCCTAAGTTCTGGGTTTTGTTCTCTCTCCCTAGTCTATTAGCCATACAACCACAGAAGGGATTTTTTCTGAAAAAATCAATTTTTCACATCAGTCTTTCAAGTTACTTCAAATTTTTTCTATGACCTTCAGCATAAACTATATGAGCACTCTGGTCACTGCATTCTATTGCCGCATCACCCCGCCAGTACCCCATTTCTGGAGTACAGAAAACCTCTTGAGAAAGGAGGCAAGGTGGCAACCACGTAGGATCCTTTCTCATTCAGTCCAGTATCTCATGCCAGAAAGTTGAGATAGAATAGAAACTTCAAGGATTTTGCTCTGAGCAAAATTAAGCTTAAAAAAAAAACTAATTGAGAGGTTAGAGGTGGTCCCGGAAAGACACTGACAGGATGTGTTTAAAACTTAAAATTATGGCTGAGACCTCACACCCCAGGCACCCAAGCTATAATGAGAAGGCCAGTGACTGTGGAGCCCGAGGGGCATTGCAGGGAATTTTCCATGACTCATGATGGCCACCCAAACTGCAGCACACAAGAACAGCTGCTGTTACACCTGCAGTCTCTGGAAGCTGAAAGCCATGGCTGGGAACCCCTCAGGACTCATGCTGGGTCCCCAAGCTGCAGCTCATGGGCCAGCAGCTGTATAAACTAAAAATCATGACTGGGACCTTCCTACAGATTGCACCAGCCACTCAGCCCCCAGCACATAAGACATAAGATCACAGTAGGGAACCAAGTGGGGTCTGATGAAGCTATGAAGATAGAACTAGAGGTGGAAGTATTGGAAAGGGAAGAGGAATAATTTATCTATGTAATAGGGCTGAAACATATAGAGTTTGTATTCATAGCACACGCATCCCTGTCCCTGCTCCTTCCCCTAACTTACCTAGCCTGAGACTATCTATTCTAGTCTCCTCCCTCAGTGGGTGAGGTTGGGAACTGAGGGGTTAATATTCATAAAGAACCGAGCTCCACGGCCCAGCCCAAATAGACTTTACTCATTGAAAATAAGCTACTGGGAAACTGCAGATAGAGAGCTGGTAGGCTACAAAAGAAACTCAAACCATGACCAGGTGGGACACGAGCAGTAAAAGCCCCCATGGTCACAATCAGTGACTTGGAACCCAAAAAGGCAAGTTCTCATGTATAGCTAAAAGGCCAATGCCCAGAAATAACTAACCCAAATAGCACCACCAATAGGAGGCAGAGATAAGTTTAAACATAAACTATTGGTGTTCAGAAAATGAAGTACAAATGAAAAGGGGCCAGGCTTCCTTAGAGGCCAGCCTAGAGGTCTACCCCACGAACTCTTAATCTACCAATATATAGCAAAGTGAAAAATCATGGCAACAAGATTCCCTACAAAACTCCTAGCTCACCGAAGGAGACCCAAATGAAATAGAGGAGAAGCCAAACCTCCAAAACTTCAAAACCAAAAAAAAAGTGCCAGATTAGAGTCAAACAATAACTTCCGCAAATTACTGGAAAAGCTAAAAATAAAGTCAAATGATAATGTGCTCAAATTACTGAAGGAATATAAGATAGAGCCAAACAACAATCTCCATGGGATGTTTAGTGGGTTTAAAAAGACCTAGCTAAAGAGTTCAAGGATATAAATAATGAAATGAATAAGGAAACCAATTCAAGGCTCTGGGAACTAAAGAGATCAATTCAGGAAATGAATGACAAATTCTCTATAGAGTTAGAAAATAGAAAAATATATTTGCAGAGCATCAGAAATTGAAAAACCTTGTTGGAAAGTTTGGGAAATAGAACAACCCAAAAAGAGGAGAGAATTTCTGATCCAGAAGATAGATGCAAATCATGGACCAAATCCTTAGGAAAGTTCAAGTAACACTACATCATTGAAGTAATGGTTACCAGTAGTTGCTAGATGATACAGAGAAGTTCAACCATAGAATTAATTACAAGATTATAGGATAAAATAGAAATTCAGGCTAAAGAAATAAAAAAATATTCACTGAAATTGTAAGAGAAAACTTCCCATACATAGGGAAAAAATGGTACACGTGTGACAGAGGCATATTGTGCACAAAGAAGATATGACCAAACAAAGCTTCCCAAGACATCCTAAAAGTAATAAACACCAGTAGAAAGAGAAAATCCTAAAAGCTGTCAGAAAAAAAAAAAAAAAACAGCAAGTAACTTAACAATCCTATCAGAATAGCAGCAGACTTCTTAACACAAACTTCCCAAACACAAGAGCCGTAAGAGTTAGGAATGAATTCTCTTTCACTCCTCTCCCTCAAAAAAATTGCCAGCTGAAACTCCTATATACTGTAAAGTTATCCTTCAGAACTGACAATGAAATAAAGATTTCCATGACAAAACAAAAACTTGAAGAAATTTTAGGACAACCAAATTAGCAATGAAGAAGTTATTAAGGGTCTGCTGAATAAAGAAAGAAAAAAGCACAGCAAAGAAAGCAGAGGCAGGTATACATTCAACCAAGAAAGCATGGAAACAAACAAGAAGTCAGAAGAAAATAGCAACAATTTAGGACAAGGTCGGCATTAAACATTTATAGGAGAATTATAACTATTAATGCCAATGGTCTCAATTCAACAATGAAAAGACACAGATTAATATATTAAATTTTAAAGCATAATCCAACCATATGTTGCTCACAAGAGACTCAGTTACTCATAAGTATAGACTGAAGGTGAAATGATGAAATGCCATATTTCATTGAAAAGGTGGACAAAACCAAGCAGGTATAGATACCTCTTTTTCCTGATAAAGTGGACTTTAAGCCAAAACTGGTCAAAAAAGGCAAAGGAGATCATTTCATTCTCATAAAGAGAACAATTCAACAGGAAGAGCTAACAATAATAAATATTTCTCAAATAATGGCACAATCATTGCTTTTATAAAACAAAGCTACTAGTTAGACTCCAACACAATTATAGTGGGGGATTTTAACACTCTATAAGTCAACCATATAGAAAAGAAAGAAGGAAGGAAAGAAAGAAAGATAGAAAGAAAGAAAGAAGGAAAGAAAGAAAGAAGGAAGGAGATCAACAAAAACCCAGCAAGTCTGAACAACACCATGGAAAAAATAGACTTAACAGCTACCATGGAATGTTTTATCCACCAACAACAGAATACAGATTCTTCTTGGAAGCTCATGGAATATTCTCCAAAATAGACAATATTTTAGGCCACAAAACAACAAATACAAAAGAAAGAAGTAATCCAATGTAAACTATCAGTTCAGAGTGGAATGAAAGTAGAAATTAAAAACAATAGATACAATAGATATTATAAAAACAAAGAGAGACTGAATAGTAAACTGTAAGTAAACATTGCGTCATAGAAGAAATCAGGGAAGAAATTATAAATTTCCTAGAGACAAATGGTAATAAAACACTTCACACCACAACCACTGGAACACAACTCAAGAAAGTTAAGAGGGAAATTCATTGCTGTGAATGAGCAAATAAAAAGACCTGCACAATCCCAGCCACATAATCTAAAGATGCAGCTCAAGAATAAAAACCAAAAACAATCTAATCTCAAAACTAATCAAAGGAAAATATAGTCAATATCAGGTCAGAAATCAACAAAATTGAAACGAAACACATATGAAAGGTCAATGGAACAAAAACTTGGTTCTTCAAAAGACAAACTAGATGGATACACCTCTCACTAGAATCACAACAGACAAGGGAAGAGAAAAATCTTTATCAATGGGATTAGAAAAAGAAATAGGTGAAATTACAGCAAAGCACCAAAATCCAAACAATTAGAAGAAGGTACTTTGAAAATCTATACTCTAATAAATTTAAGACCGTAGAAGAAATGGTCACTTTTCTAAATGTATATCAAACTCTAAAACTGAGTCCAGAAGAAATATTGATACAACACCTGAATAGACAAATAATCAGCTTTTAAAAATCAAGAAATCAACAAAACACTTCTATCTAAAAATTTCCAGGACTTTATGGATTCACAGCAGAATTCTAACAGGAACCCAGGGAAGATTTAATGCCAACACTTATGAAAGTCTTCCAAGAAACTGAAAAGGAAGAAAAGTTGCGAACCTTATTTCTCAAATCCAGCATAATTTTAATGTCCAAACCAGACAAATAACCAGCAGAAAAAGAAAACTACAGGCCAATTTTTTTCTAATGAACAGATAGACCAAAACACTCAACAAGATACTTGCCAGCAGAGTATAAAAAAATCACAAAAAAATCATTTATCAAGGTCAAGTGGGCTTCATCCCAGGTATGCAGGAATGGTTCAACACAAACAAATCAACACATACAAGACACCTCATTAACAGATGCAAAGACAAAAAATTATATGCGTTTCTCAACATGTGCAGAAAAAGCCTCTGACAAAGTTCAATATTGATTTATGACAAAAAGAAAACCTCTGAAGAAAGTAGGAATAGAGGGACTTTATCTCAATCTGATCCAAACTATCCACAACTCCTCTGCCAATATCATCCTAAACAGGAGAGACTGAAAGCATTTAAAATAAAATTGAGGACAAGACAATGATACCAACTGTCATCCCTCCTGTTCAACACAGTACTGGCAATTTTGGCCAGGGCAATCAGGCAAGAGAAATAAAGAAATATGAATTGGAAAAGAAGGTAAGATGTTCCCATTTTCATGTGACATCATCTTCAAATTGCAAGATCCAATATAATCCATCAGAAATCTCTTAGAACTAATAGGCAAATTCAAGAATGTAGAAGGTTATAAAACTCAAAAGTCACAAGTCAATAGCACACTAATATACCAATAATGAATCCTTTGAGAAGAAAATCAAGAAACAAGCTTTATTCATAACAGCAACAAATATTAGATACTTAGGAATAAACCTTACAAAAGAAGTGAGAGTTGTACATAGAGAAAGCTACAGAAACATAGAGATTGAAGAAGGTTTTACAAAATCTAAAACATAGCATATCTCTGGATTAATAGAACTAAAATTGTTAAAATGGTCATATTTCCTAAGTTGTTACACAGATTAAATATAATACCAATCAGCACTCTTCACAGAGCTGGAAAAATCAAAACTAAAGTCAGAATTTGTAAAGCAATCCTTACAAGAGCAAATCTGGAGACATCACAGTTGCAGACTTCAAAGTATACTACAAAGCAACAGTGATTACATCTATGTAATTCTGACACAAGAACAGACAGGAAGATCAAGGGAACAAAGGAAACCCAAGCACCTGCAGGCATCGACCTTCAACAAAGGGGTCAAAACCATAAGCTGAAGAAATGATAGCATCTTCAACAAATGGTGTTGGGGAAACTGGGTATCCACTTGAAGAATAATAAAGCTAGACCCATATCTTTCACCCTAAACTAAAATCAAGTTAAAATGAATCAAAGAGGTAGACATCAAAACAGAAACACTCAACCTGCTGGAAGACAAAATAGGTAAAACAACGAAATTAGAAATATAAGGAAAGGAAAGGGATTCATGAACAGAAGAAAAAATAATAGCAGGAATAGGCAGCTCTCAATGAAGAAGTTCAAATGGCCAATAAATACATGAAAAGATGTTCAACATCACTTCCCATTAGAGAAATGACAATCAAAGCATCCCTAAGACACCATCTAACTCCAGAGAGAATGGCGCATATCAAGAACACAAATCAGTGCTGGCCAGGCTGTGGGGAAAAAGGAACCCTCCTGCCCTGCTGGTGGGAATGTAAACTGGTACAACCAGTTTGGAAAGCAGTACGGAAGTTTCTCAAAAGACTGGAAATAAATATCCCCTTCAATTCAGCGATACCTCTTCTGGGAATTGTCCCAAAAAAGTTAAAAACGACTTATAACAGAGATACATGTACACCCATATTCAAAGCAGCACAACTAATAAGAGCTGAAATGTGGAAGACACCAAAATTGCATCAGCAGACCAATGGATACACAAATCGTGGTATTTATACAAAATGGAATACTACTCATCTATAAAGACAGATAGGTTGGAGGCTTTTATAGGTAAATGGAGGCAACTTGAAACCTACATATATATGTATATGTGTATATATACAATGAGATTCCACGCAATCATAAAGAAGGACAAATATGAAGCATTTGCAAGTAAACAGGGTCACCTTGAGTCAATAACATTAGTGAAGTAGATCAAGCACAAACAATAAGTATTTCATGATGTCTCTCACATGAGATTGCCATAACACACATATGAAAACATCTAAGTGTAAGAGAGATGTACTTACCTTTACAAGTGAGAGAAATTCTAAATAAAAATATACCCTAAAAGAGTCACAAAGTTAAAGTAAATGTTTCAAAGGCTAGACTATCATAGATGTCCCATTTTCAATTTCCCGTAGGATTATTTTTATCTTTATGTTTAAAAAACGTATTGCTTCAAGACGGTAATAATAAAGAAACAGCATGTTCAACACATAATTTTAAAACCTCGTCTAAATTACATCTCAGCATGTCAACTTTTTTCCCTTTTTCTTTGGAGTCAAAGTCAATTACAGGAACTTTAAATTGACTAAATTTGAAATACATGAGAATTTTCTAACATATTTTCAGTATAGTACATACACAAAGAAGTAGTCAGCTAACTTTAAACTCAATTGCCACCAAGATCTTTAAAACCAAGTTTCAGAATTACTCCTTTAACCAAGGTCACAATTAGGAATAACTTTTCCTTTGACATAACTGAAATAACATGCATTTGTTTTAGATGAATATATTCTAAAAGTCAGATGCCAATTTTAAGAAAAACGTGTATTTTGTTCTTTACACTAGCTAATACCTAAAATTTGCAGCCAATAGTACAAATAGTTGTCATTTCCAAAATTACAAGTGTAACTGCCAATACACTTTTCTATGTTTACAATGATCTTAAAGTAGCATATATGATTTTAAAACTCTGGATTTCTTGCCTGAGCATAATAAAAAAGCATATGTTTTTGTACAGTATAATAAAAAGCATAGCATTTCATTTCCCCAAATAAAGAGAAGTCATACTTGATATTAATAAATAAATTATAAGTGCTCCTTGTCAGTGTGTCTGTGTGTGTGTGTGTGTGTAACATGTAAACTGCACTAAAATATTTCAACGATTTGCTCAAAAGTTTTTTTTTTTCTCTTATTATGTCATTGTTGAGATTTTATAACACGGCCTCACCCACCAGTCCACATAAGGAACAAATTGTAACAGTGAAATTCATAAGGCTACAAATGTGAGGAACGAAAAGAGAGAAGTTAAATGTCAAAGTCCTTAGGTGAGTGCTGAAAAGTAAATGTTTGCACATTCAAAAGACATTTAGGTTATAATATATCCTTCATTTTTCTTAGGATAAACTTTTGGCAAGTTGTCTTAATAAAGGGCTCTGCTGGACCCAGGGAAGAGGCATCAAGCTATGGCCACTGCAGCCCATTGTAAGGGTGGGAAGCTGAGCTAAAGAGTGGTGATTTGAGTGGTGCAGTGAATCAGATGCAGAAGATTAAATATGTTAAATATTGCACGGCTTCTCTGATTTGGGAAACCCTGAACACAGGCATTCTATAGACCCAAATGGGTGTGATAGTGCGAGTTACAGGGGGGTGGAGGATGTGGAAGAGCCAAAAATGCAGAGAGGAAGGGATTGCAATGTTGATGCAATTTATATATGGACAAAATACTCGAGTTAATTGTAAATGTTATGTATCACACATGAATAAAAAAAAATAGAACTACCACCTATCCCACTCCCGGTTATATCCCTGAAAGAATCAGAGTCAGACTACAGTAGGAATACCATATTTACAACAGCACAAATTCATTCTCACACAGTTCTAGAATGTAGAAATTCAAAATCAGAGTATCAATAGGTTTGGTCCCTCCTACAAGCTCTGAAGGAGCATCCATTTTGTGTGTCCCTTCTTGCTTCCTGTGGTTGCCAGCAATCATTGGCACTGCCTGGCTTGCAGATGTATCACTCCACACATGACCTCTGTCTTCAAATTGCTTTTCACGCTAGAACTGTGTGGCATTCCCCCCCCCCACCAGCCTATGAGAACATTGTATTTAGATGCCAACTCCATCTTGCCATCTTTACTCATCCATGGAGTATGTTTCCTCTCTCGAGCTAGAATGTCATCCTTCACCCTCTACTCACAATTAAATGCCTCTGAAAGTAAGTTTTCAATTATATTTGAAAAAAAATTCGTTCTCACATTACCACATCCTCTATGAAGAGGATAAGCATCTTTTTCTCATTATAATAATCATCCTAAATACATTTATTTCTTTCAAAATGGAGATGAATTCTATACCTGTCATAATTCAGGACAGAAGATTTAGGGTATTTCATAGATTTGAGCCTAAAAGAATGAAGTGGTTATCTTCAGCTCTTGAAGTCAATTTGAATCTTCCCAGGTGGCCAGGCGTGAAGCCTGGTGGGATCAGTTCAGACCCACTTCCATGCCAGAGTCCCTTGTTTTTATCTCTGAAGTTATCCCATTCTGAAGAGTGCTGGTTATAACAACAATAAATGTGAAAACAAACCAACCAACGCCTAAAAATTAAAAACAAAACTAAACAATTCTAGAACTTGGATCATTCTGTCTTTTTCATTGATGACTTCCATGTTCATGTGGCTTTGGAGCTGAGTGGGCACAATTATACCAGCATTATAAACTTCAGCCATCCCCAGTTCACCCTCTAGAACAGTAAAATAAAGAAATTTTACAAATGCGAGAGACAAAACTGGAAGTTTGGAGATAATGAAGCCCTGATTCCAGAAAAGTAAAGAGAAATCCCCTAGACTCAATCTTTTGTTGGGAAATAAAATTTGCTATTTCTAGAAGATCTGTTCTATTGCTCATGGAGGCCAGCAGTGTGGGAAGCATTTCTCCCAATTCTGCACTTAAACTCAATGCTAATGTTTGTTGGTCATAACCTTCCTTTTCTCTTTCTAGATGACAGATGCTGAAGTACTCAAAGAATCCTAAAGTCCTGGCTCTGAGTGTAGTTAAGAGGATAGGAACTGGAGTACAAAGAAGGGCAAGATTTATAAAACCTGGAAATGAAAGGAGAATGTACTACTAATTGGCTGGGAGGAATAGAAAAAAAAAAAAAAAACTCCACATATCTTCAAACACTTTTTAAATCACTCTCCAGCCACTGCAGAGGAACCAGTTTCAAAGCTAGAAGGATTGTGAAAATTACTTATAGTCTATGTTACTTTGCCCCACTTCCCATCCATGGCAAAACAGCCTAACTCTGAATAGGATTGGGGCCAGGAACTTTTATTTTAAATAGTGGCTTTTTTTGAATAGTAGAAAAAGTTGATAGTGTCTAGTGGATACAAAGCTGGACAATCTCTGGGCAAGTCTTTGGTTACTGCTAAGGTGGCCCACAGCACAAATCTGGCAAGACCGCAGAACAAGGTCGGTGCTTCCTACCAATCTGTCTGTGGATTTCCTTTGTCTTGAAGCAAACTGAATTGAACTGTTAGCTCTCCCTGTTGGGTAGGCATCCTGGGAAAGCAAAGCCCTTCTTCACATGCACTTTAAATACCTACTTCAAGAGAAAAATAGTTTAATTCTCTGCTGTGACACTCCAGATGCAATTACTGAGAGTTGTGCGAAGCTCAGGAGTATTATTCACATTGTGTATAGGTTCATTCTTAGGAGAGCCATAGATAGAGACCATGAAAGGAATGTGGTTTGGATTACTTATTCTTCACCTAGTCTCACATCTCACACTCAGTATTAGGGCAAAGTTCATAGCAGGTTGGCACCTTGGTGTGGAGAGGGTACCATATGTCTAGAGGGTAGGTTTTGATGACCAAACCTTGTCTTAGGAGCCAGTTATTGTAAAAGAAGATAAAATTCTAGGAGGTAGCCCCATAAAAGAAATTAATATGGAGAAATGAATTCAAAATTTGCATGGCTAGTGTTAATCCCTGGCTAAACCAGGAACTCTGCCTTCTGAGACTTCTTATCTCCAATGTTTTACTAGCTCTACAAACAAGAGTGCACATTACTGTTGGACTTTCTAGGACACGATTAGGTTAATCTAAGGAGGCTAGTGACATAGTCAAGAAACTAACAGAATTTGCCTCCTAAACCTCTTCTAGAATCAGGATCTATTCCTTCTGTATTCTGGAGTCTCAGGCAAAAGGAAAATTCCGATGGTAGGTATGAAAAGTTGGAAAAGGCAAGGTAAGAGGCAGGAGTTGACATCAACATGAAAGGGAACTTTTCTCTGAAAAATAAACTCCTGTCTGCTTCTTCCCTGTCTTATATTATTTGCCTTTAGGGCACAATAATTCTTCAACTTATTAACTGGCAATGTAGAAACAGATACCCAAGTATAGAATGGTCACTTTGTTCTCCTGTCTTCCAGGGGTATCAGCACTCCTGGTCCCAAAGTTTGGTAAAGGCATTTGTGCTCTGGTGTTAGATAGATATTATTAGATATCCTTTATACATTTCTATTTAGGCTGTTGTGTAGGAAGAGAATTCAGGTGTGTTTCTAAGTGGTAGGGAATAGAGTCTGGGGTGAAATACTGTGGTTACATTGAAAGACAGAGAGTTGTCCGAGAGCAACTGTGGCTTTTTGTTCTTGAAAAAGGAATGTGCTCCAGAATGTTAGCGAAAGGACTTCCCATAGGTGAGCTGACATGTTAGCTGAGGAAGCTAAACTTTAACCACACAGACTTGAGCTTGGCAATGAGAGATGTTGGTGCCCTCCTTGTCAGAGGGGCTATGAAGCCACCACCTAAGCTTAGTTGTATTGTGGTCTCTTATACAATTCCATGAACATCTGAGTAAAAACCTGAATAGACCAAAGCCAGAGGTCATTTCCCAAGTATTCTTGATAGTGTTTACATTAGTAGATAGATATTTCTTTAAAAAGTGTCCATTTGTGGCTCCTCAATAGTTCGTTATGTTATTTAAAAGAACTTAATGGCTGATTCAATGATTTTTTTAAAATTAAATAACATAACTTTTTTGGCACTTTAATGTTGTGGACAAACTGACTATTTTATATTTATTACCTTGTTCAACTTAACAACTTTCTGAAATGAGTATATGGTGTCACTTTTTCAGAAGAAGAAACTGAAACACAGCAGAGCCATTATAAAATGTCCTTCTTAAGAGGCTAAGAATTTAGATGAAAACTAAGTATGGTTTCCAGCACAGCCTTCGCACGGCCTTCTCACCAGGAGTTGCTTCACATCTGAAAGTTTGGCACTTCCTCTCTGACCTGGGTCTCCACCCCTTTACCTCCTGTGTTCCACAGGCTGACTCTTCAGAGCCTCTAGTCCTCCCCATCAGAGTCCCCTGGGAGTCATTCCTGCCTCTCCATAAGGTTAGTGGTTCTTCACCTAACTTGCTAAATGCCCTGCTCCCATTCTACCTTCATCCTTCCGCCCAGTGAAATCCCAGCTCTCTGCATCTTCCTGCCTGTGGGAAGTGGCTGACACTTAGTAGATAAAATTATAAATAGAATCGAATATTGTTTACCACCATAATTTTCTGGTCTACAACTAACAGTCAATTCCAACACTGCACAATAAATCATTTTCATGGGTTTTAGGGATGCATAAATGATCAAAACAGTTAAATTTATTTTTTCAGAACTTACGCTTTTTCCTATTTTCAACATTATTTTAAATGTATTTTACCTTAACAAAAACTTCTCTGCCCTCGATCCTCTTGGCAGATGGACTGAATACACTTCACAGAGAGACCAGAAGTCATCATAATGAATTTTATATATTACATCTTCAAACCATTTATATCCCATCCTTTCTTTCCTACTTCTTTGTTATTATATTGAAAAAAGGAATCCTCTGGGTGGCCTTCCTGATCTTCTTGGGAAGATCTTTATTTTATTTATTTATTTTTAACAGAAGAAAGTGAAAACACAAAAGATGCTATTTCTTCTTCTCCTAGCACATATTTTCCTCTGTGCTGTAACTTTCTGAAAGCCGTCCTTGTTAATACTAGTATCTATGTCACTCACAGCTCTCATGAAAACCTGGTGCTTACAATTCAGGTCGTTCATAAGGCCCATTAGAAGGAATGAAATCAAGACAGTTTTTCTCCAAAATTTCTTAGCAGAACACAGGAATCTTTCTGGTAAACACATGAGCTTTTAAAATAATAAATTCTAAATTTAGGTTTCTGATGTGATGTTTATAACTTTGTCACTAATTACAGAGGAATAAAAACTTCAAAATCTTTGGAAATATCATCTAAAGTTGTGCTGCTCATATGAATATAAAAGAAGCCAAAGCCATCTATTAATTAAATGAAAAAAATTCCTTTTCTGAGAGAAAGCAGATTGGAATATTGGCTAGACTATATCAAATGATTGCGAGATATCACAGTTTTGATTGCCAAAACTTATCCTACTAGCTATCTCCTTTTACCCTTAGAGTGAAGCTTTGCTGTACATATTGCTCACTGACTCTTGATGTAACTGTGGCAGATAAAGGAAGAAGTACTTGGAAAACTTTTTGTAACTTTTGAAAGCACACATTTTAAAATAAGTCATTTGTTTGTTTATTTACCCAAAAACTGTTCTATGAGTCATGATATATACTAGAAAAGGGGAGTGGAACTCAGTAATAATAAAAAAATTTATGTGTCAACAATGTCAGTGCTCCCAGTGAACAATAAATAGTAATAGTGTCTGAATATCAGCCCGTATCCTGTGTTATTTATATAACTCAAAAATGTATGTCTTCTAATGTTTGTTTAGTGCTGATCAAATGGTAAAATGCTAAAGCAAAAGCCATTTAATACACAGCTTTCAGGACCAATGCAAAATGATGACAATGATGGCTGAACATAAAACTCCCAGTACAAGAGCAGCTAAACAAATAGATGCTCACAGGAGTGCTTGAAATGAGTAGCAAATAGGGAAAGCATTTCTTGGTGAACATCCCACAGGTGCCATTTCCGCAATTTCAGGTGGATTCAGCAAATTAAATACCTCGGTAGTATCTTCATGTTTTCAACTCTTTTGACTTAATTCAGAGCTGAAAGTACAACTTTTAAATTGATATGTAGTATAATAAGGCTTTTTAAGAAGTTTGAACTGTTATGCAAATGCTTTAATCACTTAGGCTTACACTCCTGATATTAGTGATTGTCTTTACTTATTAGCAACAGAAATAATAGAAACATGCAAACTATAGTCAGCACACAAAAATGAAATCTTAACCAAGAAATACATTGAGAATCCATCCGCTACCGTCTAACAAGTTAATACCATTCAATTTCTGGGACGTGTTTGTTTATCTGTTTTGCAGTACTGAGGATTGAACTCAGGGATACTGCCCTACACTGAGCTTGGTTTGGTTTATTTGTTTGGTTTTTGGCTATTTGTTCATTTGTTTGGTTGGTTGTTGGTTGGTTGCTTATTGATGTGGTATGAATGTTAAGAGTATTTTCAGTAAGGAATTTCTTCATACTTTCAGACTAAAATTGATCTAAAAATGCATAGAACTGCTTTATAGAGTTACAAGGTATTTGCTGTCATTCCCGATGGTGTGTGAAGTGACTTACACTTTTCTAACTTAAAGGAAATATGAGGAAAACATCACAGCATCTGGATTCGGGATTGCCTTGATCTATACATTAGCAAAGAGAAATAGATACATCATTGAAAATGGAATTTCATCCATCTTCATTGATTATTTCAAAGGCTATTTTATTTTACTAAATTGTGGTAAACTTTTGTTTTTCTTTTACCTTCATGTAAAACTGGCAGTTCTAATGCATGCTAAAAGCTTGCATTTTGAGAAAAAGAAAAATACCAGGAAATGTTGAAATATTGCCATGTATCTTTGATCTCTTAAAAGTGTTATTTTTAGCAGAATATAGCTAAATGCCCTTCCTAACACATTACCCTGGTGACTAAGTCTCCAGATTTAATGTGTTTACTCAATTCCCAGAGCTACAGATTACATATTCTCCTAGACTTTTCATGAAACTTCCATTCACCTCTGACAAGAGGAAGACAGTAATCAGAATCTGATTAATGTTTCCTCTTGCAGAAAAAAAAAAATGAGAACATGCTGACCCAGTCTAGCAGACTCCTTCCTTATAAAAAGTCACCAAGATCTGAAAAGACGAAACAACAGAATATCCATTTCTACTCATTGAAACAATCCCCCTTTCTAATTACTACAAAGTATGTTCAATTTGACATTTTAAATATGTGTTGGCAAGGTGAATTATTTTAATGACCAAGTTAAAAAAAACATTTTTAATTTAGTAAATAATCATCCACAGAAAATAGGTTTTACTAAATCAAATAACTAGAAACTCACTCACATTACCTAGAAAACCAAAATCAGTGCTTGGACACCACATCATTAACAATTATAAAATGTAGCAGGACGCTATGGCTGCTGCTAGGACAATGTTTTGCAGTAACAACTTTTATTCTTCTTCCAACCAGACTGACAATATGTCTGTTTCGGCCTTATGTGCACTAAAAAGAGCTGAGCCTATCACAACATTACCCTTTTGTGCTCTTTCTCCCAATGGCCCAGAGACGTTTTACTACCAAAAGGAAGTTTCAACTTAAACATCTTGTGATGACTGACCAGGGAGATGTCTTAGTCAGTCTCATACTGCTTCAACATGATATCACAGACTGGGAAATTTATAAAGAAAATAAATTCATTTTCTCACAACTCTAGAAGCTGGAGAGTCCATGAGCAACACCTTGGCAGGTTGGACTGTCTGATAGGAGCTGTGCCTTTATATCTTTGTACTGGAGGACGTAGAAGCACGAAGAAGAGAAACTCTCAGACAAGGTCTTTTATATAGGGATTACTAATCTTGTTGTAGGTCAGAACTTAGAGACCACTTAATGGTAATTTAAAAGCCCACCATACATCAATTAAGGCAAGGGAAGGATCTTTATTTAATGGCCAAGATGGCAGCTGGACTGTCCCTTGGACTCTGGGTGAGTCTTCAGAGAGCAGCTCCAAGCAAGTTTTACACAAAGATTATATAGAGGATTTTACATCATTACATACATCATACACAGTGACCAAACATAACCCAACGTGACTATCATGAAATACAAGCATTCTCATGAAATATGTGACTCTCAGCAGGCTCTCATGGAGGCACAAGAAGGCATGGAGGTGAAGCCAGCATCCTTATCACAAGACTCCAGAGCCATCCTCATAAGCGCCCAAGCAAGGCTCCCACGGCAAGGCAGAAAGCCCTCCCAAGACAAACTCACAGCAAACTGACTTACAGATTTTAACTTAGACAGTAAACTCTAACTCACACAGCAAACACATAACCTGAGTAGCATAATCACCACAAAATGGAGTTACTTTACACAATACTGGCAGTCTGAGTTATATCATTTCATAGCTTGGTTACAGAAAGTTACAAAATTACAAAAACATCCCAAATGTTGGATGTTTAGTATACTGTCAAAATATCATTCTCATGCAGGTGTGTCTGTGTGCCCTAATCATTCATAAAAGCTCCAGCTCTTATCTCTTAACACTATCGTGCTTGTCATTGGAAGGGACACATGCAAAATATAGAAGGAGGCAAACACACATATACATTCTAACATCAAATACCCAATTAAACTGGATCACCAAAAATGTCCATGTTCTTATAAATGGAGTAATACTAAAAATGGACAGTGAAACATATTTTTGAAAGTCTTCCTTTTCTAATGTTAAAAAGTTCTAATATTAGAAAAAATACCTTACTTCATTCCTTAAAAGCAAATAGAAGGTGAACAGAAAGAAGGGAAGGAAAATTCACATCCTCATTTGGCTTTCTTCTACCACTCAAAGCAAAGTTGACATCTTTCCTACACAAAAAGAGATGCTTTTGCTCCTAATACTGACCAAGATTTTTTAAAATCTCCTTTCAGGACATTGACAATGGGGCAGTCTACAGTTTTTGGCTGCTATGCTCAGGCAATGCCTTGCCCAAATCCCAGGTGAGGCTTACAGTCTGGACAGAGACTACACCCACTCCTGTCCAGCTATACACTGGGATCGCTACTTCTCACAGTGCCAGCCCAGCCCACCCCAGCCTGCCTCATTTGTAGTTATATTCTCCTATATCAATAAAAATTGTTTTCAGGTTTTTATTTTTCAAATTCTTAGCCCTGGCTTCTCTCAGCTTGCACACACATAGTGATCTTAATTTATTACTTATTTTTTTGTAGAGCCAACCTCAGAAGAAAGTGACAATAGATTCTTCCCAAATTCCTGGAGTCAAAGACGATACAGACAGAAGAAAAGGAAGCCACGGGACCATTGTGGGAGTAGCTCAGCCCTTACAGCCTTCGCAGAGCTTACAAAACAAAGGGACACACTGTCTTAAGGCTAGCAGGCATGGCTTCCTGGGGAGCAAGGCCGCAAAGAGGGGAATAGTGGTAATACATAGACTAGGAAGGACTTTTATGGAAGGGAAGAAGGGAAGAAAGGCTTTTGCATTTGTGTTATAAACATACTTCATAACAATTGATTTGGCTTTGTCTCTGAAAAAGCTTTCAGTATAGCAAAAAACATGAGCTTCTGGTATACTCTTTGTTCAAGGTTAACTTTTTACAAGTTCGATTTCCTCCCACTCACCTAGCTCTGCCACAGAGCTTTGGCAAATAAAGCATTTCTGAGCAAAATAAAATGAAATAAAATAAAGCCTCTATTGTCTGCTCCTAAGCTTGTCTTATTGGCATTTTAAAAGCAATATTCACTCCTATAAATGTAATTTCCCATCCACTATTCTGCCCCAGGGCAGAATACAAAGTGCAGACAGAGGGATGGGGAGGGAAGTGTGCCTGGAGTCACCTCTACATGAATTTCAGTCAAGGTTCACTCACCAGCGTCTCTTCCTCCTGATGCCGCAAGAACTTCTTTCTCTTTTTCATTCTGCAAACCTGAGATGAAGTCAGAAGAAAAATTCCAATGAGGAGATATTTTTATTTAACTGCACAAAAGGTCAGAGGAAAATGTAGTAAGGATATTTTATTTTTCAATGCATCTTAATTTTAATTTCAATTTTGCTACCCCACAGGGCCTCTTTAAAAACCTTAGGAATAAGCACTTGTCTTAGATCATCCTTGGGGTTCATGGGGCTTCAATGACATAGGCGGCCAAGGACGGAACTGCACAGCCCGAAGGCCTGAACCCCATCCTTGCTGCAGCAGTTCCTCCTGCCATTTCTCCTGCCTTTGGAAGCACCTGCTAGATGGTTAGCTTTCAGAGAGTCCCTGCTTCCAGTCTCATTCCCAGAATGACCTAACAACAACACTGTGGTCTGCATCTGTGGGATCACAGAGGTAGGAAAGGTGGGTCAGACTTAGGGAAGAATTTGTTTTTATTCCTTGCTAATTAAAAAAAAAAAAAAAACACATATTTACACCTAAGCATCCTCCTTTTCTGGGAGAAGAAAAGAAAGAAGCTGTGCTATAATCATTTTGACAGCTCTGACTACCGTATTTTTTCCTGTTTTTCCTATTTGCCTCAGATTCATTTTACTAAATAGCTTCCAAACATATCATTACTTTCCCATATCAGAACAGAAGTCTAGTTTGTGTTTACCAAACAAGACCTATCACCGTGTCTTCCTTAGGTGTTACCTATCTTACATAAAGACATTTCATTTAAAAGCTTTTGATTCCCTTATTGTAGGTGGCAGAGAATTTAGCCAAGGACTCCAGCAATTAATCACCAAAGAAATCTGGCACTAAGTTCCATCTCCAGTCACTACTCATTGAAAATAACTCCTGGGCAAAACTCCAATAAGGATAAATGTTGCAAAAAAAATTTTTAGCACACAAAAAAGGTTATGTAAATCCACGACAAGAGAGGAACCATTTCAGCATGGCTACAAAATGATGTGATTACAGTGTATTTTTAACTGAACACCCCCTCGCCACCCCAGTGACTTCAAGCAAGTCTGCCCACTTGGTGACGTAGATTATAATACAGAGACTCACATTAAGATGAGTATACTCACACTTCTGTGACCATTAGAGTCAAGGTATTCGTATAAAATTCTTACTTTATGAATCATATGTTCGTGAAAAAATGATAATCACTTTCATTGCTTTGAAGTTATGCTATTTTCATAACACAGAGGAAGCTGTTTTTGAAATCTTAGTTAAAACTTTTAGATTACCAACTACTTCTTTTTAATCTAAATCTTGCATTTAAATCAAGGGACTCAGCTGAACCCATAGGGAAAAGGGTTAGGAAACTGAAGAGCAAGAGAGAGAAGGTTTTTAAACTGATTTGTTTTCCTACATTTGGGAAGCAAGGCTGCTGTTTACATCGATAGTATAGCAGTCAACCTCAAAGGTTTTTTGTCAGAGTGCTGTGTTCAAATTTAAACTCTGCCATTGAAGAGCTGTGTGAAATTAGAAATTCATTCCTATTTGTCTCATCTGTAAATGAAATTAATATTGATATTTCAATTATGAAGTTATTAAAAACAAACCAGATACAAACTCAAAATTTAATATAACACATAATTAAATAGTAAGTGATGAATAATTCTGTTCTATAATCATCATTATATACATAGCCACCACGTGACATTCTCCCTCACCTTCCTGTCTCTATTTTAAGTGAGGCCTTCTTCTGTCTTCTTAAACTTCTAAGTGTATTTAGTAATTTTGAAAACTTTATCTCTACTTTGTTTCTCTTTAACCTACAGTTCATTTTCCTTATTCTACTGCTTACTTTTGGACTCTATCCATTAGAGTATAACTGTTATTAAGTCAGAGAATACTTTGTTTACTCTATACATGCCTGCACCTTCGCGACACATAGTCTGGTGTCCAATGAGAAGTTATTGAGGAATAAATGAATGGAAAATTTGGTGTGTGGTGGTGTAGGCTCTATCACTCTAATTTGAACGCATTTTTTTTTCACTGGTAGGTAAATTTTCTTCAGATTCTTTTCCTCTTCTCTTCCTTCTTTCCTTGTCCTCTTCTTTCTCCTTCTTTTTCTTCTTTTTGGATTCTGATAATGGAAAAGACCCTTACATTTTGATATAAGAGAAGAGTACATTATACGATTATGGGAAGATACTGCGGAAACAGTAATTAGTAGCTTTTCTTTTTGTATGTCTTTAAAATTTCCCATGTGATTGAGAGCCTGAATTTGCCATATTCATGCCTTGGGAAACGAATAGCACAATCAAAAGCAGAGTACAAGTTTAAGTTTCCAAATCATGTTCCCCAAGAGAATTTAAGCTACAGAAACATGTGGGAAGCTAGAACAAGGATTTCTTTTCTCTGTAACTAAAATAGAATCTTTAGACAATAAGCTAGAAAGATTTAGAAGTAGAATAAAAAATCAATAAGAGCAAAAAATCTCTGGAGAAAGAAAGCCCAGCACCCAGATATTTACTCAGATTCTATCTGGACACTGGGATTAACGTGAATTCCAGATTTGGTAATCCAAGTACAAAGAAGACCCGTGCTTTCGTTTCTTGGTAATGACCAAGAAAACAAAAAGGCTCTCCAATAGAAATGTCGTGGAGGAACAGCAGAAAATGGACATGATGTGATTTTATCCCATCCTGATGTGCACCTGACCTTGGCAAAACTTCTCTTCCTACGGCAGTGAGTGCTTTCAGGGTGATCACACTTCTGCCACAGTGTGTCTGAGTTTTAGGAGCTGCTGTCACTTCAATTGCTGCTTGCTCTGTCTGTCCAGAGATCCTCCCTCCCTTCTATGGCAACGATAATGCCACTCATGTCTTCATATACGTAAATCTCAATCACTGGTATCAAGTCTCATTTCTAGGAAGCCAAGTCTACTTCATGTAATTATTTCACTAAAATCTGTGTAGGCTTTATTGTTCCCTCTTGCCTAATAGTTTCTTCTTGACAAGAAAAGCAAAGGCTAAACTTGAAGCAGAGTCAGAATTTTTATTCTAATACTAGCCTTTTGTATAATGCTTCATTTCTGACATCCCGGAAGTGACAGGAACTAGTGATCTCTCCATGCTCCTTTTGCATTCTGTCTTCCATAAATTTCTTAGTTTTCAATCTATCACCTCACCCCTTGCATTGTTAAGACCCACCTTCATGCAGTGCCTGCCTCTGGCTCATCTTTACTCTTTACTGATTCAATGGTGGATGTGAGTCAGATGCAGAAGGTTAAATATTGAGTGGTTTCTCTAATATGAGAAACTGTACAGCATACAGTCATTTTGTAGAACTAAATGAGGAGAGTATAATGAGAGGTCAAGGTGAGGGGGAGCATCAAAAAATGAGAGGGAGTAACTTTGATGTGATATATATCTGCACAAAATAGTCAAGGCCAATGTAAACATTATGTAGCACATATATACATATTAATAAAATGGGGGATGGGGAAACAAAAGACTTTGCTTTGAAAGTGTACCCTAGAACCGAAGAGAAAACTGATGGAGTTCAACTGTGAAAGAACTCAGCGGCCTCGGCAGTGGTTGTTCAAGGGGGCCAGGCTAATGCTTGAGCCAGTGGTGGGCCTTGGCAATGTCCACCTGGTCATGGCGGTCCTGGATTTACAGGTTTACAGAGTGTAAGCGTTATATTGTCATGGAGACTTTCACCTGGATTTCAGAGGAAGGCCTTGAAGGCCAGGCAATTTGCCTCTGGGAGAGCAGTGGATAAAGCTGAAAAAGGGAAACCTAAGGCACAAGAGGGACTCTGAAATTTCCTAAGGGTCAAAAAGTTGAAACAGTTATGATAGTTCAGTAAAAGTGCATTTTTAAACTACCATGTCGTACATTTTAGTCCTTGTACATTTATTATAAACAGTATATCTTTATGAGTATCTCAAGTTTATATCCTTATGTGTAAATGTTCACTTAGGCTGGCTTTATGAAAAGTTTTTGATGCTGGCTTTTAACCCAGCAGCTTTAAGAATAATAGCTATTATAGGCCCAGGCCCATAACGTTTAGATAATAATTTTATGCATACATATAAATTTTGTCTATATAATATTTAATATGATGTAAACATTATTATATATAACAATATATTTTATATATGATATATGTATATTCCCATCACATACTGCTTTTCATGAATTCTGTAATTTATACTTAAATCATATCACTATATTTCTTTGAAAAGACATTCTGATTTCTTTATTATATGCCAAAAATAAAACATTGAATTTCAATTAAACAGAAATAGTAAGCTTTAAGAAAAGACACAATTTATTTTGGGAGCCTCCAAATAAGTCCGTTGTTTTCGTTAAAGTGTCCCAGGTGTACATGTTAGGAGTGCGGGGCACGCCTACCTTTCCGACACTGGTGCATGTTATGAATAGTATTGTTTTCCAAAGTCTGCCAAATCACAGAAAGCTCTGAGTGACCCACATGTGTCACTTGTTTGTCTCTTTTCAGAGTTCCTTCCACAGCACCCTATAAACATGACTAGAGTATCTTGCTGAAAGATGGGCCTAATGCTGGTGTTTTATCAAGTCAGTCATCTACTCCAATAGGAATTTGATGAATTTGAATCTAACAGATGGTCTCTAGCCTTGTGAGACAGGTTCAAGCTGGTCAAGCAACTTAGCAGTATGTGATAAAATATTGGGAAAAACCTTGCGCCGATCAAAAATTAAGGACACTAAAATTGTTTCTAGTTTCCCCCCTATTGATAAAAATAAATGCTTAAAAATCCTCCCTCCATTTTTCAAAATACTTACTTTATTTTAGCTAACTTCATTCAACATTAAAATTTAAACATGTATACTGATATTTAACTAAAAGGAGCATGCAAAGATCGTGAAGTGAGCTGGCTGTATCAATCCACGAATGCTGCTGATTATTTTTAAGTTAAAGTTAAATGAAGAAAAAACTGAGTTCAATGAAGTTGAATTGGACTAATTTTATCCACACTTTGTATTTTATTTCTTTCAATTTTTTAAAACTTCTCAGCCTCTGGTAATACCGGACTCATCTCATCTTTAGATCAACATCTTTAGATTCCATGCATGAATAAAAGCATGCAATACTTATCTTTCTATCCCTGGTATATCACTTAACATAACAATATTCAGTTCTTCTATGTTGCCACAAACAGCAGGATTTTATTCTCTTTATGGCTGAATAAAATTCCACAATATATATGTATTACATTTTTTTATTCTTTCATCTATTTTTCAAGTTTCCATTTCTTGGCTATTAGACATACTGATTTTATATCTTTTGGATATATATCCAGTAGTGATATTGATGGATTATATGACAGTTTTTTTTAGTTAGCTGTTTTATTTTTCTTTATTTTATTCATTTTTATTAATTTGCAGTACTGGGAAATAAGCCCTCTTCCTTTGCACTGAGCTACTTCCCCAGCCCTTTCCTAATTGTTTTTGAGATAAGAGCTCACTGTAAGTTGGCCAGGACCCTGTACACTGAAAAGATAGACACCAACTTGATATTTGCATGCTCCCACCTTTGAGTTATAGGATGACAAGCATGTACCACACGTCCTTGTGGTTTCCATGTTGTTATTAGTACTGTACATTCAAATGTTCATTTTCACCATGAGCATGCAAGTGCTCCTCTCTTCCACATTGGTAGCCTGACTTCTTGACAATAGTCATTTTTATTGGAGTGATTCTTCTCTGTGATTTTGTTTGGATTTGCCTGATAGTTGGTGATGTTAAGCATTTTTTACTTCCTTTAAGAAATGTCTATTTAGATCACTCTTCAGTTACAAGTTAGTTAGGTTGGTTTTTTATGCCATTGAATCTTTTGAGTTCTGTATATATTCTAGACTTTACTCCCTTGTCTTAAATATCATTTACAAATATGTTCTTTCATTCTGTACATCGCTTTTAATTTTCTTTATATAGGTATAAGCAAATCTTTGATTTCTGAATATCACATATTATCACAATTCAATATTATAAAATATAAATATTTTAAAGGTATAAAATATAGCAAACAATCCTTTTGTATCTTAAATGCAATGAGAAAAAAGAAAGTAATTAAAAAAACATTATTTACTATAAATCTAGCTCTCAACCACGTGTTCTCTAATTCTTAAGATTGAGGAACATAAAAAGAAGTCCTTTTACATAATACATTACACTGGGGAATCTATTTTGACAAGAAAAATTAATCTCTCTTGTGTATTTTTTTCTTTCTATATTAGAGCCTACCCTTTCTAGTCTTCATGTTTACCAAACTCTATACAAATTTCTGCACCAAAGAAAAAAATGGAACTTAGAACTTCTGTTTTTCAATACATGTCTGTTACTGTATCTGATAATAATGAAGTACAATTTTTTTCTAGAGGAAACAAAATCAAAACTTAAAACTCACAGTAAATAAGCAGTGTTTCAAATTGCTGTCCAGGGACAAAATTCAGCTGTGAATTTAAAATATTATTTAAGATAAAAGAGAAGTCATATTACTTTTGTTTAAACTATACTTGCAATTGCACTTGCAAGGCAAGCACTTTAACCGTTGCGCCATGCCTCCAGCCCCCATCTTAAGATGACATTCAGTCATTTTTGACAGAGACTCTGAAGTGATTCAGTAACTCATTTGAACTCAGACATTTGTATTGAAAATACCTGTATTTCTCTGTGTATTCACCTTGTAATTTTTACATAGATGACCAAAGACCATGTTCCCAAAGTCCTCTAAATGTGACTTTCTTCTACTTTTAGCCTGCATTAGCCAGGGACTTAGTATTAGCCTGTTTGGGACTAGAGCTCGCTATGATCTCTTCCTGTACGGAAACTTTAAACAAATACTTCTCAGAGTTTTCACATTTTCTAAAGAGAAGCATTGCTTTTTTGTTCATATTCATCTTTGTTTGAACCTAACTTTAATATATAATTGGATTAAAATAGTCCTTCATAAGGTGTGGAAAATAGGAAAGACCAGCAGGAAGAAAGGAGGGGAAGAACCAGATTTTTCCATTTAGAGTAGACAGCCCTCAACACAGACTGAAAAGAAGCAATGTTATCTACTGCTAACTACTAAAGAACAAGTGCTTTCACTACAGAGTAGACAAATCTCACATGTATACTTATAGTTCAGTTGAATGGGCTCACAAACTCTTATGGAACTTAAAACAAAAAACAAGGTGAAACGGGGGTAGGGCGAGGAGGAAGGGACTGAAGGGTGGGTAGGGGAAAGGACAAAAGGAGACTGGGAAAGGTCCTTGTCACCTCGACAAGACACATATGTGCACAAAATGCTAAACTTCATTGTGAACCTTAAATTTTGCACTTACACATATCAATAAAATGGGAGGAAAAAAAGAAACATCAAGATTGTAGCACCCATTAGAGAAATCTTTTTTGCTTTTGTTTTTCCTTTTCCTTTTGTTTTTTTGTTTTTTTGTTTTTTTTTTTTTAAGACAGGGTCTTGCTCTATAGCCCAGGCTGGTCCTGAACTCACTGTTGTAGCCCACGCTAGCCTTGAACTCAGGACAAATCTCCTGACTCAGCCTCCTGAGTGCTGAGATTACAGGCGTGTGCCACCATGCTCAGCTTTGTGTGGTGCCAGGACCTTGCACTTTCAAGGCAAGCACTTTCATCATTGTGCCATTCCTCCAGCCCCCAGAAATCTGCATTAACCCAGCTCACTCTTGTATGAGACTGTCACATATTTAATTTTTATGTGTATGATCTTAAATTCTCAAACTGAAGCGTAAGATATAACCAATATACCAAATAGTCAGATCTCCACAGGACACAAATATGGACACGTCATATTTTTTTCTAATCACTTCTTTCTCAGTTTATTATTTTATGTATGAACAGCAAGGAGATATTGAAATAAAGAATGATTTAGCAGGCTTCTTACTGGAAATAACTTCCCATCTGACATTTGCACATATTAATATATTTCTTTGAAAATGTTTCTTGGAATTTTCTTCCTTGATTTAAGAGTCCTCCTTCCCACACAAAGCCACACGTGAGGACTATTTAGCATGTGTTTTCCTCTCTTCCAAGGCTTTAACCACAATTTGGAGATAATAGTAAAATTCTACTCAAAGAGCCAGAAACAGAAATATTAAAAATTGTTTCACTTTCAGTTAAAGGCAAAAGAGTTCGTATTAGAAATCTCTCTGTCATTAAAATTTAGAAAGCTAAACAAATATTCTAAAACTTGTGTTTGGAAGTGCTGGAGACTAAGTTACAACTAGAAGAGTAAGTACACTTGAAATGGGAGAATTACATAGGAAGAGAGTCACATGATCTTCCAGGTCCCCCACCCCCATGGTAGTTCCCAGATCTGCTAAACTAGGTGACTGAGCTTCACTAGGACGCAGTTATTTTCTTGGGATAAGTAGTCAGAGGTTGGAGTTGAAGTCTCTGGAACAGTAGGAAATAGAGGGGGAAATTCTATAAAGAAAAAACACACTGGGGAGAAGATCAAAAATCTAGGGACAAACTCTGCTAAGATACGTGGCCGACTCTTCAATTGCTTAAGCCTGGAAAAAAAATTCTAAGAGGTACAGAGAGAATACTAGTGAAGGTTAAAGGAGCTTCCTAGTGCTTTTAGAAGCTGCCTGGCAGTGTGGATGCAGGGGTGGGGACTCGATAAGAATGAAGGTGTCGTCAACACCTCGAGACACACTTGAAATCCTCTGAAAACTGCCACAAAAAAAAAAATGATCTTGCTTCAAGACTAAAATATATATCTTAGTACTAAGGAAAAAAACTGAAATAGATCCTTCCAACAGAGTCCAAACCAAGCCCCTTTGATCAAGCTATGTTCTAGCAGTTTAAGTCTATTTAAAAAAATAAATCTATTGGGTCTCTAAGAGACAATCATTACCAGACTTGAAAAGAAATAAGAAAATATTACCAAAACTATAGAAATATCTACTAGAAACAGATGTAAACATGGCTCATATTTAGAAATTAATAAACAAATATATCACATTTGCATAAGTATACCTGTGACATTCAGCAAGGCCAAATAAGTTGAAAAAGACTTAGTCATGCAGAGGAAATGCTCTTACCATAATACAATTGAACTATAAACAAATGATAACAATAATACCAAGAACATCCCAACTATTCAAAACCATGTGAAAAACAGAACAAGTTCCATGGAAAACCCACTTAATCTGATTTGCTTCCAGTTTGATGTGTTCGTAAATAAAGGCATTATGAACATTTGCATACAGAAACTCGTGTAGACATGGGTAAACACCTAAACATTGACAGATGAGGCCTTCAACTTCCTGTTTAACTTATGCCGCTCCATTTTTATAAAGTGACGGCAGCTCCCACATCTCCATGAGTAATATCCCTGATCTCTAGTTTCTCCACATATTCCATAACATTTAATTCTTAAAATTTTAACTATTCTGGAATTTTTATTTTTCAGTGTTAACTACTTTTACTTGAGTGCCTTTCTTTGTTTGAATTTGTCATTTTTATACTCAAATTGTGAACAGCCTCTGCCAGTCTTTTGCCTGTTTTTATCAAGGCTTTTCATCTTCATATTTACTTGTGTATTTCCTTTCTATATACTGGATACAATTTCTTTATACAAATAGATATTTAGCTAATAGTTTCCCTTTACGTATCATGATTTTTAATAAGCAGCCTTGGTTAATTATAAGTTAATGTTTCTACTGGTATAATGTAAGCATTAATGTCATCTACTTTGACTTTAGGCAGCATAAGAAATATACTCTCTTGTGAAGAATTTTTTTCTGTGAAAATGTATTGGTAGCCTATCCCAGAAGCTAATGGACCCTATCTCTGTTTTTCTATTTATGTATTCTTCATTTTGTTTCAGTGACCCAGGTGTCTATGCTTTCCACAAAGCCTGCACATTTCAATTACTATATATTTATAATAATCTCTAAATTGAGTAATGCAAATTTTCCTAATTGTTATCTGAAATCCTTTGACTACTCTGGGTCATTCATATGCCCACATAAATGTTGGAATTATTGTACCAAGTTGTATTGAAATTATTTTTAACTGCTATTGTATTTAATCTAACAGATTAATTTGGAGAGAATTAACATCTTCACAATTTTGTGTCTTTCAGTCTATAAAGTGAATTTCTCAATTTTTAACTTTTTAAATTCTCACTAGTTTTTATACTTTTCAATACAAAGCTTTTTTGCTATATTGTTTTATAGTTTACAATTTTAATGTTATTGTAAATATAAATGTTTAGTTTTATTTACTAAATTTTTGCTTTTAGTATATATTAATGCACACAGTTTTGCTTCCCAGAGTTTCAGTGATCCATAGCCAGGCACAGTCCAACCTCATTATAATGGAATACTCTCAAAATAAAAAATTAATACTTTTTAAATCACATAACTTTCTGACAGGCTTCCTGACTATGCCTGCCACCCACTCATTCATCCCCTGGTGCTGCAGCAATGCCAGTGTCCAAACCAGCTGCCGCGGTGTGGCAATGCTTCCGCATGAGCAGCCTCTTAAGATGAGGCAAAAGAGGTTCCAGTGAACACAACACTCAGGGCCATTGGCTGTCACCATGTAGCAACACTGTAGCACCTACAGGAGAGAGCACCATCTGTACAAGATCGGGATGTGTGTGCAGTTTCAAGCACTCCCTGCAGGTGAGGGGAGTCCTAGAGCATATCTCCATAGATGAGAGGACCACTGTATTTGTTTCTGTAAATAACTGGGGTTTTACCTTTTATTTGTAGCTTAGCCATCAAGTTACCTTCCAATAAAAAATAATCCTACTTTATTCTTTCTAGTCTTTAGAGATTTTGTCCCTAAACTTACTTTGTGATTATGACCACCAGCACAGGGTTAATTTGTATAAGGCATCCGTGTGCCGATTCCATCTTGGGAAGAAAATACCCAACATCTGTGTAAGTATTATAACAACTTGTGGACATACAACCATTTTGATTGAAAGTTTTGTGGTTTCATTGAATACCTCAATTTTTAGAACGTTGACATCTTAAGAACATTTAGTTTTCCATGCTGTAACTATGTAATATCTTCCTATTTGGAGGTCTTCCTCAATTCTTTTCTTTATTGCTGCCTAAGTATGAGTTTGCATGATGAATAATGGTAAACAAGCCCAACTCAAAGGATTTTATTTTTTAAAGTATTTTGGACTAGCTAAAGTCAAAGAGATGTCTAATGAACATAAAAACATGAGATGGTGATGTCCAGATATTTAATAAAATAAAGAAGCACTTTCCAAATTCTTATTACTTTTAGTGCAATTTCTTAAGTGTTTTTGGAAAACATTTGGCACAATAATTTTAAAGTAGCACATTAATGTTCTCAAATTAAATGTGTGATAAGAACAGTATTTTCAACAAATTGAAAAGTAAACGTGGCTTTGTATGTGCTAGTAAAATTTTGCTAAATATTATCTATTAGAGGTCTGTAAATATTTGTTGAAAAAATAAATCTGATGGAATAACTGAAAAAAGTATCATATATTTTTATATCACCTGGAGTTTTGAACTAGGAAGAAGAAATAAGAAAACTGCATCTGAAGTATAAATTCCTGGATATCTCCTGTATTATATATATATATATATATATATATATATATATATATATATATATATATAGACCAGATTCATTCATTACTGAAGCAAAATTGCTTTCCACACCATGAATAATAGTGAAATACAGCTGACTTGAAGAGCATACATGTTCTATCATGATATTTAAACACTGTTAAGAACAATATGATGTTCTATCAGTCATTGCCATCTTGATTTCCATAGGACTCTGCCTCTTAATTTCAAGCCAGGATGGAGGAATACAACCTTAAGAATCACCACTTCAAAGCTTGCTGTTCTTACCAGTGAGACCCTGACTAGGCCCAGGATAACTGAAGGTAGAAGGTGGCTCATACCCCCATAATCTGGTCTCTGGAGACGGGCAGGAGTGGAGCCCCTCCATCTTTTCCCACACCCAGGATGGCCCGCAGCTCAGGTTTCATCCTACCCAAATACCTAATTTTACTGGAGACCCTTACCAGAAACCACGTGATCAGGTTTCCAGAGCCCCACCACGCAAATTAGGCGACTTTTAGACCCCAAACTTCCTTCAGTCAGTAAATGACCCATGCCCTGTTACCCCGGCTGACCCTCCTTCCCTTCAACTGCTTATAAGGCTGGCCCTCACCTCCAATAAACACGCTGTTAATACTGATTTAGCCTCCCGGATGTGATTACATCATATTCACCCCACTCAAGACCCTGTCCCCCCAGATTTTGCTGGTTCCTGATTGCCAGTGGCCAATGGTGGCCAGGGACCTGGGGCCCCAACACTAACCAACAGATCATCAAAAGTGTAAACTGATTACAAGATTTTTCAATGCCATCCATGATGCTGTGTGGATTGAACCTATTGGCTGCTACCTGCTAGTAAATTTACAAGCCCTCTTGTTCAGGAATTGCATCACCTTTCTCACATTTAGTACACATCTAGGAGCTGGGCACAGCTATTTTGTTGGGCATAAGCTCAGTGCCTCCTGGAGGGGTCACAAACCTCAATTTGTTGAATTTTTATGAAAAGCACACATAGAAGACAAAACAAGTAACTGTCAGTGGTTCTGAGACCAAAACCTTCCCATTTAGTCTTCAACTTCTAAAAATACAATACTTTGTATCAACACAATTCATTGCATGGGAGCTACACAGGTGTCATTTACTACAGAATCATTGTACTAATTGTCTTCAGTTTTCAAAATATAATTCCAATGTTCTGCAGACCAACAACATGCATTTCAAACATACAACCCTAAAGGTCATCAGACACAGTTGTGAATCTTAAGCCCTTTGTCTACTATCCTCCCAACACTGTTAATATTGAAATTAGCTGGTGTTTTGCACTACACCAACTTTCCTTAGAAAGTGAATTCATCCCTTTAGTCTTGGAATTCTTTCTGCTGTTCTTTCATAAGTTGATTTTCCTTCTCAACTATGACAATAATGATCAGAGACCTAAAGAGCAGCAACAAATGTATTATAAAAATAGTTCCAGAAATATCCAAGCTACTGTGAAACCATACTTAAAAATAAAATATACTTGAAGAAAATAACATTTAAAATCGTCTCTTAAAATTGTGGCACAGGACTTATGCTCAAATCGGATTTTTTTTCCTTTTCTTAATCTCACTTTAAAATGTTATCCTTTTCAAATTTGATTTATGTAGCTGCAAGATGAAGCACTCTTTTAAATAACTGCTAAGAGAACAAAATAGGAATTAAAGTGTCAAATTCCCTAACATTAGTTTGTAGGTAGCCTTAAATACTTCTTTAATGCCTGTGAGAAATCAAATATTGGTAATCTGTCTCTGTCCGTTTTTCTCTCTCGATAGCTAATGACACGCATTATACTTCCTTGACTGTGTGCCCCTTCCATTTCACGCAAAGCCTTTAATCCCTCTTTTTTAAGATAAAATGCCATAACCATAGTGCAGTAGGCTAAGATTGATTGACAAGTGCATATAATTATGGCTTCAATAGTGGAGTATGTTTTACAGTTGGAAAAAAATTGCACAACCTTGAAAATAAAGAAGTTGTGCCCTTTCTCTTGGATGAAAGAATCATATCAAATTGGTTCATTTCTTTGCTAAAAGGAAATAAAAGATTTCCTGTAACAAAGAACACCACCCGAAAGCTGCTACAGGATGTCTTTCTTGACTTGATAATGCTTTGCCGATAAGAAAATCAAAAGAGATAAAAGTAGAATTTTAGAAGTTTTTTTTTTCCCCTTTTACTTCATTTCCCATTCACAGTTCATACACAGTTGGGAATAAAAAGAGACAATATTAGAGAAATGAAACATTCAAAAATATGAATTTATAAAATATAAGAAAAGGTTAAAGTTGGTCAATTAAAATCAAAGATTATACTAGATTAAACAAGCATCCACTATTTTATCTCTGTACTTTGTTTATAGCAGAACTTTAAAAAACTATGCTATATTTCTCTATGCAAACATAGCGTAAGAGTTTAGTCTGTCATCCTTTGTTAGATTAAAAATGTCCTGAAGCTAGAAGAAAAATTGTCCTTTCCATGTTCAGCTAACCATGTAGTTAGGGACCTTGCACACTATATACATAATAAATGTCTGATGAACTGGAGTTAACTAAGATAGCATGGATCACAGAAGATGAAGTTGCAGCGTGTAGCGGTGTCGCCGAGTTTCCACAATAGAGGCTTTTAAAAAGGGGCTCTGTCCTGAACCACCATGTTTTGTCAAGGACACCAGAATGCTTCCTTGCATCAAACTACCTCCAAAGCAGGCAGCTCACACTAATCCCATGCAAATCATTGAAAGGGAATTTGAGGTTAAAAACTGTGTCTTGACCTTTAATCTTTTTTCTTTTTTTCATGCAAAGACAAAACAAATACACACAAACACTGATGCTCTTCTTGAAATGATGAGCTACTAAGCCCCACCTACTTACTGCCACACCTCCTGGTTGCAGTCTAGGTTATATCCGCAGAGCACAGTTTGAAAGCCACAATTTGAACTTTGACTTTTTATTTATTTTATTTTTTATATCTTTATGTATCAAGTTTTGTTTCTCATCCATCAGATAGGACAGTGCTTACTAAACTTCTGGACTTCTGTTAAATAAATTTTCCCCATTTTATCGATATGTAGAAATGCAAAACATAAAGTTTACATTGACCTTTAGCATTTTGTGCACATGCATATCACGGTGAAGTTACAGTCCTTTCCAATCTCTTCTTCTGACCTTCCCCACTCCACCTCTCCAGTTCCCATTATTTCCCACATCAAGTTCCATAAAATAATTGGGATCTGGGTTTCTCATATCAGAGAAACAATTCAATATTTCACCTTCTGCTTCTGACTCACTTCACTAAGTATCAGGGTCTCAAATTGTATCCATTTACCTATAAAAGCCTCCAGCCTATCTGTCTTTATAGATAAGTAGTATTGAATTGTGTAGAAATACCATGATTAGTGTAACCACTGGTCTGTTGATGGGTATTTTGGTGTCTTCCACATTTTAACTACTGTTAGCTGTGCTGCTATGACACCAGGTACAGGTTTAGTTGAAGATCATTCTCTCAAGGAAGGGGTTGGAGTTGGAGGAGAGAAATCGGAAAACTTGTTATGCAGTAGGTTGTTGGAGAATGGCTTTGAAACGGGGAGCAGCAGCAGCAGGGGAGCAAGGAATGAAACTCTACCTCCTGTCAGATCAGCAGAGGCTCTGGAACCTGATAGAGGATGCTCACAGGAGGCGGGGTTTCAGAAGCTGCTCACCTCCTACTAGGTGCATTTGTCAGGACCAGTACCAATATGTAACCCTGGGTTTGGGGATTCCCAAGAGAGGGGAGAAAGAAACTTTCTCTACCTTCAGCTGTGGTTTCTCAATTAAACTGAAAAAAAAATAGATCAACAGGAGTGAGGGCATCATAATTTTTTATTTTGATGTTAACATATTTTATATGTGCAGGAGAGTTACTATAAATAAGTGAAAACCTAGAATAGTGGCTAAACTCACAAAGGGTAATAAAGCTTATATACCACTAAGTAAAGGGTAATAAACTACAAAAAAGTGACTAGTCAAAAGCAATAGGCATTGAGCGTTGAGTGGTGATACTGTGAGAAGATAAACACACATAAAACTAACAGAAGATGGACTATTTTCATCAGTTTTGCTTGTGTGAACTAATCTTGGTGTCAATCTTCATTTTCATGACCTTAAAATTCCCCCAGAGAGGATATTTAAAGCAGTACTCATTTTCCAGGACTTCCTCTTTTCTCATTTTTTATTAACATGCATATATGCAACACATAGGTTTACACTGAATTTGGGTATTTTTTGCTCATACATATTGCATCAGAGTTACAAACCCTTCCCTTGTTCCTTTTTTGAGCCTTCTGTACCCTCCCTCTCTGCCTGAACTCTCACTATCCCCTTTATCTAGTTCTATGAAATAACTGTATTATAGGTTTCTCATATTAGAGAAACCATCTAATATTTAGCCTTCTGTCTCTAACTTACTTTACTGAGTCTCAAGTTGTGTCCATTTACCTACAAAAGCCTCAAAACCATCTGTCTTTATATGTGAGTAGCACTCCAAGTACTGGTAGCCAAGTTTTACATCCACTGTTGATGGGTATGTTGGTGTCTTCTACATTTTAGCTATTGTTAGTTGTGCTGCTATAAACATGGATATACATATATCTGCTTTAGATGATGTTTTTAACTCTTTTGAAAAGATTCCCAGATGGGCAATGGAAATGAACAGGCAATTCTCAGATGAAGAACTTCAAATGGATAGTAAATGCATGAAAAGATGTTCAACATCTTTAGCCATTAGAGAAATGCAAATCAAAATATCACTCTGATACCATCTAACCCCAGAGATAATGGTGTATATCAAGAACTCAAACAACAATTGATGCTGGTGAGGCTGTGTGAAAAGAGGAACCCTCCTGCACTGTTGGTGGGAATGTAAACTGGTACAACAATATGGGGTACAGCATGGAATTTCCTCAAAAAGCGGAAAACAAATCTTTCCTTTGATCAGCCATACCCCTTTATTGACTTTTGGCTAATAATCAAATGAGGGTTTCTGGTACACCTGTTGGTTCTCAAGAGCCAAAGAGGCATTTATGAAGGTGGTACATTTTGATTGTTTCCATTCACAAGAAAATGCCTTTACTTCTCAGAAGTTATTAACAATTAATGATAAATCTTGACTTCTTGAGAAAAAAATCCTTCTAGCTGCACTCCAAAGCCAAGCAAAATAAATTTGCCTGTTATATGATCTATACTTCAAATCTCTTTGTTTGGTTAATACAGCTCCATGTGTCATCGTTCTGAGCTAAGCACCTCCATTTCCCTAACAAAGAAATTTTAGAATTTACCATTTTTAGTTTACAAATGTTGTCTGCTCACTTATCAAGAACTTTAGCACTTTTGTATTCAAAATCATACTTCTACCCATAACATCTAAAAGCCCTTGAAAAATTAATTGGACCCTATTCTACTCTAATAATTCTTCTAATAACCGAAATGCTTTTTGTGCTATAGAAGAATAAAGAAGCTTATTGGGGAGAGAGGTTCAGTGCAGACAGTGTGTAACCACTGTAATACCTGAGGGATAAATTAATCAGAATACTTAGCTCTCATACAGAAACAAACAAAAATTCAGAAGCAATGGGGCACTGCTCAGGTTAATATGAGAGAAGGAGAGTATTTCCTGTCCATTGGGGTCAAGACTTGGCAAAATCTTTCATGAAGAGATAAGAGTGTGACCGGAGGTAAGCAAGATGTCGAGGGAGTGGAAGATGCGATGGCATGGGATGATTTTGTGGAGTGTGGGAAAGAAAGAAAGGAAATGTTTAAACACAGAAAATAATACGAAGTCCGACTGTAAGAAGTGCGTTAGCTATAATTACAGTGGAAGGAAAGATGATTGGTGATAAATAAAATGGCTGATACTATAATTCAGACTGAGTCATAATTTTACCCATATTAGCATTGGTGCCAGTATGTACATGGCAAAAATACAAATGACACCTCACGTAATTATGAAAATAGTTTTGATCTCTTAGCTCCCTAGAAATGTCTTAGAGACCCTTAAGAGAAGAGACCTGCCTTTGAGAAGTGCTGAGTATGTTTATTTTATCATCTTTACCATGATCACTTTTTCAGTCTTCATCCAAAGTTAAGATTGCTCCCCTTCTTCCCCCCATAACCTGCCACTAGGAGAAGAAAAACTGGCAAGGCAGGAGCTGCTGCGAGTTCCTCCAGCTCACCAATGGTCCCACTGCTTGGCACTTGTTCTCACATCCCCTGAAAAAGCTGGCTCCTTTGTAGTTTAAGGATTTTCTGGCAATACCAAGGATTCCTCGTGGACAGCATACACTCTAGCCAGAAATTTTCCACTTGAGGTTCCTCGATGGGCCAGATCTGTTTGCTCCTGTAAGTCACTTCTCCTTCTGCAATATCTGAGAGTCTAGGGAGCTTCAACCAGACTCCGGCCAGGATGTCAGTCTTCCATTCTATCTCCTACATTGAAGATTTATCCTGATTTCTAAAAATTTCAAGTATCTACAAATATTACTGAAAATAAATATTTTTAAATTGTATTCTCAATAACCATTTTATATGCCAGATCTGATGCATAATATTATCAATTATCTTATCCACCTCTATATTCAATATAATTCACTATAACTAGGTTAACCAAAAAAAAATCAACAGGGATTTTTTTGGAAGTGGTCTAAAGAAATTTTTTAACTATTGTCTATCTAAATCCTACTTACATATATACATATCTAAATATATTACTGTAATTATACATATATGTTTTATGTCATATATCTATAGACTTTATGGTTGAAATAGAATGGGTTTGACCTATTTTTCAAGAAAATTATTTATTTACTGAACTTGTACAAGAATCTGAAACATTTCAGCAACATACAGGAAGATAGTAATTATATACTTAAATTAGATCAACAAATAATGGGTATTCGTATTCACTGAAGCATAAGGATGATGTAGACAACTTTATCTTTTATAATATTCCTAAACCTGAATATACTGTTTTAAATAATTGATTTTACTTTAATTAATATAAATAACTCTTGCAATAAATTTTATTTAAATGCCTAGTTAAGAGTTAATTTAAAGTGTTGCTCTCTACACGGTGTATAGCCTGACCATACTAGTGTTCTTAATGCCGCAGATGATTTGTACTTTGAAATCCTCAGGGACAAAACAATGGACAAAAAGAAAAATGGATCAGCACATCCTTAGTAGCTAAACCATTATTTACTTACCAGGTTTAGTACACAAGAGGGATATTGTCAGAACACTCGCTGCTGTGATAAAATTAAATCATGTCAGCATTTTTCACACTCAACAAAAGAAATTTGTAGTATATATAGAATTGTATTTCCTTTCAAAGAAAAAATAATCACCTGCTCAGCTCAATAGCCTACCTTAATCTGGTGATTAAATTCTAAGGACGAGTGAACTTGAGCTGCCATAAAAATACAAAGTGTATCCATTTATTGGATTTTATTAATCTCCTGGTTTTGACTGCCTTGGTTTTATTCTTGGAATAAACTGGAAAAGTCCATTTAGGCTTACATTCTAAAGCATAATTACTATGATGAAAAAGTTGTGGTAACTTACGAGCTGTAAAACTAGTAAATTATATCCAGCCTATAAGTAGAACTAATTATAAAGCTGTTGCTTGATTAAGGTGTTTATACTAAAGAGTATTAAAGGGATTAGTCCAAAGCTTTACATCCTGCAGCACAGAATTAATATGCAGGATTTAAACACTCAAATTAATTCAGGTACAGCAAACAATTTTATGAAATAGGAACACTCGACCCAGCTAATGACCACACTAGTCCACCAAGCTAATTTATAATCATGTACTTATTGACCTCTCTGCATGTTCACAAAGGACTGTTCTCAGGCTAATTCCTGCCTGCAGCCACTGCCACAGCCCCATGTCTAGTCGCCCAGTGATTAGAACCAGACAGGAAACACACATTCTGCCTCTCTCTAAGTCATCATTTACTTTGTTGTAGGAAAGCATTTCATGTTGCAAGAAGGTACAAGTGACTGATAAACTATATTTCATTACCATCATCAAAAACTACAGTTAATAAGCATTTATCTTGAGAATATCTAGTGTTTTCAACAAATAATCTCACTATGCTCCAAATTTGACCTTCTGTGAGTTTTCTGGCTAATTAGAATAAACATGTGGGAGAAGACAGAAATTGGGTCAAAAATAATAGCTAGTTTAAGGTTTGAGTTTCTTATACCTGAACAGCTAGTCAAATCATAGTCTGCTTTACCACTCAACCTCCTCAAGAATTTGTTCCCAGATAAATAAATCCAGCCTGGTTTCCCTGAGATTCATTCATTAATGTTTTTCAGGAAATAATTATTAAATTCTACCTTGTATGGTGCAGAATTTAAAATAAAAGAAATTGATAACATTTCGGCCCAATGAGCCACAGAACATGCTCTATTGTAGCAAAGAAAATCACCTCATTAACTGTACACAAAAGTGAAAAAGTGCTGTCATCAGAGAGGTGGTACTCTGAGTTCATATGCAGAATGATGGTCCACAAGTAGAGCAGGTGTGCTACAGAAAGCACTAAACCTAGAGGTCAGGCTTATGGTCTTGCTTATCCGACTACATGCGTGAGTTTAAACAATTGCTTTAAAGAACCTATACATCGTTGCCAAAAAGTTTTATTTTATACAAACTTAAAATAATTGTTTAACTGGGGGGCATCCTAATTTTCCATATGCATAAGATAACCCTTTCTTGCTGCTATGAAGCCCTGAACCAACAACATGGCTCAGAAGGTAATTCCCTGAGAGAAAAATGCAATTAGTCTCAGGGTGCAAATTTTGTTATTCATTCATCTATTCATTGATGGCTGTTTTGACTAGAAATCCTTCTGTTTGGAGGGAGGATCACACAGCAGGTAGATATGAAACCTTCATCTTCTTCAAGAAGAGACTTTTAAATCACCCCTCATTTCTTATCCTCAAGGAAAGGTAAAGACGTGGGGCGAAAACCCAGAGGCTGTTTCTGATAAGCCTTAAAACGCTTTGCATGATGGATCATATGAAAATAATATGTGAGTTGTGAGGATGCCTCCACAGAGATCAAGTTAGATTATATCTGAAAACGTAGAGAAGGATTCTCAGGGTCTACACATCCATCCGCCCTTGGTATCTTGTGGGAGCTGAAGTTCTGAGGCTGCTTCTGACAAGACAACTAGCTCCAGCAACGCGTGAGACACCTTCAACTGTAAGAGTCAGATAGAGGAAAACCGAGGATGGGGCAGCAGGTTCTTCGACCTACCCAGGCCTCTCCAAAGGAGAGACAGCCAGCTCTTCACATTCACCTGTCCTCATACTCTCTCTAGTGATGGTAATATAGAAGAGGGTATTAGAAAGTACTGAAATCTCGCTAAGGGAAATGTAATAGGAATACACCTAATTTTCCCCCATTAAAATATGTCACCTAGTATAAACACCTAAGATCAGACTTAATATATAACAGGTGTCTAATACAAATATTACTAAAAGAGAGGTTCAATTTATGAAAAGCCATTGTCACCTCATCCTATGGCTTAGCTTGACAGATTGGGGATTATATATTTAAAAAAAAGAGTAGATGCAGGGGAGTTGTCTTCAATGTTTAAAAAAAATCTTCTTTGACAATTACTTCAGAAGATGCTGAGAAATTAATGAATTTTAGAATGACATGGTAACAAAAATTTGCATGCTTTATACACCAAACATTTTAATGAACAAAAGAAGAAAAGAAAGGAGTCAAATTGACAATATAAATGAGAAACAGAACTACTATGATCTTAAAACTCGGTGTAGAGATAGAGTTTTCTGATTCTCTGAAAACTTTAATACCTGTCATGAAGTCTTAGGCACAGTAAGTTACATAATAATTATTTGTTTATATAAAACTGATGATAATCGGTTAGAAAAGAAAAGATCCAATTTCAGGATCTGCTTCAATTAAGAAAGATCCTGAGATAAGAGTAGTGCCCTCAGAAGTAACCTGAAAGTGCATGAAGGAACAGGACGGGAGAAAGGTAAGGGAAGCTGTGCCTCCTGGGGAAGTCCAGCTTCAGGTTCTTTGCATGGGGAGCTCTGGAGCACTAACGTCAGCACTTATTTTGAGCTTTTATCTACTTTACCAGAAAACGCTATATCCACGGCCTGCTCTTGACAAAAAGCAATTGTGACCTCTCAGCCATCTTCAAGTGGCTCTATGAGCCAAAAACTGCAGCAGCTAACACGGTGGCTGGTTCAGGATGTGCCAGTCTGGTAAAACTCACAACAGCAACTATTTCAAATGTAGAAGAGATAAGCTAACTTCCACCTATAATGAATAATTACTGAATCAAAGAGAAAGAAATATTTACTGCATTGACAGTATGAAAGAGAAAAAGCACCAAAGGTTTATCTCAGCCATAATTGTCAGTTCTGTGGCAGGCATAAGGACACACATTTTGTACACGTGTTTCTCTCAACCTTCACAAGAATTGAGCAGAGATATCATTATCATCATTTTACAAATGGAAAAAAAACTGAGACTTAGAGAAGTCACATCTCTATCAAGGGGCAGATTGAGGGTCAAATTCAGTTTTGTCTGTTTCCAAAATCCATTCTCTGAAACACTAAGCTATTCTAACAGATTGCTTAATAAACATTAAATTTTACTATATCAATAAAATGCTATGTTCTCTGAACTACACAATATTTTATTCCTAAATACCTTTGTTTCTTTCTATGTATACGTGTGTTTAAAGAACATAGAGAAGAAACCCACAAAAGACTCCAAAATTACATTTAAATTAATATCCAATGAACACATACAGTTTTCAGGATATAATACTGTAAAACATGACTTCTCGCTGGAGAAGAGAGAATGGTCAAACTATTAAGTGCATCAGAAACTACTAGCAGCTTTCCCCAAAGAGTGAATCGCAAACCATTAGTCTATATACTCTTCTCCCAAAAAAAGTATTCTATGTCAAATAATTTTGGTAAGATTATATAGGTGATCCACCTACCAGAAAGCCTCAATGCACATTACCATATTAAAGACTTCAAGTAGTCCTGAATCAATAATTCTGTTTAAATCCTAAAACTTTCCTCAATAATTTATTCACAAAATTCTCTTTTTAAAAATGTTCCTGAGCAGTTGCTAACATTTTCTAGGATGTGAGTAGTCCATGGGCTTTGTTTTAAGAATTCTCAGTGTGCTGAGAATTGAATAGATCTAACAGTTCTATAAAGAGGAAATTATACTAAAATGTATAAGGAGAGTCAGAGTTGGAAATGTTTGAAATAGCAGAAGGAATTGGCAGAAAACAATTTCCTTTCTCATGAAGACATCAGAGAGAGAAAGACAATGAAAACAAATGAAAAGTCGCCCCGTTGTACGCCCATAGTTTACAGAGAATGTGTGCAATTCATACCTCAGGAACCCAATGACAAATCATCCAAAACAGAAAAACCGTAAGGGGAAATGTCACTTTAATTATGCAGAGATAGAATCACAATAAACAAGGGCAAGAATTGTGACATAAAAAGACTACATCCACGGCACAGTGTAAAAATGTTTGAGTAAAGTACAGTTCTACTATTCACAGAAATGTCACATTCTCACCACCCAACCTCCTCATCCATAAGGAAAAGATGTCTCCTTACTTATATTAAATGAATTTAAAAATAATTTGTTTTTATAAATAACAAGTATCTTTGTATAAAGAAACATAAGCCATTTGGGTATTTCTAGAAAAATGACACTTTTATCCTAATAACATTTCCTCTTTATGCTAATGAGAATACATGAACCTTACAATTCAGTTGAGGTAAGTACGATGCCAGTTCAAGCTACATGGCATCGTCAAGGCAAAGATGTAACCGATTTGTGTGCTAACTGTTCCCCTCTGTACCACAGATCCCCCAAGCATTTGAGTCTCACTTAGTGTGTTTCAGGATGAATGCCCCTGCTGGCCGGGATCCTACCTGTAAATATCTCTTTGAGTGAGATGATCTCTAACAAATAATCAAACCTGCACATGAGATAAGCGAGATCATATATTAAGTAGATGTGTATCTTTGTGAAAGTGAATGAATTTGAAATTTACAGTACACAATGAAATTTTTGAATGACAAAATAAGTGATAAATGATAGGCACTTTGTGTGGAATCATTGATATGTGTACCTCTACAAATAAAACAGAGATTTCAAATTGTCTAGCCAGATGAAAGAAAAATATATTGCTTGAAAAATCATTCCAGAACCAAAATTTAGTAACTATGGTATTGAGTAGAAGAAACTTCCGCTTACCAAATGTGAACTCAAGCTAGAACCATGTGTGTAATAACACCGATTGCTTTAGGTTTACCTTTTTACAACTATTTGCAAATATATGATTTTTCCTAGCTATGGATCATAACAATGGGACCAGTGTGATTGACATGCATGATGTCTGCATGATCAGGTTGGGGTGTCAAGAAGTGGAAATTTGGATCTCTCTCAGAGATTTAAAAATTATTCTATACTATAGATTTATACAAATTTTATCAGTATAGGAGTCCAGAGTTTTCGCTTAGGGCTCTGACAATAAAGGTTCAGAACAATTAAAACAAGTGCATACCATTGTATGTTTTCTCCTTTGTGAGTATAATCTCACCATTTAGATTATTTTGACCATGGCTTCTGATAGCTATATTATCTAACTGTAGTACATTATTGTATTGTCTGTTTTGTTTTTACACTCAGTTTCTTTGCTTGTCCTTCTGTTGATATAAAACAATATGAAATGATATTTTTGTTTTTATTGGTTTCATTTTCTTTTAAAAACATGAAAATGCTAATATGTATATATGTATGCCTTGAACAATCGATAACAAAGTGTAGTTGAGTCGCAACCAATTTAAACATTCAAAATGAGATGTAGAAATAGGAAAATTATTAACATGTTGATGAAATTAACTGACTGAAAGTAAATGGATGACTTACATACAAGAAAAAAATGTCACTTGAACACAAACAGAAAGGGAAGGAATATAGCAAACTTGTTCAGCCTGTTGGGACTTTTACTTCTGCCACGTTTCCATCAGCCACCATCAGTCCTCAGGTGATGGCTAGAGCTCTTACATTGAGAGCCTGGAGCATTGATTCCCCAATATTTTTCATACATGTGGACCTTATTGTTGGAAAGCCTGTCTGAAAGAAGTGTTGCGCAAAATCTCACTACACATGATAGATCATGCGTGGCAAAATGAACAGTGCGCTGTGCTTCATTTCAACCATCTGTTAACATTTTCCCATGAACTGTAAGGCTTTATTTATGTTTAACTAAAATATGAAAGCTTCCTAAGGTAGTTTAGATTTCAAAGAACTTTAGCCAGTAACTACATAGAGCAGATGCATTTGTGAAGCTTAGCTGAAAATGATGTCATTCTATGACTTGATGAATCAATGAAATGACTATTCCATGCGTATGTAAATGACATGACTAAATTGTATTTGCATCAGCTTAAGTTTGGCTTTGTACATGCATTTGCTTTTATAAGTTAAAATGCGTCAGAAAAATTAGAAATTGTGATTTTAAAAAACTGTACTTTTTATTATTGGATAGTAGATTTTGAAATGAAAGCTATAACAGCATGAAAAATCTTCCAGAACAGAGGAAAAAACAATAAAAAATAACAAAAATGGTAAAAGAATAAACCATAAAAGGGAGTTAAAAAGAAGATAAAACACAGTGTATGTTTCTTTCCATTCAGATATAGTACTAAAGACTCTCCTACTGTATTTTTTTTTAAATTTTTCTTCAGTTTCCCTCAGAAAGTCCCCCTTGGAATAGATGAGCTGCTATCTCCATAAGCCTTTCACTTTTCTTCAGAGTATTGCAGGTATCAGAAGTTTTGTAGGAACATTTCCTAGGTATGCCTAGGAGGAAACCCATCTTGCTATTGTGTTTTAGATTTGGAATATCCCCCAAAATCCTCGTATCTTTTGATGTTGTGGATTATCTATGAAACCATGTGCTCTTAGGATATGGAGGACCAGTTTGGAGGGATCGATTATGAGTGTGTGGTGTATTTTCAGTGTAAGGCAGAAGATAGGCATGTGGCAGATAATAGATTACAGGTGCATGGGTTAGATTACAGGTATGAGGACTATAATCATGTAGTGGGGGGCTTAAACTTGGAAGGGACAGAATACTGAGGCTGAACCCAGAAGAGACAGATTACTGGGACAAGACCTGGAAAGACAAATGTAATTTCCTCTTTTCCTCTGGGTCTTGGTGTAGCTTCCTGTTTTCAATGCTGTGTGGAGCTCCCTCCACCTCCACCTCCACCTCTAATGTGCCTCCACTGCTGCCAGCTGCCCATGAATTGACTGTGACCTTCTTAAACTGCGAGCCAAAATAAACCTTTCCTCCCCTAGTTTGTGCATGTTGAGCACTTTGTCACAGCAATGAAAGAGTAACTAAGACACTTGTTATTCAGGCCAGTCACTTCTAATAATCAGCAAAGTAATAAGGGCCAGACATATTTTTCCATGTAAATTTTACCCAGAAATCTCCCTGATGAATTGGAAAAGCAAATACTGTTTCTTGTCCTCTAAATAATAAGGCAATCATCCTATCCTCCTAGTAGAAAACATTTAGTTTAAATAATCCTTACCAACTACAATAACTGAATCCTCAAAAATAATCTTCAATTAGTTCAAACTAAAAAATTTAATTTTTGTGATTTTCATCACCTCTCCTGCTTCCCTTTTCCATGTCACGTTTCTGCAGGGGAGTGAGAGATTGCAGTGTCATGGCAATGGCCACGCAAGGAACATTGTGCATAAATAGTATTACATGCATCGCACTGTGCTTCATTTCAACCATCTGTTAACATTTTCCCATGAACTATATCCTGAGGTTCCTATGATCTCTGGGATAATGACCCTTGCCCACTTTGCTGTAGCTTGCTCTGTTCACATTAAAGACTGGTGTAATTCTCCTTTTTGCAGCCTACATACTCATCAACCCCGCCCTTCTTATTGTTTATTTGAGACAGAGTCTTGCTAAATAGCTAAGTTTCCCAGACTGGGCTTGAATCTCTAATCTTCCTACTTATCACACCAAAGTGCTAGGTTCTAGGCCTGCACTACTGGAGTTGGCTAAACTTGGTGCAATTCTTGATGTGTTCCATTTTCCTTCACTTTCTCTCTTACATTTGGTCTTTCTCTCCCTGACAATGTCCTTTGGCTGACTTGGCTTCACTGGAACTTTGCCTTCTACTGAGTCCACAGCTGACAAATCCAACAATTGTTTGAACTGTGCTTTCAGATAAGCTCTCCTCTCACCAACTGGACTCCAAAGTAGGATCAGTGACTTCTGGTTTACCTACAACCTCTTGCAAGGCTTAACAGGAGCTCCTGAGTCCTGCTCATAAATCACAGAACCCAATGACTACCAGAAAATTAAACTTTTTCCTCTGTCAGCCATATTAGTTAATGTTCTAATTACCCTTAATGAGGTCACTTCCCATGGGCAAATGTATTGACTGACTGGAGAAACTGTACCACCCATAGTCCAAGCAGGAATCAGACAACTGCTTCCTTCACTACAGCCTGTCCCCGAACTACAAGGAATACATATCTAGGGGGATGAATACTCTTTTATCTTCTGCCTTTGTCTTTCACTTTTCACCAAGAAGTTTATGGCCAAACACGAATGGAATTCTACCATCTTCTTTCAGTCTGAGGAGGATCTACCTTACATAGCACTTAGGGTTGTCTTGCTGGTTATGGATATTCCACGGGAGGAGACAACGGGACTCAGGGAGATGGGAAGAGATCCTCTGTGGTTACATTTACCAGACTGACACCCTTCTGTAAATCCTATTTTGAGTGTCTGAAGCAAACCCTTTCTCCCTCAGGTTCACTTGAACAATCCTCATCCATTACTCTCATCTGCTCCTCCACTGCAAGACTAACAGATACCACTGATTGACAGGGATAATTCCATCGTCATAATATTATACAGAGAAAAACAAATTTTATTAGTATCTTTCAAACTAGTCTCCTTGCTAACTTTTACATTCTTCTGGCTCAAGGTGGATCAAGAAATAGTGGAAGATTCTTCTTTTTTTTCTGATGCCTTCTCACTGTTTCCTTCAACTATCTCCTCTTGGTGTCTGAGAGCTGAAAACAGCTGTGAAGTGATGGTACCCAACACCATGGTGATGGAGGTGAGCTTGGAGGGAATGTTCCTGCATGGCAGCTTGAACTGTGGCTCATTGGGAAAGTACTTGGGTTTCTAGGTCCAGCATTAATTCAAAGCACCAGTGTAGAAACAAGAAAATAAAATTTAATTTAAAAAAGACTGAAATCAACACACCCAACTAATTAGCATGATGCACAAAACAGGCATCTAGGGAAAAATAATACCCTCATATGCTATTGATTATGCTTTATTTTTTCTGAATGTATTATTTATAGACAGTTTTCAAGTAATCATAGTCAAAAATCATTTATCCTAAGTCTAGAATGGTGGTCACCTGTAATCTCACTCAGTGGATTGCAAGTTCAAGGCAAGACTGGATAACTTGGCCAGTCCCTATCTCAAAATAAAAAGGGCTAGCAATATAGCTCAGTGGTGGATCCCTTGCCTAGCTTGTCCTGGGTTTCATTCCCAGTACCACAAAGAGCAAAAAGTTACTTATAATAGTTGACCATATTTTTCTGGTTGTCTGTGCACCATGGGTTTTCTTAGTCTATTGTGAGTCAATTTGAAAGCAGGAATGTGAATTGACAAACTGGCACAAAATGCTCTGTTCATCATCACATAACCCCAGAATGACCACTCTTTCGAACTCCAAACATAAACTTACTTTTTATCTATCAAGAGGTCATTTTTGTCAAATTTATGTTGTGTAAATATTCAAGGCTCTATTAGGAGAGAACAAACCAGTTTCTTGCTTTAAAAATCATGGGAACTGTTCTGTTAGACTGCCAGGTGTATAATTACCTAGATTCAAACTGGTGTTATGGGAGAAATATTCAAAAACATTATGATAGCAGAAAGGAAAAATGTGAGATGCATAGATAGGTTTCATGGAAAAGATCACCACCAAATGAACTTTAAGATAGGTGGAAGATTTCAACAGCAGGGATATTGAAGAGTACATTATCATACAGGCTATGCATAAGCTCTACCAATCATACTTCCCAAGATATACTGTTTTAATGAAATTCAGAGTAACTACATGCAGGTAATTTAAGACTAAGACAGCTTTAGTCACAAAAAAGATATCTGAAGTTTGGACTTTCTTCTGTAACACACTGTGAATGTAGCAGTGTCATATCATGGATGCTTCTATAGTGCAGAGTCTTTGAAATGAGTCTTTTGGTTAGCAATCCATTCTTGAAATGTTGCCTAGGAAAAATGGCAAGGAAAAGTTTTCTGGCAAGAGCTTCTTGTGCTGACATTTTGTTAGAATTTTGGAAGTCGTCATAAGCTAGTTCATCAAGTGTACCTTCCATGAACTTAGTGTTCTTATAGAAATCCACCACTGAAGGATACAGGCTGTGAATGAAAAATGCAGGAAAACCGATAGACTTCAAATTTGAGACCTTCTGCTGAAAAGGAGACACAGCAAATCCTGGACACCTCAGTGAAAGAAAATGATTTCATTGTCACCTGTTCAACATGGAGAGCTGGCAAGAGCCAATCTATCATTCTTTTCCACTTAAAGAACAGACCTGGCCCACCTGGAACAGTCACACAAGCTGGCAGGGGTGTGGCTCAGGATGGATCTGGAGATGGCACCACTAAAGACTTTCAGGTGTGGAGCCCTCCCATTCAGAAGGTGCTAGGCCTATGATGAACTCATGGCAGGAACACATCAGCACCTGTGCATGCTAAAGTTTTCCCATTAAAGTAGACCTCTCTCAATTTTTGTATGTACTAAATTTTGTGCGTACTCTCTTTCCAGAGATTGGAGGAGATCAGAGGTGCGCTGACTGTTAATGGCATAGCAGGAAAGGGACTTGCAAACAGCATGAATCTGCAGATGGTATACATTAAGGTGGGAAAGATTCTTTTCCAATTCCTGAAAACCCTACAGAGCCCACCTGTTTGTATAATGAGACTACATTTGTGTTGAAAGTTTAAATTTCTCACAGCTTTAGATCCTGGGTGATAAAGTGAGTTCACAAGGGAACACACTATGACAATTTTGTCTGGTTTGTAAAGTGTAGGTAAAATATGAAGCAACCTCTCTATAGTCACACAACCAAAAAGAGAACCAGACAAGACTCACGTGTCGTTCCCAACTCTTGAGCTTTTCCATCAGATGGTGTGTGACTAGCGGCATTGGCTCTTGTGGGCAAAGCATCACGTGACCGGTCCTCCTCATGATACAGACCCATCCCATCGCTTCTTCTCTTCCTGTGTTAGTCTAAGTGTGAAATGTGTTTCCATGGGACTAAAACTTGGGTCATTTTGTTTTCACTACTATGTTTGTCTGCCCCTCTGTTAGTGTTATTGTACAAGTCAGGAGCCCTTTGAATAATGTAGATTCAGGAGATTTATTTCCTTGAAATGATTTTTAACAATATCAGAGTTTCTCTAAGATCCTGATAAGGACAACTAAACACATTTGATGGCGCTCTAATTCTTGCATGTTACCACACTTACATACTGTTTCCCACTCCCACGGAGTATCTACCAAGGGAAAAACACATTTTAGTGTGTCACTTACGGCCTGATAACAAAAATGTCTCCTTTTTACCAAGCGTGGGTTTTCTTCAAAAAATTCCATTCTCCTAAAATATCTTGTTTGTCCATGATTGGTATATTTATTGAGGTAAATAACATTATATAGTAAATACAGAGCAATGCCCTATATGGAGAATAAAATGGGATAATAATATTTACTTTGGGTCAAACTTACATCCACACTTTGAAAAGATTGAAATTTAATGCAAATGTGATCATTTTTACTGGTAAATTGGGATAGGAATTATCTTAATGACCTTGTAAAATCATTATTTTATTCAGCTGGTTGGAAATATATCTAATGAATATCAAGAAATAAAAGGTCTTTGGTCTTTTAATTTTAAAAAATCTTTACAGCTTACAAAGTAACAGTCCTGTGCTTGTTAGAGAACATTGCTTAAATTTTTGACAGCTCAAAGTAAGAAAGTAATTACTCATATGCATGGTATGGTACAATAAACTTTGAAAAGCAATTCAGTCTTAAAATACATATCCTTAGATTACCAGTTTACGTGAGATGAGGAAAATAAAAGGCAAAGTAAACCTGCCTCATCAAGTATTTTCTCTGTTCTTTCTCCATGCCTTTTTCTGGGATTTTCGCATCTCCATGGACACTGGGTATTAAGAAAATATTTTATTGATAGGGTGTTAAACAGCTGTTAGGTGCTTTTTTTTATATTTGTTATACCAGTCTCGATATGTGTGATTCTGGTTAGTATTTTCTAAAGTAGATACTCACTGGTGCACTGATACTTTAGCTACCATAGTGATTCAAGTCCCACAACCTGCCCAGGTCTCAAGCTCACTGCCCAGAAATGCTTGGAACATCCCTGCTAAGTCATGTAAGGCAAATCCTGACTTACTAACACAAATAAGCTTCCATGAATGCTTTCTTTGTGATCAAGAATCAAATTCATCTTGAAGAGAGCAGTACTATTCTTTTTACTTCAGCCATTACACAATGAAATTATCTTATTCTTTAATCTGTGTCTCTTCTCACTAGAATGCAAGTTCATGGTAGCTCATCTAGCCTGTCTGTCTATTTAGAGCATTTTAAAATTATTCTAAAATTCCTACTATGAGGAGACACCTCTTTATATTAGTTAAATGGGGAAAAATGGGTTGAATAATAGATAAGACAATATTGTAATATTTCTGAAATAAAATGAAAAAAGAAAGCACAACTATGTTTTAGATGAATTATTCATTACAATATATCAATTCCTTCTAACAATACCTTACTTTATATTTCAATGGTCACACTTTTTGAAATTATTATTATTATTACTCTGTTTTTGGAGGGTACTGGGGATTGAATCTAGAGGCTGTTGTATCCCTAAGCTACCTTTCTTTTTCTTTCCTTCCTTTTTTCTCTCTCCTTCCCTTTCTTCCCTCTCTGCCTGCCAGGCTGCCTGCTTGTCCTTCTTTCATTCTTTCTGTCCTTTCTTTCTTTCTACCTTCCTTCCTTCCTTCCTTCCTTCCTTCCTTCCTTCCTTCCTTCCTTCCTTTCTTCTTTCTGTCCTTTATGCTCTCTTAATTTTGGTGGCTCTGGGTATTGAACCAGGCCTCTGTACTGAGCTACATCTCTAGCCCTTCTTTATTTTTCTTTACTTTTGTGACAGTCTTGCTAAGTTGTTAAACTGCCCAGACTGGGGTTGCACTTCCAATCCTCTTGCCTCCACGGCCCTGAGTGCTAGGATTATAAGCATGTGCTCCACACCTGGCATCCAGATTCCATTTAAGAGACAAATTTGGTTTTGTTGTTCTATTTCTGAGTTCTATTTTTGTGTCCTGGGTGATGTCCTTCTTTCAGTTCTTTTGAATTTATTAAGGCTTATTTTATGTCACAGCATATGATTGGGAAAATGTTTCATATGCACTTGAGAAAATATGTACAGGGCTGTTTCCAAGTGGATTATCCTATGGGTGTCAGGTCCATCAAGTTAGTTATAATGCTATTCAAGCCTTCTGAATTCTTGATGATTTTCTGTCTAGTTGTTTTTTCCATTAATGACAGTGAACCCTTAGACCTCTATTATCATTGAATAATTTATTTTTATGTCTAATATTCTGTTTCATGCCTTGTGGAATCCTATTGATACATGCATATTATTTATAATTATTACACCTTCCTGATATATTGAATTTTTGTTATTACTTAATTGTATTGCTTCCAGTAACATTTATCTCAAAGCCTATTTTGTCTAATATAAACATTCCCATTTTTGTTCTTTTTTGTTGCTGTTTACATTATATACTTTTTTCCACTTTATCTTCAATGTATTTAAGACGAATATTTACATATTTTTTAAATTAATGTAATTATTGGCACGATTGGATTTGTGTTCATCGTGTGATGATTTTCTAGGAGTTGTGTGTCTTTTTTACTTTGTTCTCTTTACTTTCCTCTTTTGTGTTAGATTTCTTTAAATGTACTGTTTGATTCTTGTTATATTTCTGCCTATATTTATCAATTTTTAATTATTGTCTCTGTAAAGCAATATATGTACCTTAATTATAGTCTATTTTGCAACAATAGTAATGTAATTCCAGTAAAATGTAGAGCTTTTCTCTAAATTAGATTCATTGTTTATCCTCCCCTCTATCAATATTTTCAAATGTATCTTCATATGTTGTACACCCAGTTAGTAAAGATTCATACTTATCATTTTATCCAATTATCTGTTTTACATTTTTTGAAGTTCTAGGGTTGAACCCACTGTCTTCACCCTGAGCTACAACCCCAGCACCAACCTCCCAACATTGTTGTTGAGACAAGGTGTCACTAAGTTGCTGAGTTGCTCAGTCTGGGTTCAAACTGGTGACACTCCTGCCTCGGCTTCCCAGAGTGCAGAAATTACAGGAATGTTTCATCACATGTACTTTACTTAACTGTCTTTAAAAAACAATAAATAGAAGAAAAACAAAATAACTCCATAAATGTAATGTCTTTTACATCTGCCTACATAATTTTTCCATCCTTCTCTTTATTTCTTTAGGCATTGTCTCAGTTACTTTTTTGTTGCTGTGACTCAATACCTGACACCCAAAATTTTAGGAAAAGAAAGGTTTATTTTAGCTTACAGTTTCAGATGGTCACAGTCCATTCAGGGGCAGCCGGCAGCAACTGAAGTTCATGGCAGAGGCAGAAAGTTAGAGGCAGCTTCTCAGGACATCACCAACAGGCAGGCAAGTGAGACTCATGGAGACCAGTCCCAGTCCCAGTCTTCGTCTCTCCTGCATCCGGGTATCGAAGGTGTGGCCACTACACACCCTTAGTCTTAACTCACAAGCCTTCAGTCTTAAGTCACATGCCTTTAGTCTTAACTCACACGCCCTTAGTCTTAACTCTCAGACCCCTAATCCCAACAACTGCAATCCACCCCTCCATACCAGACCCAACCCACCAACATTACATGGCTCCATAGACAATCCATAACATTAAAATACATGAGACTTTTGGGGGACACTCCAGATCCTAACCACAACAGGTATATTGCATTTTCCTTCTGTTACACTTTTCATTTAGCCTAAGGAGCTCCCTTCACTATTTCTACTAAGTTATGTCTGCTAGCAAAAGATTCTCCCCACCTTTACTACACCTTCATTTTTAAGCTTTTTTTTAAAATCTCGAGATAAAAATATGATAACAAGCAGAATCTGCAGCACCACAAGCAGGACATTGACATAGATGCACCAAAGTATAAAACTCTTCAGTTAGTGCAATGATCTCTCAGGCGACAGTTCATAGCTGTCCATGCTCTCCACCCACCGCTATCTCCTCCCTAGCCTCAGGTAACCACTGCCTTGTTCTACAGGCCCATAATTTTGTTACTTCAAGAACATCACATAAACGTGTATGCTTTTGAGGTTGCTTTTCTCATTTAATGGAACCCATAAAGAGTCATCAAACTTGTTGTATCATGGATACTAATGCTGAGTAGAATGCTAAGGTATAGATAGATAGGTAGGTAGGTAGTTGATAGAAAGATAGATGATGGGAAGATAGATGAGAAAGGGATGTGAATCAAATCATTCACCTGATGAGTGACATCAAAGCTGTTTACAGCTTTTGTTTATTATGGATAAAACTCCTATAAACATTAGTGAACGAGATTCAGTGTGAATATTTGTGGTCATTTATTTTGCATAAATGTTCTGGAATACAATTGCTGGAGTTGCTAGCCGCATGTTTAGTTTTCTGAGGCATCTGTCTCTTTCTATTTTAATTGTTTATATTTTAGTATTTTAATCTGAGGCCAAAGGGGATTTTTTTTTGCTCTCCTTTATTTTTAATGTTATAATTTTTTAATTAAAAGAAAATTTCTATTACTTATATGTATCAGCTAGATTACATGTTCTATATGTAACCCAAGACAATACCTCATCACTCAAAAATAATAATAAATAAAAATAAATAAAAAGAGGTCAAAACTTGGCATACCCCTACAGATTGGGCACCCCTGTATTTAAGATAAACTCAGAAATATCTTATATTGCAAATGTAGTGTACAAACTATGTATTTTGTCTGAAGTCTAAATATGAACACTACAAGTCAAAATCATTCAAAGTAATAACTACATTATGTTGAGATAGGTAACAGAGATAGATATAAAATGAGATAACAAAAATCAAAATGTGGGAAGAAAAAAGTGCAGTGTATTTTATTAATATTCTCTCTCTTCTTCCTTCCTCTCTCTATATCCCTCCATTTCTCTATTTGTGTTCCATTTCTTATTTTTGCAAACATGGTTTAATTGTAAAATATCAGTTCAAAATAGCTTATAACCAAAAGATGATGCTTGTAAGCCACATGGTATTGACAAAAACAAAAATATGTAACAAAACATCAACAATATAACAATGAGATCAAAACAAATAAGTAAAACTCATTTAACCATAATTAAAGATTATAGAGAGTAAAAATGAGCAAAACTACAATAAAATTAGTAAGACATTTTCAAATTGAAGGTAGGAAGACCTCACATATCAATACCTATCTTAAAAGTAATTAAATTTAATTCTCCAATGAAAAAAATAGTGCTTATGAAACCAAACAATATGATGAAACCATATTGCTTGTAAGAAACTTCACCTTTAAAAATAAGTAGACTGAAAGGAAATTAATGAAATGAAATATTCTATGCAAATAAAAATCAAAAGAAATCAGGAGTAAATATACTTATTTCAGGCAAAATAGGTTTTAAGTAAGAAGCAGAAAAAAATATCCAAAGTTGGTCATTACTTATTAATAAATGGCCCAATTCAGCAATAGAAAATTAAAATCTTAAGCATACATATATGCCCAATATGGAGGCACACAAACACATTAAAAATATGAGCAGACCTAAAAGAGACAGACTTCCATGCCATAGTAAGGGACTCAACACTCCAATTTCAGTGATGCACAGAGAGCCAGAAAAATAAAATAAACTACAGAGCTAAAATGCACCTTATTACAAGTGAGCCTTATAAATATCTACATAATTTTTTCTATAATTGTTGGACATTATGATTCATCAAGATAGACTTATAAACACATGGGGTACCTGAACATATCAAACGTATCAAGACTGAATCAGTAACTCTTCCATTGACAAAATATCTAGGAACAGATGGCCTCACTGATGAATTCTACCAACATTAAAAGAATTAGCTCCAATTCTACTTAATTTTTCAAAAAAAATTGAAGAGGACAGACTTCTTACTGACTCACTCTATAAGTCTAGCATTGTATTTTGTATGTTAGTTTTGTGCCTTGCAAATTTGTACATCTTATATTGAATTCATATAGAATTCATATTCTTACTGACTCACTCTAAGAGGCTAGCATTACATGATATCAAAACCAAACAAGGACATTAGAGAGAAAGAATTCATATTGAATTCTACAAATTTGCAGGATACAAGACTAATATACAAAATCAGGAGCATTGCTATTAATATATGCCAAGAATGAATTATCTGAGAAAGAAATCAACAAATTAACTTGCATTTACAATAATTACAAAACGTCTAGGAATAAATTTAACAAAAGAGGTGAAAGAATTTTCCAATAAGAATCATAAATTATTGATGAAGGAAACTGAAGCACACACTGCAGTGTCCAAGTGACAATATTAAACATTCATGGATTAGAAGAAGCAATATGTAGATGTCCATATCATCCAAAGTGATCTACAGATTCAATATGGTTCTTATCAAAATATGAATGATATTCTTCACAAAACTAGAAAAAGCAAACCGAAGTTCATATATAACTACAAAAACCCATATAGCCAAAAGTATCCAAACCAAAAAAAGCAAAGCGGAATGCATTATATTACCTGATTCAAAACACACAACAAAATTGCAGCAATTAAAGCAGATGAAGAATAGAAAAAAGGAAAACGAGGAAATGAAGACATGAAAATGAAAGAGTAAAAATTGCTAGGTTTACAATTCTTGACTTTCCATCCATTCTCATATTCAAGTGCACAATCCACGTCTCAGTTAAAATCCCCCTGACTCATTCCCACAGGAACTTGGAATTGTTCTTGAATCTAAACCAACACCAATATGTGAGAAATACGTGGCAAAACATAGACACTCATTAATGCAACAAATAGTCTGTCTCAGTTACTTTCTCACTGCTGAGGTCCTATACCCACAATTTTTGTGAGGAAAGATTTATGTTAGCGCTCAGTATCAACAGGTCTCAGTTCACTCATGGGCAGCCAGCAAAGGCAGAAGGACTTGACAGAAGCCTAACTGGAGAAAAACTTTCACATCCTGAGGAAATAGGAAGCCAACAAGGTGAAGAAGGTGGAGTTATATTTACATACTCCATCCCAGGTCATGTCACAGTGGTCTGCCCCTTCCGAGTCAAGCCTCAGTGATTTACCCCTTCCAAGCCACCAAAGCCAATGTCTTAACAGCCCATGAAATCAATGGATTAACCCCCATGAGATTAAATCACCTTCCAAACTTTATGGGGACATTCCAGGTACAAATAAAACAATATTTATGAGCTTTTTAAATACCAGATTTTGAGATGCTAAGATTAATAGATTATAACAGTTAAGGCTATGTACAGAGAGCCTATTTTTGATAACACAGTCCAAGGATGATGTGTTGGCTTGCAAGAGTTATCATAATAACAAATTGAGTAATACAAAAGAAATCTACTTACATACCTAAAGATTAAAAAAAAAAAAGATGGGAACTACAAGTTCAAGGTCAACATTTCAGCACATTTGGTTTCTTCTGAGTGCCCCTGTTTTGGCTGTAGATGGCTATCTGGCATCCTTACATGGTCTTTCCTCCGTGTGGGTCTTTGCCCAAATTTCTATTTATTATAACCCATGCTTATCATACTAGATTATGGCCCACCTTAATGGCCTCACTTAGCCTTAACTATCGTTTAAAAGGCCCTTTCTCCAAATATACTTATATTCTGAGATACTGGGAGTTCTAAATACAAAATACAAATTTAGAAGAAAGACAACTTAGTCTCTAAAAAGTACTACCATTCAACCACATCACAGTGACTAAAACCATAGACATACACAACATGCACATACCCAAAACTAAGCAATTAAAAACAATACATTAACTTCTCCTTTTAACACTATTCTTAGTTCATGGAATAATTGAGCAGGAAGAATAAAGCTTCCACATATCCATTTCCCCACACTTCCCTTCTCAGTTTCTATTATTAACATTTTAATAATATTTCATTCAATTATGTAGGACACTTACATAAGAAAGCATATATCTTTAAGTATTATTCTTTAACAAAATCTAAAAATTTAGCACAAAGACTATTTTGGTGAAAATTTGAAAGGTACAGAACGATCATTTAGCAGATTTTGTTTTCATATAATCAAAAAACTGGTCAAGTCCTTGAATAGAGAAAGTAATAAAATCATAGCATATTTAATATAAAACATTTATTTGTAATCACTATTTTCAAAACGTAACTGTAACAAAACATCCCAAATATAACACTGTGTGTAAAACTGTGTTTCTAACAATATTTGGTTTGCAGACTATTTTGCAAAAATAATATTACATTGGCTTTGAAAACAATGACATAGACATAAATAGTTTAATTACCCTGTTAATACACAACACGTTACTAAATTCGTATTATGTGCAAGCCCTGTACACACCCCTAGATGGATACTGGTACCGTCAAAGAGCTTTCTTTCTAATTAAGTTGGTGTGGTGTTACCATGGGAACAAATAAAAATTGAAATGGTCAACCTTAGGGTCTGAGACAGCTACCTGAATGACTAATATGAGTAATATGAGTATTAGATGATAAGAGAGAGTCTTCAAATAAAGAGGAGAGGACAGAAAAGGTATTGAAGGCTTATGCAGCAGTATACATAAAAGATGTTAAACACAAGAGTGTTGTGATTGATTACATCCTCTGCAAAGAGCCATTTGCTTTTAAAGTGGAGTGGCAAAACTGAATACATGTGGTAAGAATCTCACCATTAAGTCAAAAAAGAGGCTGGTTTTGCTGTTGGTGATGATGTTTTGCTTTGTTTTGTTCTGTTTTGGTTTGGTTTTTTGAGATTTTTGAGACAGGATCTCACTCTGTAGTACAAATCAGTCTTGAACTCAGTGGTGTATACCAGGCTGGCCTTGGACTCAGGACAATCTCCCTGCCTCAGCATCCTGAGTTCTGTGATTTCAGGTGTGCACCACAAAGCCTTGCTTTATGTGGTGCTGTGGAATTGAACTCAGAGCCTTGCATTTGCAAAGCAAACACTTTAACCACTCGGCCATTCCTCTATGCCTTGATATGTTCTTAAGCAGTATGAATGGACATGGAAAAAATGAAGGAACTACAACACTTGAAGGATAAAAGAACAGAGATGATACATTTATTTCTTGAAAGCTCTCCCAGAAGGAAAGAAAAGTATGAAGGATTCCTAAATGAGTGACTTGAGTAAGGAGATGAATGAAGTATCATTTAATAGAATTGAAGAGCCATTAAAAAGAATCATGGGTAGTCTCTAAGGAGATAGCAGTGGACAAAGTTCATCAAAGTGGCTGCCCAAATTGCCTACCAGTCACAAAAGCCAGAACAAATATACCTTTATGCAAATGAGAGTCCTATATACAAATTATCAGATGAATCTTGAAATTCTACATGAGAAATTACTATAAATATAGGTCTGGCTTCTCAGAAGTTTAAAAAGAAACACACAGAAAAGACCATGGAATACAAGAAGAAAAGTAACAGGCATTGTGATAACATCAAAGAGTCTGAAATATGTATAACTAGAAAAAATTTGATGAAAAATATCCAAACTTTATAGATAATGAACTTACAGATTCAGAAAGTCAAACAAACACCAAATACAGTAACATGAGGAAACATAAAACTAAACCAAAGTACACTGTAAACAAGTTTCTTAAAACAACTAACAAAGACAAAAATCATGAGTGCAGCTACAGAAGGGCAGGAACAAGGTGAAGAGAAGAGACATAGAAGAAAAGTGGCACCGTCATCACTATTGTCGCTTCTCTTCTATGTCTAATGTATCTCTCTTCTATTCTTATTGTTTGGAACTCTTTCAAAAGTATGATTGAATATGGTAAGTAAGTATAATAGAAATATGTTATACTTTTGAGTTTAGAGGACATATGAGAGTTAAACAAGTAACAATAGCACCCAGGGCAGGAGATGTGGAACGAAAGTGAATTATTGACAGGTTTTGTGTATCTGTGAAAGGGATTAAGGACACAATATTCCTTGAAATATAATGGTATACTACAGTGAGATTAGTTAAAGATAAATAAACCCGAAGGCAATTGAACATACAAAAATATATAACTTATAAGCCAGTGAAAAAATAACATTTCAAACATGCTCAATTAGTCCAAAAGAGAAGAAAAAAATGAACAGATGAATATTTTTTTTAAAAAGTAAGGAGATGGTAGAATTAAACACAGCTGTATCAATAATTATATTAAATGTAGAAGTGTAGTAAACTCTAAAATTAAAAAGCAGAATTTATCAAATTGCACAAAAAGCAATATCTTGCCTTATGCTGCCTATAAAAATTTATTTAAGTATAAAATGCAAATAGAATTTTAAACCCCAGCATGCAAATAGATAATATGCAAAGAAAATGGTGGGTCTCGGTCAGAATGTCTTGAGTCTCAAAATTGTACCCACCCCAGTAGAGAAAAACGAGCTTACTCCAGGTTGACAAGGCTTCTATAGCAGCTCTACGAAGCAAACAGCCTAAATTATAAGTAGAAATCTAGAGACATGGAGACTTCTCATTTTTGAAGAAAGGAATAGGTTCAAAGTAATACAGAAAACCAGAAAATACGCTATAATCACAGTTACCTGTTGACAAAAATTGAGTTAATTCTGTCAGTAATAAAAAGCAGATATCATCACTAAAAACAAAAGTAATGGGGGGGGGGGGGGGGGGAGAGTCAAGATGGCCACAAAGCAGGAACTTCAGAAAGCTGCTCCTAAAGCAATCAAGTTGGAAGGCAGAAAGCCAAAGGAAAGCACATCTCAGGACTACCTTACATTCTAAAGAATTGGAGGTGAAAACAAAGTTAGGGGATGACTGGCAGGACAGGCCCTGTGTAGGGTCTCCCTAAAACCCAAAGAAGCCCGAGCCCGCAGTGGCAGAGATACACTCCTGAGTGCTTCCAGTGGCTCCAGGAAAAAAAAAAGAGAGGTCGAAACTGGGAGAAGAGATTAGGGCTGCAGCTCTAACGCGCCTCCGTGCCTTGGTGTTGTGGCGCCGCTGCCTGTCCTCTCGTGTGGAAGATGCGAGGGAGCCATGGGAGTGAGCAAGACGGGCGGCAGCAGCTTAAGCCATGCTGAGGGAGGGTGACCCCGGCATCGTGTCAACCCCATCCCTGCACCCTGAAGTGGCAGGAGGCAGAGAGCGCTGTAAACAGACTGGACCGAGTCACCAAGGACTGTGAATTGTGAGAAACTGAAAATGAACCTACTTTTCCACCCAGATCTCCACACCAGAGGACTTGGCTTTACCAAGGCACTCTTGCCAAAGGACAGTTTGCAGAGGGAAGACCTGGAGAAGTGCAGAGGCGGAAGGGACCAGGGTTTAAATCAACCAGTATCCTCTGGCAAGCTAAGGGGAGAGAGTTGGAGCGCCCTCTAGTGGCTGGGAACAACACAGGGCCCATCCGGAAAATCTCCAGGAACCGTGGCTGGATAGAATGCCATCAGACTGAGAGATCCAATGCTTCACTCAAAAATACAGATACGTATGTGCACAAAATGCTCAACTCCATTGTAAACCTTAAATTTTTCATGTGTACATATCAACAAAATGGAAAAAATACAGGAGGTAGCTGATTTTTTTGGTAGTTGGCCAATTTGTATTTTGGTTTTTGTCTGTTTTTTCTTTTTTATTTTTTAATATAGCTTCTCATCTTTCATACAGTTGATTAGGTTTTCTTATTTCAATTCCACCCTTTAGTGTTTCTTCTTTTTCTTTGTTCTTTTTCTCTGCCTCGTATCCTCTCCTACTGTACCACCACCTTCTGTCTCTTTATTAGTTAGTTTGTGAATGACTACCTCTCTTGATTAGCTCTCTAAGCTCTTTTCTTTATGCAGATTTGTAAGCTATACTCTCTCTACTTTATCCCCAACTCTCCCTAACTCACCAGATATTCTCTATCAATTATGCTCTGACTGAAATAGGAGTGTTGCCAGGCTTTCTTTATAACATAAATAGTTCCCTATTTTCTATTTCATACACATAGCTAACTCCTGATCTTACTCTGCTCTCCCCCAACTCCAATGTCTTTATTAATACAACTATTAAGAATCAAAATTTACAACATAAATAGTAGAGTTATATTATCTGTATACTATTTAGCTAATAATAAATTAGTAACATAGTTTCGTGTGTGTATTACTATGAATAATACAGAGGTGCCATGAGCAAATTCCTTTAATAAGTTATCGAACAAAGAGGATATAGAAACCACCATTAATGGTTTAGGTCATAATTAGGAGACTAAGCAGGGATTGGATGTATATATCAATATTTGGTTAGCACAAGTATATAGCTAACAAGAAACAAGTATAATATAGACACAAATATATGTCACATTGCTTAAAAAATAGTGCTACACTTAATATGAGTTGGCAACCTCATGTGGTTTTGGTTAGCTTAGACAAACAATGTAGAGCTCTATTATTTTAAAGTCTGTGTTACACCACTGATATTAACAGTAAACTTCAATAATTCAATACTAGTTTTAGATATAATTAATGCATATTGCACTTGTTAATTTTGTAGATAGAAGAGGTATAATGTTAAATCAGTAGGCTCTGCTAAATAAGTTTTGAATATTAGAATTACAAATTTAAGCCTTTATTCAAAGTGCAGATGTTGACATTGTTAACAATCTTTATATCCAATATATGTTAACTAATATTCTGCCTCTTAATCTGTTTATGGTGTATTCTGTTCCTCCATCATCAAAGAGCAGAAAAGATTAAAGTCTCAACAGAAAGTGGCCATTGAGAATACCTTCAAACTTAAGAGCAAAATAATTGAACAGTTATAAAATCTAAACCTTGAACTAATTCAAGGAAACACTTAAAGAAAAACATAGTCTAATAAAAGAATCTCTGGAATACAGACAGAGTCTATCAACAATATCTGAGCTTCAACTCACTGCAACAGAACCAAGGGGAAATGAGATAATAAATCACCTACAAGTAAATCCAGAAACCAATACAAGGGATCTGGAAGCAGCAGAACCCACAGACAATAAAGTCAGAAAGGATATGCAAAATGGCATTAGGAAGGAAAATTTGCCAAATATAAGGAAAGGAGTGAACATTAAACTCCAGGCAACTTTGACCAGCAGAGACCATCCCCACGACACATCATAATTAATATCCTAAAAAACAACACAAGGAAAGAATATTAAAACCTGCAAGAGAAAAATATTTGTATTTGTAAAGGTCACTTACAAAGACAAGTCCATTAGGATAATTGCAGACTACTCAACACAAATACTAAAAGCCAGGATATCATGGAATGACATCATCCAAGAGAACATAAATTCCAAACCAGACTTCTATACCAGTAAAATAATCTCTCAATAAAAGGAGAAGTTAAATTTTTTCATGATAAAGAAAACCTAAAGAAATTCACATCCTCCAAACTGACCAGCATTGAAAAAAATACTTAAAGGAATCTTAGACACAGAAAGGGAGACCAATGGCACCAAAGACCACAGAGAAAAGAAAATGATAGAAAGAACAGAATGAAAGGACAAAAGAGTAGATGAAACAATTATCACTGAAGTATTTTAATGATGGCATGAAATAGCAAACATACCCCAATAACACTGAATGTTAATAGTTTTAATTTGCCCATCAAATGATACAGACTGGCTGATGGACCAAAAAACAAAAGCCCACAATTAGCTGCTAACAAGAGACACACTTTACCCATAAGGAAACATACAGACTGAAAATAAATGGATGAAATTCAATATTCCATGCAACTCAATAAAAAAGAGCTCAGAAAAATATCCTATTCTCCATAGTCCATCAAAAAAAAAAAAAAAAAAAAGAAGCACCTAAGAGCAAACCTAGCCAAGGAAGTGAAAAATCTCTATTACAAAAACTATATTATACTGAAGAAAGAAATTGAAGAATATATCAGAAAAGGGAGATATCACCTGTTCTCAGGTAGGCAGCATTAATATAGTCAAAATGATTATATTGCCAAAACTGATATGCAGATTTAATATAATTCCAATCAAAATGCTAACAGCTTTTTGGAAGAACTTGAAATATCCCTAAATTCATCTGGAGCCAAAGAAGACCTAGAATAGACTAAGCAACCCTGAATAAAAAGACAACAGCAGGTGGCATTATGATTCCAGATATCAAGCTATATTACAAAGCAACAATTATAAAAACTATGTGGTACTGACACAAAAACAGACAGTTCAAGCAACGGAACATAACTGAAGAAGAGACAAACCCAAGTATCTTTAGCTACCTGATCTTTGATAAAAGATCCAAAAGCATACATTGGAAAAATTGGATACTCACATGCAGAAAAATAAATTTAATCACATAAGTTTCAACATGCACCAAAATCAAATAAAACTGGATCAAAAACCTAGATATTAAAACTGAAACACTGAGTCTTCTGGAAGACAAATTAGGTAAAAATCCAAAAGATATAGGTGTAGGCAAGGTCTTTCTTAATAAGACATACAATGTAAAAGAAATAGCTCTCAGAATCAACAAATGGGATTATATCAAATTTTAAAATTTTGCATGGCAAAGGAAATTATTAACAGAGCAAAGAAAGAACAGGTGAATGGGAAAAAATTTTCGCCACCTGTATCTTAATAAGGAGTATAATAACCAGAATATATGTGGGCCTGAAGAAAAACAGACTTCTCAAATGCAAACGCTCATTTTAAAACGGGCTATGGGAATGAATAGGCAGCTCTCACATGAAGTCCAAATTGCCAGTAAATACATGAAAAGCTGTTCAACATCCTTATCCATTAGAGACATGCAAATCAAGACCTCACCAAGACACAACCTAACCCCAGACAGATGGTGTTGTCTATCAAGAACTTGAACAGTAATCGGTGCTGCAAAGCTGTGGGGGAAAAGGAACCCTCTTACACTGCTTGTGGGAATATGAACTGGTACAACCACCATGGAGGGAAGCACAGAAATTGCTCAAAAGGCTGAAAATGAATATCCCCTTTGACTCAGTGATAATCTCTTTTGTGTATTCGTTCAGGAGAGTTAAATGCATCATATAAAAGAGATAAATGTATATGCATGTTCATAGCAGCACAACTAATAATAGCTAAAATATGGAAGACATCAACATACTCACCAACAGACAAATGGATACAAAAAGTGTGGTATATGTACACAATGTAGTACTATTCATTCATAAAATAGATACTTTTGCACTTTTTGTAGGTAAATGGATACAACTTGAGACCATCATGTTCAATGAAATGAATCAGATGCAGAAGGTTAAATAGTAGTTTCTCTAATATGAAAAATCCCAGAATACAGTCATTTCATAGAATTAAGTGGGTGTAATAGGAGGTAGGGCAGAGTACAAAGGTGTGGGAGCGTCAAAAAGGGAGAGAGAAAGGGTTTATAGTTTTTACATAATGTATATGTGCACAAAATACTCAAGTTCATGGTAAATGCATATATACATCTTAATAAAACAGAAAAACATGTTTGAGAAAGTTATTGAACAGAAAAATATAGTGTAATATGATTTGGAGCAACCATATTTAGAAAGGTAGAATATAATTACTTGGACATTAGAAATTGCTTTTTTCCAGTAGTCGTCAGTCTAGGACACTGGAATTGTGCCCAAACTATCAATTCTAGCATGTTCTATTTTATCAGTGGTGAATATTTTCATGGTAATAAATTTTATATTGGTTTGCAAGGTTTGGGTTATTTATGTTAGTCAATACGAAAAGGATTTAAATTTAGTTAGAGCAAATTACATTTTCAACCCTACTAATATTGGAAGGGATAAAGTAGAGAAAGAAGTTAATGAAAAGATAAGCATGCTAATAGTAAGAAGCAACAAAATAAAATTTAAATACTTATAATAAAATAAAACATAAAAAATAATTTAACACGTCTGAACTATTGGAAGGAAAATCAAATTCAATAAATATCACAATTAATAAATCTATAAATATATGAAAAACATAAAATTTGAAATATTATATAGAAGCAAATTTGAGGAGTAAGAATGGAGGAAGATGGCCAAAGGGATGGGTACTTTGGTTATCAACATAAGCTCCTCAACATTATCTGGTTTTCCAAAACAATCTAAATTCTACCTTGAGTTAGTTTGGCTACCAAAGTAAGCACTGTATTTCCCAACATAATCCTATTGTGTTCTTGCCATAGTGTCTTTCTTGGTTTGCAATTTTTTATGTAAAGAGTCCTTTTTAAGATAATAGTAATATGCAAAACCAATTTATCATTATTTTTTAAAACGCTCATGCAAAATCTGTGGTGAAATAATACAAATATTTACCTCATGATATGCTTTATGGATACTACATTTTACATAAGTATCTGAACTATGAAGAAGAATTGTTCCAGGATTCAAGGTTCTCTCTCTTGAAACCCAAGTAACTTTTCAATTTTACCTCTTTTTGCACTCCTCTGTGAATCATTTCTCAAGACTGCCCTGAGTTCAGATGTCTCTGTCCATCATCCACATACACACCCTCCATATTGTGCATTTGCAATGTGTCCATTTCCACAGGCAAAAGGTTGTAAGAATGTATGAGATATAGCCAACTGTGAGACACGCATTCAAGAAAAGCAGATAGTCCGAAGTTATCATCTACTCGAGGTCTTCTTGAATCTCAAGGTAATTGAATCTCAAGGTAATGAACACAATGAGGGAGAATCCGAAAGCTAAATTGAAGACAGATGCTAGAGCACCTCAGCTGGTCTTTTTGTCTACCTCAACTTCATGAACTACGCAAAACAGGATCTTTCCTTAGCAAAAGTATAAATCCACATAAAGTGCGCCTTCAGGGAGTATTATGAAAAGAGTAGAAACTGAAAATATTGAAATAATGAATCCCCAGAGCATACTGTAGAGCTCTCATCTGAAATTTCTTTTTCCTGAAAGCCCCTGCTCAGTGAATACCTCTCAATTTATTATTAGTTCACACAATTAATTTACTCAATTAGTCACACTGCCCTATAGAATTTTACTTCTGTGTGTGTATCTGTACTTAAGTACATAGATAAGGTTGTTCTTTACAATTCTTTGTACCCTACAAGGTCTCCAGTGCGGGTTTTTTTCTAGACTCAAAGATAAGCAGCTATCAATAGACACTTTTCAATTAATATTAATAAAAGTTTTTCAAAATTAGCATTTTAACAAATAACCTATTAATGCCTTCTAAAGCCATGGTGCAAATTAATTGAAGTTTTTAAAATTGCTGACCAGTGACTTGATCTTATATAGACATTGTTACCAAAGAACTTACAGATAGCTACCCTTTCATCCAACTCATTTTAACAAATAATAAAATTTTAAACAGAGCCTAGTAGATATTTCTACCAAACATCCAAGATTCTTTTGACAAGTTATTATGTCTATGATAAAGATCTAAAAATTACAAACCTAAAAACAATTATAATCCCAATCATGAGATATAATATTTATTGTCAGGGCACTAGCCTCTTCACTTTATGAGCCTGATACTTGAAAGATGTATGATAATATTTTATTCCATAGGGCAGATGTTAATATCATTCTTTATTCCTGGCTAGTCTTTTATGAAAGGAAGTGCCTTGTGCCTGAGGGTACTATGTTGCATCTAATTACATCACAAAAGAATTTCTGCATTGGAGATTTGAGCACTGTAAACCCACTCTTATTATATGCTATTTGCATCACTAGAGAAAATTATTACTAAATAATCACTACTTTTTAGGAGCTACAGATGCTAACCAGGAAGTATTTGGGTTATCAGATAAAAGAGAACTCGCAGCACTACAAACAGAGCACAAGACTGAAAAAATCTGTTTCCTTTATCACATAGCTGGAGATACACTTCAGAGAGATGATCATTTCTTATTAAGGAAGCAAAGATGTTCAAAGATAGCATCTTTCTGACTCCAAATCTCCCTAAAGTGACAATATAATAATATATCAAGCATTTTTAACAGTAATTCAATTAAACAGTTAAATAACATATGAAGGATTTATTATATTAAATCAGACAATGCCAAAAAAAGATAATCTAGTTCAAATATATCCAGAATAGCTCAGCTTTTAATAAAAAGGCTTACAACCTGATAAAAAGTTAACTCAAGTTTAACTGTCAGTTACTGCACATTTTGACAATTCCAGAAATGAGCAGGGAATACAAAACTGGGAAACAGTTTGATCTTTGACCAGAAGAAACTTGCTGTCTAGATGAAGAGATCAGAGCAATACTCAAGGAATAACCAAAATGCAACCCAAGGGATATAAAATGTAATGCATAGCATTATCATAAGTCTATAGCAGCCTCAAAATAAGAGAAAATCAATATAGAATGAGTTTGCCATTGCAAATCTCAAGGATTGGGTGAATTTTTCATCTGGTTGTTGAGCCACGTGTTAGTCTGGTACAGTCCATATGGTGTAGTATGTGGCTGCACTTCTATTTTACGGGCATCCCAATTAAGCAGTAGAGCAAGAATCATGAGAGGAAATGAGATTCTCTATAAATAAAGAACAGAAGGGAACAAAAGTTCAGATACATTGGCCCATTCAGAGAAGATCTGAAAGGACCGTTAGAAAAGTGCATATTTGATCCCAAGTGGGCCTGGAGCAGCAGATGGACATGGCAAAATAAAATTCTAAGAAGAATAATCTGACATGAATGCACAGGAAAACCTCAGGAAATTTTCCCAAATCCATGGTCATTTAAATAATCTTGATACCTGGAGACATGGGAGTAAGTCAGAGTCCTGGCAGATGGTCAAGGGAGGATTCCCACAGCGCAAGGGGCTCTGCTATGCAACAATCTCTCACCTTACAGAACACACCGTTTCTACCTACAGAAAATGCTCTGAGACTCGAAGGTCTTGCGGCAACACCCAAGGCTAATGTGGCGCTTGGAAAGGTCTCCAGGCACAGACTGGGTCAGGGAGGAGAGCTACCCGCACTCCTGGACACTAGAGTGCGGGCTCCCTTGTGCACAGTGGAGGGTTACAGTCTCCCATTGTGTCAGTTCTCACAGGACAGCCTGAGAGCAGCAAGAAACAGGACATGGCAGATTGCTAATAATCTGTTACCAGGGTGAAGAGCTGTGAGTGGAAAAGGGAAGAAGGAGACCTGCTGTGTTTTAAGTCACTCAAGAAAAGGCTTGTTTTATTTCTTTCCAGTGTTAACCCAGGTTGAACAAGTTGACAGGCTTCTTAAAAGTCTAGACTCTTATTACTTCTACCATTATTTTTCCATTGTTACTAGTAGCGTGATTAGCTTTATTATTGGAACTGAATGAGAATAACAAAAATAACCTGACTGTTACAGTCCCCAAGCCATATTTGACTATAGTTATAAAGTTGGTTCCCATTCAGTAACTTAGGAAATTAAAAACACTAAATCTAGGATTTTCTCCACTGGGACCTAATCCAGTCCAATTTAGAAGTTGAGGATTTATAAAGGCTTTTCTGAAAGAAATGGGAAAATGTCAGCTACAATTTCTTGCTAGACTTGAACTGAATCTATTAACCTTGCCCAGAGAATATAATGTTACAGTTATCTCATTTAGAATGTTATTGTATATGATTTATGGCCACAGTATCAAGCCTCAAACTAGGTTTTTGTAGTTTTAAGTTAAATTTACATGTCTGTAATACAAATGATTTTTTTCTTGTTCAGATAAAAAGATATTAAAAAGTGATTTATAATATTTCAGCTGGATGGAAATATACAGTATGATTTAGTCTACTGAGGGGAAAAACATTAGTTAGACAGCTATTATGAATATGTACATTCACACTACCTACTATCTTTTAATGCATGCCTGGTTAGCAGCGCTAGACATCACTTGAATTACAATATACTTAGAATACAATGGAACACAAATCTATATGAAAATCAGATTTTAAAAAACAAATAAGGGACAAAGAGAATAAGTATATCTTCTAGGCAGCTCACCTAAGATCATGATTTTAAAACTCACTTTGACATCACTATTTTTGCGTGTGTCCTCTACCTAACACTACACTAAGACCAAAGATTTAGTAACACCTTTCCTAACATACAAATAAGTGCCCTCTAAGTTTAAATTAAAATTAAAAGTCTTTCATGTGACCTTTATATAAATCATAGGCCATATACAAACAATATAAAATGACATAATGCCACATACATTTGATAATTTCAGTAGAACTTAAAAATAATTTGATCAGGCTTTGTTCATTGGCAATAAATTCACACTTATTCTGCATGCGAGATATATAGCTATGATCAATTCAAATTTAAAGATTCAAAATAATTTTAAAATATCTATTCACATTTCACAGATATTTTAAAACTATTACAATCATATTTATTAATGACTTCATAATCCATCCTTCAAATGTAAAATTCTAGGTTTCAGCTCTTTCAACTGTTTGTTGAGGCTTCTTGTTGCCTCTACCTTTAAGAGTGCTAAATAACACTTCATGAAATTTATTTTAATTTTTGAAATACCTATTATTTCACTGTTATTGTATTTATTGCTTTATAATATTTAAAATGAATTTAGATTTAACATCTTCATTACATCTCTCCAAGAATACTAATTAGAAAAAAATTAGATATTTTTTCTGCATTATCTCTTTTTGTCAATATTTCATTTAATGTTTTTTATGAAATTTGGAAACTTTTAAGTGTAAAACTTTTCTGAGCATTGCATTATAACCGTGAATATGAGCAAAGGCATGAGTATAAGCAAAATAAGTGCTAACATGCACACTCAACTGGTGTGCTGGGTGTCAGCTCTTACTTGAGATAAGTAAAATGGAGTTAGAAATTTTTTTCTTGTCCTGGACCGTAAATTGAAAAAAAAAAAAAAAAGCTGATTTTTTTTCTTTTTGGCTTTTCATTTTCATACTAGAAAAAAATTCTAGTATCTTATTCAGTAGACACAAATGTTGCTATTGTTATTCATTCGCGAGTCAGGAAGGACATAACTGTTAAGCATATAAACTTGCAGTTGATTCCCCTCTAATACTCCTTTGCCTGACCCTTACTTTCTGTTAGTCCTGATTCCAAGGTCCCTCTTTCAAAGTCTCCTCAGAGAAATGCTTTGTATCTCCCTCCAGTAATTATTTTCCTCATTTTTGTTAGGGCAACAGCTAGTAGTGAATGTCTCCAGACAGGAAACTTGCAAGTTCAACTTATAGTTATATTATTAATATAAAATATGATGTATGATTATTTTGCTATTCAGCAAAATTTCTCCCTTTAATTATTTCAAAACACACAATATTGCTAGTATTGAGAAGTCTTTCTTATTCTAGCATTTTTTTCTTTTTCTTTTCTCTTTCTTTCTTTCATTCTTTTGAGTTCAAACTGATTCTGAACTCACTATGTAGCCCAGGCTGGCTTTGAACTCATGTCAACCCCCCTGCCTCAGCCTCCTGAGTGCTGGAACTATAGAGATTACAGGTTTGTACCACCAAATCTACTTTATGTGGCTCCAGAAATCAAACCCTGTGCCTTTGTGCTTTGCTGAGCAAGTGGTTTAACTGCTGAGCTACATCGACAGCCCTCCATCATTCCTGAAGTATGGCTTTGCTGAATAAACATTCTCTTTTGACAGACGTTTTCTTTCAGGATTTAGAATACGTCATTCCATTTCCTCCTGTCTATAAGGTTTCTGTTCAGAAATCTGCTGCTAGTTAACTAGGGCTTTCAGATGACATGTTGCGCTTTCAATTTTTAAAATTCTTTCTGTTTGCATGATGGTTGCATTGAACTTGAGTATTTTGTGCACATACATATTCTGTCAACATTATAATCTGTGCCAGGCCCCATTTTGGCCTTCCCAATCCCTCCACATCTCCCTTCATTTGGTTCTAAAGAATGCCTCTATTCTGGGTTTCCCATATTAAAGTTATCAATGCAATAAAATACCAAAACACAAAGACAAAAAAGAGAAAGAACAGAACAAACATTACTTAAAACAACAACAGCCACAACAAAAAACAAGATATTTTCAAAAGGATAAAAGTTCTCAGATTCCTATTTTGAACCTAAGTGGGCTAAATATGGAATATAAAAGCTTGATCTCATAGATGTTGAGAGTGAATAGTGGATAGTAGAGCCTGAAGAGATTAGAGGGCCAGGAGGGACAGGGAAAGGTCAATCTGTTGGTACTAGAGCACAGTTGGATAGGATTAAGAAGCTCTGGTCTGCTGTTGCACAGTAGGGTGCCATATATAACAGTACGTACTGTGTATCTCCAAACAACCAGAAAGAAATGGCAGATGTTTGAAGAGGTAGATAAGTCTATCCCGACTTACACATTATATGCCATATAATGAAAAATCATGTGATACTTCATCATTATGTACAAGAGATACATTTATAAGTGCAAGATCTCTCCAAACTCCAAGTAGAATCAATACCAAGAAAACTATGCCACTGTTTTACAGTCAACCTGCTGAAATAAAAATCAAGGTAAAATCTCATAAGCAGTCAAACAAAAAAGAGCACATTGTCTACAGGATACTAGGGAAATAGCAGATGACAAGTGAAAAATGACCACTAAGATATATCTATTTCAGAAATTATCTAAAGTTTAATGGACTAAACACTCCACTTAAAAGTTTGTAAGCAATGTATAAGAAGGCATAAAAGCAAAATTGAAACATACCCCTTCAATAAATCTTGGATTTCAAATATAAAGATTTGGCTAGGTATACAATAGAAGAAAACACTTCAATCAAAGAACAGGCAAAAGATGGCTTAAGTCATTATTCTAATATGAGATAAAATAGGCTTGAAGGAAAAAAGGTATTTCTAAAGATGATAAGAAACACTTAATACTGACAAAAATATCAGGACAGTAGGAGTATCTAGCAAACTTAAATATAGTGTACTTTGGTACGGCGAGGGACAAAAGGAGAGTGAGAAAGTCCTTGTCACTTTGGCAAGATACGTAAGTGCACAAAATGCTCAACTTCTTTATAAACCTTAAATTTTCACTTGTATATATTAATAAAATGGGGGGAAGAACTTCACAAAGTGATAGAACTAATAGGAGGAACAGATTAAATTACAATTATTTTTCAATGTTCTATTATTGATCAAAATATCAATGTTTTGGTTTGGATCTGGAATGTCCTCCCAAAGTGTACTTATTGTCACTGTGTCCTGTTGGGAGGTAGGGCCTGTCTAGAAGGAGGGGATGCTTGTGGCTTGACCTGGAGCAGTGTGCGCTGGTTCTGGTAGTCCCAGAGACTTGGCTCTGTTATGAAATTCTATGAGGAACTGTTTCTCTAGCTCTGGCCATGCTATGTGGTTCCACCATTTCCAGGCACTCACCCAGGAATAGACTTTAATCTTCTGAAATTGTGAGTTAAAATAAATACTCCCTAAAATTGTGGATGCTGGGTATTCTGTCCCAGCAACAAAATAGTGATATAATCAGTAAAAATTATTAAAAATAATACTACAAACCACTTGTACTTTGCTGGCATTTAGAGAACTCTATATCCAATAACTGCAGAATTCAATTTTATTTTTAATAAATTAAATATATTCACTAGGAAAGACTATACTCTGAGTACAAAAGTAAATCTAAATAAACTTTAAATAGTTTATCACAGCATATTATCTGATCAAACTTATATTAGAAGGTAACAACAAAATACATGAAAAAAATACTGAGATTTTAGAAATTAAACAACCTTCAATAAATGTCAAATATAATCAATGTGAAAACATCACCCTTGGCATGTTATTTCCTACAAGACCTTTCAGTCTGGTCAGTGAAAACCTAAACTGTAACTTCTTCTCCAGTACTGTACCTTTTATCTTAATTATCTGAATGTCAGCACCAGTTTAACCACCAGTGAATGTATTTTCTCTTTTTGTCCCCTCTCTTCCCCATCCTCCTTCTTCCCTTTGTTATGAATAACAGTGACCTTTTCCTTGTACCTGCAATATGTCCGACACCAAAGTAGAAGCCTTATAGTCATCATTTCATTGCAGTTGCAATGTTTCTAGGTGTTTTTACAGATGGTACCTTTTTACTTAAAAAGGAAAGAACAAAAGGAGAGGCCGATGGCTGTCTAAAGAACATAATTTCAAAGACAGAAAGCAAGTCTGCTTCCACTCAAAGAAAAAAAACAAAAACAAAAACAAAAACAAAAAAGAAACTACCCAAGAACAATGAAACCTAATGTCAAATGCTCTGCCCCCACTATACTAGACTTTCTCCTAAGGTTTGAAGAAAATAATTTAACCTCTTTATAAATCAAATTTTTATACAGCTGTAATTTCTAAACCTTTATTTTATTTTTTTGGAGAAAGGTCTCATTCTGTAGCCCAAACTGGTCCTATGGAGCCCAGGCTGGCCTTGGACTCATGGCAATCCTCTTGTCTCAGCATTACAGGTATGCACCAGCATGCCAGGGTTATGTGGTGCTGGGGAATCAAACGCAGGTAATCAGTGCTTGACTCAGCACCTGGTAAGCAAGCTCTTTAACCACTGAGCCATTCCTCCAGCCCCCAGCAGTAATTTCTTAATATAATTTTACCTTGAAAAATTTCCAATAAAGTAATTATGAACAACACAAACCGACATATAATTTAACTCATCATTAATCATTATTTAACATTCCATTTAGCTGAAGACAGGGAAGAGGCAATTACATACCAAACAATTATAGTTTTCTTATTTTATGCTACACCTCTCAACAGACATACCCATATTTTAAATTCAAAATAATTATTTTAAAAGATGTGCCTTTCCCTTTCTCATGCTTTTTCTATAAAGATGCAAAGTTTCTGAATCCTGCACACATAAAACCAAACATTAAATAAGTTGGAATGCACATACACTATATTATTTAAGAACTGAAAGAATAATCATCGTTGATCTTCTGAACAAGATAAGCAAATGATATTATTGAAATGTAAAACATCAGATAGTAACTGAGTTGCCAACCTGTAAAATTTGGCAGACACAGAATAAGTATATCATGTGTATCCTGAACACAGATAAAAAGATGAAATCTTAAACAGTCAGAAATCATAGATCATGCCACTCCCACTTGCTAGGAGGATTCCCTATTATGATAATATTACTCATGGATGACATCCATTCTAATCCAATGTGACCTTTGCCAGAGAAATACGGATAAAATCCGCAGCTGCCTAGCAAGTCATAACCCACAATTGCTGGCCAGGCCTACTCACCCCTGTGCCTCTCTAATGGAACAGGCACAGGACTGGCCAGAAGGCCTCATACCTGCTGAGTGTCCTTTGTAGTCCTCGCTCCTGGTCCTTGGAACCAGAGTGATGAGCCCCCTTCAGAAGACCCTCTTACTCCTACCTAGGCTGTGGGCCACCAAGTAGAGGGCAGCTCTGTCTTTCTAGTGAGAAACACCTGAATCAAGAGACTGCTCTTTTCCTCCTGGGCTAACTTTGTCTATAGTCTCAATTAAGTGTTTTTTTTTTAATTTTTTTTAAAGCAACTGTATAGAAAGAGGAATCATTCACTTCCTGAGTGCAGCAAAAATCCATACCCATGACATCAGTAGGAGAACAGTGGTAGTTTCTTTTCTTTTTTAACTTCGACGACTACTTTGGGTAAAGAAATGTGGGAGAAGACAGAACTTGGTATTCCCAGTGTGCACACTGTATTTGTGCAAATTCCAAGACAACAGTTTTCTTGAAGGAATCAAAAGTACTGCCCCATTAAATATACACATTAATAGACAGCAAGGTGTTGTGGTTAGGATCTGGAGTGTCCCCCAAAAGTCTCATGTATTTTAATGGAACCATGTGATGATGGTGGATTGGGGTCTGGTCTGCAGGGGTGGATTACAGTTAAGTTAGGATTAACGGTGTGTAGCGGCCACAGCTGGTTGCAGGAGGAACTAGTTACTGGGCGGAGACCTGAAAGGATACATAAGCTGCACCTGCCTTCCAGGAGGACGGGGACTAGTCTCAACTAGCCTCAGCTTGTCTTCCTGTTTGTCCAGGGAAGCTGCCTCCACCTGTCTCTGCCATGTACTTCGATTGTTGCCGACCGCCCCTGAATGGGGACTGTGAGCTAAAATAAACCTTCCCTTTCCTAAGTTTGTGGGTGTCGGGTATTGAGTGACAGCAACGAAAAAGTAAGACACAAGGAGATTTGAAATTTTAAAGATTAAAATGTGAATATTTGTGCATCTTAGAATATAAATTATCAAGTGATATAATATAATATATAATATAATAGATATAGATATAAATACTACAAATTCTTGAGTAACCAAATTTTATTCACCTTATCTCAGACCTGGACTTGGACCTTCATAAATGTTCATGAGAAACTGGAAACTCATACAACAAAATAAGTGTCACAGCTTTCCAAGTACATGAAGGACTCTACTGAAGTTGAACACTAGTTTAACCAAAACTCCGCTCTAAAAAACACCTAAAATGGGAAATTAAACTTATTGTTTCCTTGGAATGAGTTCTTTTGATGGAAAAAAGAGTGAGTGAGAGACAGACAGAGAGAGAGAAACTGACTCCAAGCCACCTCAATACAACTTCAGTCTCCACCAACTTGAAACCTGTAGGCCATGAGTCCATGAATGTTTCTGGTGGCTTCTACTGGTTCACCCCATGAATCCCAGAGTGCACTGAGCCAAACAAATTTCGCCAGAGAGACTACAGCTTAATTTGATCAAATGTTCATATTTACACTACCTTTTCTTAATCCCTGGAGCTTTGACTCTGCCCCGTTTACCAAGTTCTTCCTACATGTTTACTATGGGCCACCCATGAACTACTTCAGCTAGAGCAGTCTGAGCAGCATCACTCCCTATTTCATTCTGGCTTTCTACCTGTTCCTTTGTGCATGCGTGCATGTGCACACACACACATACGTGTGTGTGTGTGTGTGTGTGTGTGTTTAAGCTTTAACGCAGTCATAATGCCATACTTGGCTAACATCTCTTAAAATGTTAGCATACTTCCCACGTTCTCTGAAAACAAATTAAGAAAATAATATCATCAAGGCCCAAACAGGCAATACTAGTGCTTTGGAATATGGTATAAGGAGGAAGTCAAATGCTTATAATTAAAAATAAAATTGCCTTGAAATTAAAGGTTACTTCCTCCTTTACCTGCCAGGTGAAAACAAAACTAATAAAACAGAGATATATTATTTATCTTAGTGATTCAATAGATTGTGACCCCCTCTCTCTCTTTCTCTCTCAATAAAAAGAAGTACTTTGTGGAATAAAAAAGAGTAATCTAGGACTTTTTATGCTAACTGGCCTTCAATTCAGAAAAAAAGCTCATTACTTGTTGCTCACTACATAGCAAGACAGATAACACCTCAATGTCTCTTACAACCCTTCATGAAACACCAAAAAAAAAAAAAAAATCAAGCAAACAAACAGTAAGAAGAACATTTACATAAGCTTATAAAATTTAAAAGAAATATCACTGTCTTTGGGGAGATACTGTTTCCATCACTGCATGCTCATTTTTCCATAAACTAGACCAAAGTATATATTGATCATTTTTGTGCAACAATATATATTTTATCAGTAAAAAATATCAAATTTGAGCTGTATCTTTTATGGCACAAGGAGCAAATCTTCTATTTACATGCTGCGGTACTAATTTTCAAGTGGTAAATGGGTTTGATCTAATTAATAAAAACTCCTGAAAACTAATTTTCCTATAATCTTCAAATTGTCACAAATTTTACTGTTTAATCCTTTGACTCCAGCAAATATCTGACAATAACTTTGATGTATATTTTAAAATAATATTTTACTCAATTTAAAAGGAGACCAAAGCCCTCAACAGATATCTTATTATAAAGGCATCAACATTAAGTGTATAATTCTTAGTAAAACAATTAGAAGAAGAAATTCTTCACTCTGATATATTCATGTGAAATCTCTTAAAACAATTACATAACAAAAAGTACTTGTCCATATTAAAGAACAGTTGATAATTTCAATATTATTTTAATTATCAACGCATTTGTGTATAGGTATTAATGCATCTGCACTTTCATCAAGAAAACTGATTTCATGATCCAATTTTTATTAATGTAGCTCTATATTAATAAAATATAAATACTATCACACAATTATTAAAATAATCAAAGTACAGAATACAGACAACAGTAAATGACAGCAAAGACTTACAGCAACAGAAACTTCTCATAAGTTTCTGGTGGGATTAATTTATCCAAAAAATATATTTCATCTTATCAAATATACATTTCTCAAAACTCTGGTACTTAATCTTGTCTTGCCTTTAAGCATGTTAGACTAATTCACAAATAAACATTGTGTTAAACAAATTTTATTTTCATTTTCTGTTGGACAAATTATTGAGAAAATAAAGTGGTATATTCCTCTGTTGAAATTATCAAATATTTGCTGTTACAGAGAACACTGACAGATTCTGGAAAATACCAAAACTATTTAAAAATAATTTCTGTCTTTAAGAAGCTTAGAGTACATTTATACTCCAATAAAAAGACAAATGTAAGCTACTAAGTTTTCTAAATGAAATCTATTGGAGTTCTAAAAAACTTTTTTGACACATTTTAATTCTTAGAATTAACAGTAATCAGTTAATGTAAGATTTATGGTAGTTACCAATAAACTATCAGTTTATTCTTCATTATACAATTCATTTATTTTGTTAATTGGTTTATTTGATTTTTCTGTGAGAGTGTTTCCTCTGTGTTTTAACTGACATTTATTATAATGCTGAGTAAAAATATTTCATAGAAAAATTGTGCTAAGTTTGCAAAAATGTGTAAGGATATATTTTAGATTTGTCATATAGCTTCATATCCACATTAGAGATAAAAGGAAGATATCTAATCCCTAAAACTATAAATTAGTTTTATTATGAAAAAAGAATTATTCCAATTTTAACATGCATAATCAAAATGCTTACACTTCAAAAACAATTGGAAGATATGAGACGACAAATATTTTTCCAAGTACTAACGTCTGATGATGCAAAATCAGGCATGGGTAATAGATAAATTCAAAGCCCAAGACAAACCTAACACAACACCACTGAAATGATATGGAATCAGAGCATGCATTGTAACTAACCACCAGGAAACTAATCCCCATTGATTTTTGTGTCTTATCAAAGCATGCGACCCACAAGTATCTGCAAACACTATTAAAACATTTCAGCTTTCCTACCTCCTTTGTCTGTGACACTGTATTTGCTTTGTACATGCCAACAAAATATCATATCATAAAAGCTTAAGTCCACAAGCAGATATAAAAATCCAGCTACCTTCCTTAGGGGCAGGCTTTTTAAAATGTACAAGAAGTCACCCTTCTAACTTTTTGATTCTAGAAAATATATTTATTTTAAATATACGTATTCATGTTAACATATTAAAATTTTTTTCCGAAGCTTTTGCCCTCACATCTAACCCAGGATTCATTTTAGACTTCACTATTTATGGGATAGAGACTCTGTTTATACAATAGCGATACAATTTACTGATAAGTTATATTTCATCTAGAAGACTCTAATGTAGCATAACAAAGTTGCTAGCCATACTTAATATTATTTAAAAATTTGCTTTATCAAGCCAGAAAAATAATTAATTTAAGTAAGCAGAAAATACTTACAAACATTTAATTTTGCAGAATGAAATTTGTAAATATATGAAAAGTATTTATAAAGGTAAGGGCAAGTAGGTGTTTGCCATTTTTCTGATGAACTCTAAATATTCAAATTGTATTTGGTTATTTATAAACAGCAAGAGTGGAAGAAAGTTTTAAACAATTATTTTCATATTCTACAATTATTAGAGTGTCTTCTACTATGAAATTTTATCAGTGTCTAAGCAGAATAGGGAAAAACTAAAATCATTTAAATTATAAGTTGTTGTTTTATTTGTAAAATTGTTGAGCCAGCTGCTCTATAATAGTTTGTCCCCCTATTCTAGGCTATTGGGCTATTGAAAAAGAGAGATTTAAAAATATTCTTCAGTAATAGAACTATCCAGGATTTCTCAAATTGTAGAAGGGGTGAAAAAAAGCCAGATATTTTAAAAGATACTTTATTTCAAGTAAAATGTCATTTGTGATCCAAGAACAAGATGAATTGGAACAGAAATTTCTCTCAAGTGATAATAAAAATCTCACTGATAATGCAGGGAAAATTATCATTCAAAAACTATTTCCATGACAGAAAGTACTTTAAAAATATCAGTGATTATATGAAAATATGACAAAAGTACTTTATTAATGATAGTTTAGTATCTTGCAAAAAGAACCAGCTTTTTCTCTAAGAATACTCATTTTAAGGTGAAAAAATATATTTTGTTTTTTCAATTTTAATAGTTTTGCAAAAAACAGTCCTGAATTCCTGATACTGTTGTAAATAGAACACAGTTTGCCAAGAATGATTTTTTGAGATTGTAGTCATAGTCTCTGGGTAGCAAAATTAGCCAAGGATGTTTCTTTGTAACTCTTGGAAAAAGATAAATTAATTTCCCATCAGGACATAATGAAAAAGAGATAAAGAATTCTGACTTTGCTCAGATTTGGATAGTTTTAAAATTTGGCCATTTCTATACCTGTACATTCAAAAATTTAAGCTAGCAAAACATTTACAAAATATTGTCTTGAGTTAAAATATAAGTGCTTTATTCTCTTTTAACGTCATATTCATGCATTGTAAATTTCATTTCTGAATATAGAATTTTCATGTGCCCATTAACAACTTCAAAAGATATTGGCAAAGTCAGAATTAAAAGAACAAACATTGAAATCTATAGTTGTAGTTGGAAGGCTTAAGACTCAGTAACAAATATAACTAGCAAACAGTAAATCAAGAAGGATATAAAATTGAAAAACACCATCTACCAACTAGATTTAATTGACATTATACAATGACGCCAGACTAGAATAGAATATACACTCTTCTCAAATATTCATTGAGTGTTTATCAAGTTGAATCATGAAACCCTGGATCTGTCGTGCCCAGGCATAGACCAAAACTCACCAACATGAAGGATTTGTTTATCAAGCAAAGTATGTTCTTTGACTATAATAGAACTAGAGTGAGAATAAGCAAAACAATAACAAAAAGAAATACTGAAACATACAAAAATTAGGCAACTAACTTTTAAACAATTCATGACCAAAGAGGAAGTCTCAAGACATATCAGAAAATTTTTTTGAACTGAAAAAAATGAAGATATCATACCAAACTTAGGAAGATGTAGTTAAAGCAGTGCTCATAGGAAAATTAATAGTATTTTAACACAAAGCAAGTATGAAATCACAATTTAACACTATACCTTGAAAAATTATAAACAGGTAAAATAAACTCAAATAAAGCATAAGTTATGAAATAATAAAGACAGAATCAGTAACCAACAATTTGAAAACAGGAAAAATACTACTAGTCAATGAAAGAAAAAAAAACTTGTTCAAAGAAGTTCAAACATAAAAATAATAAATAGAAGATTAATACAACTAACTGATAAACACTAGCAAGACAAGTATGCAACTCAAAATACGACTAGTAAGCAAAACACAGAAAATTACTATTAGGAATGAAAGCGAAGATATCATTGCATACCTCACAGACATTAAAAGGAAAAGAGATGCATCATATAAAATTATTCATTTTTAAGTAAGGTAACTCTATACAAACATTATTTGTGCAATTTTCTTATGCATTCAGGAGAAGGAAGTTGGTAGGCCGGAGACAAACTTAGTCACTGAGACAGACAGAAAGAGAGACAGAGAAAAGGACAGAGAAAGAGCGAGCAGGAGAGATTCCCTCCCACTTAAATGTAACCACTGACACAGGCCCAGGAACACTGGTCTCAGGTCCTGAACAACTCCATTTAAACAAGTACAATTAAATACATTATAGAAAAATATACGAATACAATTCACAACATGTACATATTAAAGACAATACCTACACTACATATGTAAAAATTTAACACATTAAATCTAAATATATTCTCTTTTCTATGGGTACTACAGGCTCCGAGCAAACAGATTTCAATAAAAAGTGCTTTTGCTTGATGACCTAATGCTGTTATCTCACCAGACCAAATACCAAATATTAAGGTATGTATTATTTTTATCTAGTTCTTTTAGTCCCACCACTACACTCACCAAAGAAATACAATGCAATGTATTCTGGTGTTATTTTTGTAATACCCAAAATTTACAAAAATATTTCCAACGATGTGCAGAAGAAGAATGTGTACTCAGACAAAAGACAAATCACTGTGCCACCTATTTCTTAGTAGTTTCATGCGTGCTATAATTTTGTGACTTTTCATTTGTCATTTTGTGCTTATAATTTTGTGCTATGTTTTAATGTATTATTTTACCAGATAATGCAAACAAAAAACAACTATCTTATCCCTCTTTGAACTTTTATATATGCAGAAAACACATTAAATCATTTGTGCATACTTAAATGTTTAATAGATTTATGTATCTTATTAGGCAAATTGCTCCTTATGTTGAATGTTGTTTTGTGTTGAGTGCTGTGACTTAGAGCTGCACCCATGCTGATGAGTGCAGACATTTAATTCTTGTGTGCTCTGTTGCATTCCATCATTTAACTACCAGCATTTTCTGTCTTTTCAATAAGTGGCATAATTTAAAATACATTCAACCCTTCTGCTATTTGAACAAATGGTCAGATGACATTTATGTACTTGTATATGTTATTTTTGTGTTCTCAATTTGTCTTAAATATTAAATATTGGGCTCATCTCTCTGGATGTCCTGGCTGTTCCAAGGTCTTATTCCTTTCTTTTTTTCGCATTCTTGTAACTTTCTGCTACCATCAAGCAGAAGTTGTTGAAGATGTCCAGTATTTTCAGTTGCACTAAACAGAATCAGGGTAGTTAGTTACCACATGCACAGCCATGGAGATGCCTCTTTATTCTTCACCATGCCGCTTCTCATACCACATGTCTTGTTGCATAATCATCTTTCTCCTTCTAAATTGTCTTTGCACCCACTGATAATGCTAGACATAATAAACGAGGCAAAGATCTCCTTATTCACCTGTATTGAGTCATAGGAGACACATCAGAACTTCAGTATCCAAGGAATTTCTCTACACTATTTTGACAGAGTTTACACATTTTCCCAAATTTACTGGAAGGAGTTATTATCTTCCCTTAAATTACACTGATAAATTCTCTTTTAATAGAGTAGAGCTTTTTTAACAAATATTAACTTATAATTTCTTGTTATTTTCCCATAATTCCTGCATGTCTCCCTTAGAGCTGTGGTCACGACATAATATTTTTGTTCTGTTTTTTTCTCCTCCACCAAAATGTAACTTCCACTAAGGCAAACCTTGCCTGGAAATACCATTTTACCTCTAGTACTTGACATTTTATCCAACACAAAAATGACTCAGTAAACATTTCTTAGGCTGTTAAAAATGGGGGTATATTCATGCATCAATGCTATGAATGAATAGCAGATTTTAAGATCAATAAAAAAACTAAAGTTGAAAAGCTTCCCTGAAGAACCTAAAATGTACTAGTACCTCTAAGCTATTTCATTATTTATTATAAAGCTATGTATTATAGATATTAGCTCCCTTTTACGGATGAAGAAAATTCAGGAAAATTACATACTTTTTTTAAAAATTAGCTGCTAATAGCATAGCTGATTTTTAACCCCACTTCAATCTCATTCCGAACTTAAACCTTAAGGTAAGCACTTCTGATTTACTGATAACTTCAAATAATCTTTATAAATTTTGCAATTAAAATTCTTTAAACTCCAGAGTGCCTCTCTGCCCCATTTCTCTGAGTGCTGTAATGCACATGTGGGAAACAACTGATTTCTGTCAGAAGTATTGCATTCACATTATTTGTGTTTCAATTTCCTTGTCATGAAACTGTCTGGAATTATGATTATATATCGTTTTGCTTAAAGACATCTCATCTCCATAAATCTTAGACCTGAGTTATTGGAGGATAATCAATTTACAGATGTCACATTTAATACGTGTAACACTGACGCTTTCCTGGATTACTGAGTCACTGGAATTGAGTGGAATGCCTATTTCTAATGTCAGGTGAGAAAAAATGTATGATAAAGAGAAAGAGTGTAACTGTGGTGTGTAGTAACAGGATGGAGCCTCAGTACAGCAGAGCCAACGTGTGCAATGCCCTGACGCAGAAGCCAATGCCAAAATAAGTAATTGGCACAATGCTAAGCAGCTTGCTAATGGCAAAGCTACCCGTGTGCTCATCACTTTACAACATGTCTGCCATATAGGAATTACCATGCTCTCTAGTGGCACAGCGAGGGGCAGGCTAACCACTTCATAGCACACAGCCTATTCACTAGTCACTGTTTCCTAGATGAGTAGTTCATACATAGTAAATTCTAATGTTTTCCTATCAGCCTTATGCCTTTTTTTTCCTGACTTTCCACTAATTCTTCTTTTCTTCAGTTCTAATACCCTTGCTATCATTTGGTGTTTGGGTTTGTGACATTTTTATTCTTTCAGTCAAAAATTTAATGCTTAACATTCACTGGACAATAAATTATTCCTCTACAATGGGAAATTTTTTTATTCCACTTGCTATGAATAAAGAAACTCCACGTAAAACGCACTAATCATGTTTCCCAGTGCTGGGACAAAAACACGTGGCTCACACCTAAGAGGAGGGAGAGATCATTGAGTGCTACGCTGTGATTTGCTGGCTTCAATGCAGGAGCACCGTGGAGGAAGGATGTGGTGGGATCAAGTTACTCTCTTCCTAGTGCCTGGGAAGCAGAGCACAGGACAGACTCCCCAGATTCACATCCATAGTCACTCTCCTACTAACAGCACATTTGGCTATGAAAAGAGCAAACTGCCACCATGAGCAGGTCACCTCTCCAGGAGTCCCTTACTCCATTCAAGTTGATGGTCAAGATTAACTGGCACATAAATCCACAGCGGTTGTATGATACAAATCCGGATATGGTATTTACACAGTCCAGATATATTAAAAATAGCCACATTTGACCATGAATTTCCTTCAACATTTATTTATAAATTGAACAAAAATTTTATTGAGCATTTACCATGGTGCAGGAATGTATTCAAAAAATATGAATCATTTATATTCTTTTTTCAATTTCTATTAGTGTGTATATGTGTGTGTTTGTTTGTGTGTGTGTGTGACATGTAATGGTTGCATTGAGCCTGAGTATTTTGTGCACTTATATATTGTGTTAACATTATAACCTCTTCCTCTTATATTCTTTGATAACAATAAATTCACAGTTTAGTAAAATCATTATGCAGTACAGACAGACTATTAAAGCATTATAAAACAATCTACATCATAAAGACTTTCTAAGAAAGTACAACCATGGTGATAGACTTTCTGATTAATGTTGCTTCTCACACAGGTACAAGTTACCTGAGATAGCCCACCTACCTATAATGGAACATGACAACAGTAAAAGGAAATGAGAAAGAGCTCAGTAGACTTTTTTTTTATAAGAGGCACAACATGTACACAGGATATTGCCTTCTATCTAATAAAGACAGCAGAAATAAAGTACATATTTATTTATATTAAGTAAATAATGTACTTTATAAGGCAAAAATTCAGAAAAAATAAACATTTTGGAGGAGAGCAATAACTTTTCCTTTTTGTGAACATCTCACTATGAATCAGGAACAGCTGCTAAATCAACACTTTCTCTACTGATATTGCTGCCTATAGAAATCCCCTTTTTTGTTACTGGCAGTTATCACATATACATATACATAGGTCTGTGTCTTTGAAAACCTCTATGACTTATACCAGATTGTCAGGAGACCATAAATTTTACAGGTGTCTCACTCTGTGCTTCAGTGTGTGCTCCTCAGCAGTCTTAGAGCAGCCATCTCATCTCTACTACCATGTCAGAGAGATAACAATTTATATTCATGAAATTAAGGGTTAAAAACTTATTTTAAGGGTTTCTGGCCAATATCTAGATAAGATTTTAAATGTAAAAACTCTATAATCTGGGGATTTTATTCAACTCTTCTTTTGGGGAGAAATCATATGTATACAAGGAGGCATGGTACGAGAATGTTCATAGAAACACTGAAGTAATGGATTGTTGGAAGTACCTACTGCATTGTCATAACTAAAACATTAGACAAAATCAACAAAAATCTGCTATGGACCATAAAAAGCTATGTAGCAACTGAAGACATTGGGTTAACTGAGATGGAATGATCTACAGAGTAGATAGTTAGGAATAAAGCACACCATAGAGAAATACTCAGGTCACGGCAGCATTTCTATAAGACACACTTTGATCCTGTATTTTAAAAACACAGATATGGCTGGGGAAATACACAGGAAAATGCAACAAAACAACAGTTTTCCTTGTAGAGGATTCTGAACCTGAGAACGGTAGTCTGGGTTAACCTTAACTGCTACCTGTTTGTATGAATGCTCTGTAACAAAAACACGGTCATGTATTGCTTGCATACTTGTGTTTAAATTACGGGAATAAACTTTAAAGAAAAAAATCAGATTCTGCGTGAGAACAATTACAGTTTGCTGGTTACGCACCGAGCGCTCCAAGAACAGCCACATGGCTTCCATTATGAAATCCAATGGCCTTTAGTATTTTCAAAGGAGCAAAGACTCACTGTACAGAAAAAGAAATCTGTTTGTCTTATTGATATAACTGCCTTGCTTCTTCTGTTACTCTTTAATTCACGTGTAGCATCTTGTTCTTAAGATTTTCTGCCAAAAATAAGGTAAGTTCCTGTATTTATAAATCTTTGCCCTGGGTCTTGTGCTAATCGTGTAGTACTGAGTGTCTTTCACCGAGATCTGTTAGTCTGCATGTTATGATCTTCTCCATTTTAAAGTTCAGGTTGGTATAATAATCAAATCTCAATTTCTGCTTTGAGATGCTATTCTTTGTTGTTCAGTTGTTCTGTGTAGTCATGAAACATTTCACATGTGCTTGCTAAAATGATCTTTTAGTATAATTTTAAATTCTAATTCATGGCTATGCACAATATTTTTATAGATTCTAAATTATACAGTTTATCTAAATAATTTTTAAGATCAGCAATAAAAATAATGACTTAATTCATAAATCATTTCTAATGGAAATGTTTAAATTCATATTTGCTATAGTTTGGATCTGAAAGTGTCCCAAAGGCCCACGGATTCCAGTCTTGTTTCTCAGGAGAGCACTGCTGGGTGTTGCTGAAACATTTAAGGATCAGGACTAGCGGAGATTTTTAGGCCCTTTTATTCAACAATTATTTATTGAGCATATACTCTGAGCCAGACATTTCCTAAGCACTTTAGCTCACAAAATAGAAAAAATAAATAAATAAATGATATCAAAAACAAAAAAATCCTGCCTGATGAAGTTTACACTTCAGCAGCCAAATGAAAACAAATATCATGAGCAAGTAAATTACATCAGGCATATGTAAGTACATTAAGTACATATTATGAGGGAAAAGAAAAAGCGAACTTGGGAATGATGGACAGGACCAGAGACGGGAGGTAAGAAGAACAGTTTACTTTTTTTGAGATAGAGCTTGCTTCTCTAGTTCAGACTTGTCCTTAGTTGAGTACGTAGCCCAATTTGGCCTAAAACTCAAGGCAATCCTCCTGCCTCGGCCTCCTAAGCACTGGGATTACAGGCAAGCACTATCAAAACTAGCTATTATATTATATGGCGCTGAGGGATCAAATCCCAAGCTTTGCACTTCCTAGGCAAGTGCTCTACTCACTAAGCTATGTATCCAGCCTCCAGTAAAAATTTTAATTTAAAAAATCATTGAGGAAAAGATGAGTAAAAAAATCAATGAGAAATAAAAATAAATATATGGGAGAAAAATCAAGAAAGTGTGGTATCATGGAAGCATATGATCAGGAGTATAAGAAGCATGAAGTGTGAGGAACTATGGGAAATGCCATTGACAAGTAACTATTGACGAGAATGCGCGTTGGGCCATTTGATATTGACCATTCAGTAATGGTCACAAGAGCAACTTCAGGGGAGTTCCTAGAACTTGCACATTGCCAGTGTCTGTGTGCTCTTTCCTATCCTATCTCCTGTACTCTCTACCCTGGGGTGTTAGTCAGGTTTCCACCTCTATAGCAAATATCTGATACAAATTCACCTATAAGGAAAAGTGTTAGCTTGGCTCATCCTTTTAGAGATTCATTCAATAATAAGCTGCCCCTGTTGCTTTGGGCTATGGGAAGGTAGCACATCGTGGTGGGGAGCACACGGTGGAAAACAGCCTACTCTAATCAAGCTGAGAATCAGAGAGGGAAAAAACAGAGGTCTGGGTCACAATACCCCTCCCAGGAGTGTGTTCCTGCTGACCTGTGACTTCAACTAGAGTTGAGCTGGGATGAAGCCTTTAACATCTGAACTTTTGAGAACACATGACATCCAAAATATAGCACCCAGAAACCATTTTCCTGAATTTTACTCATTTTTTAAAGTTCTATCACAGTAATTGGTATTTCTGAGCAATGTGTTTTTAGTGCGGTTTATTTTCATCACACACACACACACACACACACACACACACACACACACACACACATTTAGTTCCTACTTATTTTTTTACCTAGTTGAAATGTCAATGGTGATGCAGTCTTTTATATGAAGACTACAATATTGTCATTCTTCCAAACCTAATGACAGAAAGGTGGGATTGGGGATAAGATTAGGAAGAGACCCCACTTAATATGCAAAGTCAAGAGTTCCAGCCCAATTTCCTAAAGAGCTCTTCACAGAATAATAAGCTTTCAGATAACAACAAAGCAACGCTACATTTCTTTCCGGAACCTCTGTGATGAAGACAAAGTGGCCAGGGAAGAATCCTGGTATTTCAGGATGGTACACCTCTTCTGTAATGCTATGACACCATCTTAATATTTACAGTGTCGCCAACACTTCATTCAACCAAACGAACAGATATCTGACAGTGCTGTGTCTCCTTCAGTGCGCTCTTCTGTCTGGGGCTGTACTGGGCAGTTGCTAGCGCATACAAACTTTGCCTCATCCTGAAGCACTGTATCTCTACGATTCTATGTCAAAGAACTTCATTTCAGTGCCGTGGGAGGTTGCTCAGACCTGTTCTAGGTATCCTACGACATATAGGAATGAAAGGGTCTCAGTAGCATCTTTCAAGCAAAACAGCATCAGTGACAGAGACTATGTATTCAAGATTCTGCATTTCAGTTTACCTGTACCTGGATTCCTGACTCACAGAAATTATATATAGGTTTTTAAAGCTGTCAAACTTATGATAATTTATGACACAGTGATAGAAAACTAATATATGCAGCTGATCCATTCTTGACTCAATATTAAAGAGCCCATTTGTGTGACGTACAAGTTTTGTGTGGCATTGCAAGCAAGAGCGTCCCTGCAGGAGGTCTATGCTCTGGTATAACCTGTGTGTTCACCTGGACATAGTGAAGATGCAGTGATGCCAGAGACAACTGTTGTGTATGAGACCATGTACTCTCACTTCCAAGCCCAGAAAGAGTCGCAGTTCAGACCACTGGTGAGCTAGATCAAGGCTAAAGCTTTGCTGCACAAAAATACACTATTTGAACATGAGTTCCTAGCATATTATCAGGTTCTGAAAGAGAAAATTATGAGATACTAAATTGTTATAAGACTAAAGGTATCAATGGGCTGAATATTGTTAGAACCCACATTATGAGGACAAGCAGATTCAGTTGTAAGTTCAAGAAAAAAAGAAGTTCACAAGTTCATGGAAAATAGCATATTTGGGATTGTATACAAATAGATATAGAAGAATAATTAACTTGCACAAATAAATGGTCTAAATATTGTCTCATCTGTCTCTTTTGCCCCAAGGCATCCTCCTTCATTCATACCTATGGCCTTATTGGAGAAATCTTGGGTTTGATTTGTAGAAGACTGACTTGTATATTTGATGTAAATTAAGTATGAACTGCAGTTAGATCTATGCTCCATTGGTGATTCTAAAGAGCAGTAGTAAGGGGAAATTCTTCCAAGACAGAGGTTCATATAGTATACATGTTCAATGCTGGATAGAAAATCTGCTTATAAAAGTAAATATAAAATTGCATCAACATACCGGTGTCCTGCAGTAGTCATCAATATTTCCTTTCCTCAAGCTTCTTGTCTGAAATGAAAAGTCTTCACCTTCTTAAAGAATCCTTCAGAAATGTCCCTTTGTTTTATTATTACAAATCTTTTTCTTTTAAAAACGCATTTAAGAACAGCCCTTTCATTACGGGAAGATGTAGGCTTTTCACCTCATAGAAGTAGATTAACAGTCCTGATGAATGTCTCTCTTTTGAAAAGCAAAAAAAGAACAGTCTTGGAAGCAGAGATTTAAAGGAAAAGGAATACTCAAAGTTTTAGTGGTATTATAAGGAATGGGAAGACCAATCAAAAACAGATTCTTAATAAAAGAAAAATAGCAGTAATGGGCTTGTAATATAAATATACAAAGAATTAATTTCCCAGTGCTCCAGACTCATTGAGTAAAGTTCATATTCAAGCGTTAGAACCATCAAATACCCCACATCTGATGTTAATTAACAGGCATAATATTCTTGGACTTTGGGGTTTTCATTCATAGAATGGGAATAATAATATTCAATTTACAAGGCTATGATGATGATTAAACAAAATGATTTATGCAAAATATTATTGACAAGCTGTATAATGTTAGAAATTTCTACAAAAGAGCCATACTCAGGGATGTAGCCAAAAAATCATTTATTTCAAGTACTACCATGATGCAAAAAGTAAGATTTGAACTTCCCAGTTTTAATTAACCCAGTATTTCTGAAAAGGAACACATTCTCCAACACTGTTAGCAACAAGCCTGCTCTGTCAAGACCATTGCTGGGGTACAAGTTTGCCTGTTCCACTTGATGTCACACTTTTATCATCATAAAATCCACACAAAGCCTTCATCAGCGAGAAGGGAATGGACAGCACATTAACCAGAAAGATAAAGGCACAGGGTGAACTGAGTGTGAACAGAAAATAAGTTATTTGAACAAAAAAAAGAAAAAAAAGAAAAAGGCCTTTATGTGGAAATAATTACATGTCCAGAGGGTATTTTTCTTTAAATAAAATGCAGCTGTATTTTATGTTTTATTTTACTGGACTTTAAATAACGATAAACAGTTCAGCCAAAGAATCACTAGGGAAAAGGCAACTGAAACTAAAACAGAATAAAACAACAACAAAACACTCAGGTTCATTTTTCCCACTTAAAGGTCTAGGAAGGTACAGATCTCATTTGCTCAGAAAGAACCTCCCTTACTTCCTGATTAAAGGCAATCAGAGTACGGTGGCTGGCAATCCTGTCTAATTTTAAAACTATCACATCAAATGATAGCTGTTAATAACTATCAATGTTACACAGCATGAAAATGAAGGTCAAATCTATAGTTTGAATATTAAATAAAGCAGAGAACATAACTATAGCTCTTTAGAGGGAAAATTTCATTTGCTTTCAAAAATTTCATCCTAAAAGTGTGCTCACAAGCCGCACAACACTGCATTTTTGGTGTTCTATAAAATCACCAGCCTGTCACCGTGTATTTTTTCTGCTGAATGTATTAATATGGGCTTACTATCCATTGTTACAATGACTACCTGCTCCTTCATCTCCTGAACTCCAATAAAGTACCTTCTAAAACACATCAAGATTTTTATCAGAGATAAACTTATCTTAATGTTGGTATTATTTAAACAAAAAATAAACAAAGTTTCCCTATTAAAAGGTGTCTCTCCATAAGATTGTACATGTGAGAGCCAAGAAAGCAATTTCTGAACATCATTGATATTTCAGTGTTCTGGGCTGGTCTATGGTTTTAGCCTTTTAGTCCACCTTCTATTGTTTGTTGGAAAGCCCACTGGCCCTGCCTGAAAATACTATCCTCCATGAACCATTTGGTATTTGTAATGCTTTCATCTTAGAAAACGATAATGTGTGTATGTATTATGACTGTGGATGTATCTGATTCGAATGCAAGTGGCAAAGGGGTGTTATGCTAAATCTCTTTCTAACAAGGACATTTAATACTTACAAACTGTTATACCATATTACCAACAGAGCCTGGGGGATGGAGAAACCGTCTTGAGTAGAGGAAGCAAAAGATCTAGAGACTGAAGCTTCGTTCAGGGGCAAAGTCATGAGATCCGATGATCAAAGGACCTTGGGAAATTAGATTTAAAAACACTGCAGACGGGAAGGCAAAGGAAGGAAGAAACCAGAGATATCTAGACTTCATAACTGCATACCACATTATCCTTGAATCTAGCTGTGCCCACTACCTTGATCTAATATCAACAAGTTCCCAGACATTCAAATAACCACTGAATACTGACGGTAAAAGAGATCTCAATAACTGCAAAGAAACAATTCTATTTTAGGGAATCTGTAAAATAACCCAACAGTGAAAATGAGCAGTCACCACTGGAATGGTCTCCACTTTCCTCAAGGGGACACATTCCAAGAGGGCCAGTGAGTGTGTGAAACTGTGGATAGTAACAAGTATTACTGATTTCCTATACACTTTCACAAAGATACCTATGACATAGTTTAATTTATAAATTAACACTGTTAATTACTCAGTTACTTATTCATTGTTGGGACAGAATACCAGACATCCACAACTGAAGAGAGGAAAGATCTATTTCAGCTCACAGTTTCAGAAGGTCTTACACAATGCATTCACAGGCAGTCAGCAATGGCTGAAGCTTAGCTGGAGAAAAACTGTTCAGGAACAGTGAGTAGACAGATGCCTAGAGAGTAAAGTGAAGGCAGGAGCTTTCCCAGGAAAGGCTGTGACAATGACTCTTCCTCCTCTCTTTACTTAATTCAAGCTGCCAGTTGGACCACCCACAGCCAAGATAGGTGACCCTCCCTCACTTCCTGTCCCCCAAGTCAATAATACATCTGAAAGCTATACTCAGTCTCCCGGTCCCATGCAATCTCAACAAGTTGGCATAATCTCTCCGGGTCAAGACTCAAGCATCCACCCCTTCCAGTCAGGTCTTCTCTCACGGCTCTACAGATACATCCAAATGCATGAGGCTTTTAGGAGACACTCTAGATTCAAAGTATAACAGGCACAATAAGAATTTTAACAAAAAGAAGAAAACAACTGTGAGTATATACTGTAATAAAATTGCCTGGAAAACTCTATTTTCTCTTTAGGACTATTATTAAGCAAAATAAATATTACTTTATAAGTACTATATCATCACAGCTGATCTGATAATCAGATATTTCTAAGTAACTAATGGGTGAGGAGTGAATAGAGCCCAGAAGGTATAATTTATATGCTGGGAATACAACGTAGGTTTCTGTAAGATTGCATCATGGTGCTCAGGATGATGTCCAATTTAAAAAATTTTAGTTTATTCTAAATTTATTTCAAGATATTTCCATTTAATACTTTTTAACTCTAGGCAATTTACACTAAGAAAAGTGAAACTACAGAAAAAGGTGTGTGGAGGTGGTTGCTTCCATACTGTGAGATAAAGGAATTGAAAGCCATTCCATGTACCCAACCATGCCCATCCAAGTGGGTCCATATATCCCAATATGCAACAGAGGCCAGATTTTTACTGGAGAGTCCTCCTTTTTCACAGAATAAGTGGAAAGTTTAGGACTCAGGCTTCTGAAATATCAAGGCAGTGCTCTTTCTCAGATACCACTATCCTTAAATTAGATACTCATCCCAACATTCTTCTCCCTACATATCCCAACTAAGGCAGAATTGGAGAACATCAAAATTTGCCAAATGATTTCTGCTGGGATGGTGACATTTATCTGATGCCTGACTTACCGAAAATTATTCATATGTCTCTCCAGCTATTTCTAAACATCTTGATGTAAAAAATGTCTTTAGTAAGTTAAGTAACTTCTGATATCACCTTTCTCACAAACAACTACTGTAAAACCTGAGTCAAACCACTCTAAGATGGAACTAACACGCTCTTCTAGCTTCACAGACTATCTGTTCAATACTGCCTCTTCTTACCTGCAAGACTTTTATCTGTGCTTTCATCTACCCATAGCTGAATGTATAAAGCTCAAGATGAAAAAGCAGAAATTTCCAGAAATAAACTCACAACATTAACAGTCAATGCATCTTGACTACAGTGGTAAAATATCATCACACCATCCCACTCCATGCACTCAATCTATCCACGTTGTATATGCCATCTGCCCATTTGTCGCCTAGTGGTCATCTCAGTTATCAGACCAGCTACTGAGATACTGCAGTGCTCATATGCAAGTCATCCCTCATGACATAGAGCCACACATCCACCTGGCTTCATGTCACTGTGGAAGTTTTACACCATCTCACACCACCACTAAAAGAGAGATGAGAACCAAACAATGAGATGTTTTATATGAGAGAAAAAACATATTCACATACTTTTTGTTACAGTACTTATACCAGTCTTCTATGTAATTAATGATTTCTCTTGTTAATTTATTATTATTCCTGATAAATAATTATCATATCTATTAATATCTTATCCTATGTATGCATGTATAGGGAAAAAAGCATGGTATGTATAGGTCTCAGTACTATCTGGTTTCAGGAACCCAATGGCTGTCCTAAAACATATTTCCCACAAGAAGGTAAAACTATTGTACAAGTTTAGAAAAAGTTATAGATCTGATTTTAAAAATAGAACTATATATCCAGAAAAGCAAAACTTAAGCCCCTTCATTTATCCCTTACACTTACAGTGAAATTCATTTTAAGTGGAATTTTCTATTACCTACATTTCATGTATTTTTCTAAGAAAGCAGTGAGCTCAGAGAAATCTTCTATGTGACAACATTTTTCAAAGTACTAAGCCATCATACCAAAGTATGGAATTATTACTCTTACACTAAAGCTAAAGAGAGTTCAAAATCTCTAGTGGGCAACAAAGTATAATTTCTTTCCATATTGTTTCCCTGCAGCTCTTTCTCAGGCCCACCCCAGATGTCTGTTTATTCTATTGATACTTAATCCATCTTTCTTCATGTCTTCTTAACCTTATAGAAATAGATAATAGAATCATAGAATGAATGATCTGAAAAGGATCTCCTAATTTATCTCTCTGAATCACACAAGAGAATACTAAGAATATCTGTGGCCATAAGCACAAGTGCCTCTCAGGCTGATATAGACAGTGGTCATAAATAAAGAAGTCAGTTGGATGACAAGAGTCTCTTGGATCTAATAAAACCAATGGCACAAACAAGACAACAAGCAGAAGCAAAGGGGCAGGTTCAGTGAGGGGGTCCACGGGGATGGGTACTGTGGACACCAGAAAAATACCACCCACCTAAAAACTGCAGGCCCCGGTTGCACATATGTGGGAACTCAGGCCCACTGCTCTCAGCTAAAAAGCTGAAATAAAAATCTTTTCATGATATCTCTTGACTTTCACTTAGTTACATTAGCTTTTGAACACTCAAAAATATAAAACAAATGTAACTTCTGCAGGCATGTTTTAGTCTACAAAGACTTAGTTCATGACCTCTCAGCTTGATCACACAATCCTGTTCTTCTCTGTTCTGTTTGTTGTTGAAGAGTCTGTGGGGCAAGATCTTAAGCCCACTCAGTGGTACTTCCTTCCTGCTCAGTGGCCCAAGTAACATGAGCAATCTTTAAGAAACACCTGCAGGACAGGCATAGAGCACAGCTGCACATCTTCAGACGAGCTGTAAGCCCAAAATTTGTAGCTGCTCATTCCCCCTGCTATTCCTCCTTGGTCACAGCATGTTCTACAGCAGACTTCTTTTCTTTTTAATCTCTTCAGAATATCTATAAAATTAGGTATCAGGTCCAACTTCCCATGGTGCTCATGAGAGATGGTGCCACACATGTGCAGAAATTCTCAAGCTAAATCAAATCCCTGACTATTAAAGTGATTATGTCAATTTGTAGCTATTAGAAAACATAGCCAAAGTAAAGTTTTTAGGTCTATGTGAGTGATTTGTGAGCCAGCGAATGACGGAAGAACACCAACCCCAGATGTTGGAGGCTCTACTGGGGAGCTCAGTGTATAAAAGAAATGACTCTCCCCAGCTGCCTGACAGTCCCAGACAGGTCTTCCACCGCATGGCTAAGCAGCCATTGGACCCTCCAGTTCTCACACATGCACGCTGCCATCTTGCACTATCCTCTCTCCTCAGACTTGTAAGACCTCCAAATACATCCCTTTTTATAGTTTCTGTCAATTTTGCCTCTTGTGGAACCCAAACTAATACAGTCCCCAAGATCAGACTCACAGAGCAAGCATCTGTAGTTGCAGGAGACAGCACAGCACGGTCCACACAATACTGAAAAGCATCTGAGCTGCACAGAGACAAATAAGGCAAGTTGAGGAAAGACGCCTCTACAAGAGGTTTATGTTCAATTTTAGGTCAGTAGCCACCAGAATATGCAGCTCTCAGAAGTCTTCCTGGATCCAGCTGGTAAAAATTTTTGGAGTGAAGCCTCCTCTGAGAGCAATGATTGCAGTGACAACTGATAGCTTCACACACAATGCACCTACATTAGCTGTGTTTCTAATGGTAAAAACTGCAGCAGCTGCCAGCAGAAAACTTCTTCCCAGTCCTACCCAGATTTATAATGTAATGTCATTAATTCTCTTTTGTAGATGTACCACTCTATTTAGAAGCCAAGGCTGGTGCTGCCCAAGTAGTTTCCTGCTGCATGGAATTTAAAGAACATCTTCTTTCTTCCTCTGTAAAACATCAAGGCTTCTAGACAGCAAGAACATTTCTCTTTAGGTTACAGCAGAAACTCAGGACAACACTGTACGCACCCCTCTCTAGGTAAACAGAAAAATCTACAACTTTATAAAATCCATTCAACTCTTTATGTCCATTATGTGCCTGATTTGCATGTGCACAAGGACATTTTGCAATTTAAAATGTGAATAAAATGCTACAGCCCACGCTCATACTATTTTAAATTTCCTTTTAGAATTTGATGCAGGAAGGTTGTTCTTTGGAAGTCTGCTGCTAAGGGTATACTCGCTACAAATGGATTACAGGAAGCAGACACCCAGCAACAGTACCTATTAATGTTGACTCCTTCAATTCCATGAATATCTGAACGCATTTTTCCATAAGAAAATCAGATTCCAAATTACCTTTCCTTTGGTTTGTACCATTTAGTTTTTCTTCTCTTATTTATTATTGTTTTTACACCTTTATATTGTTTGGTTTATTCTTCGGTGAGTTCTCCCAAGTTTCGTATGGTTGTCAAAATCCATGCTTGACATATTGTTGGGCTAACAGTCATTCTACAGCATGACAAATAGGCAGCTCTTTCTCCTGTCACATAACAATAGATTTGCTAAAATCAGACTTTTTTTAAAGCAGCATCAAAAGTATACCATCAGCCTCCGTGTTGGCTTAGGGTAGAATTTTGTCTGTAAGATGGACTTTAGATCAGCCCCTACTGCAAAAATGCTATCACTCTCAGAAAACAAAATAGGGAGTAAGGAACACCATACAGAAATAAGCTCTCGGCATAGAAATAAAAACAATGTTCTAATATTAAATAGAAAACAAAATGATACAATCAGGAAAGAGCTCAGTGAAGCCATTACACTGCTTATTGCCATTTGAAGGCACAATGATTGAAGTTATTGTCTTAATGTGAAATTACTAAATAATGCATCCCATAAAAGAAAGACATTGCATCGGCCATAAAATGTGTGTAACTGCAACAGAGTTCATACTTATTTAATGACACTTTAGAATTGTATGGTAATTAAAATGAAGTAGGAATTTTTTAAAGCCAAATTCAAACATACCAGTATATAAATTGAAACATTTTCTTTGTTTTGCAAGCACAGAAAAAAAGTAAGTTTCACACTGAGGTGGGGTATTTTTGGATTTTTTCTTCCTCTTTCAGTCCACTGGGAACAGCCCAATTTTGACTCCTCAGTATTTCCACTTGTAATTGCTAGGAGGGTTCATTATCAGCTGTCTAAAGTGCAATACATCAACCCTGGAAAGCTGAGTAACAAAAGACGCTCTCACATCTGACGGGCTGCTGTGCTAAATACATCTTAATTTGTGCTGCATCTGCTGTTTTCTAATTTGTTTGTCATGCTGTGAATGCTGCAGACTTTGTTAAAGCACTTCCTGGTTGTTTTCTTTAAAACTGCATTAATACTTCATTTTAAAAAGTAGGTCTCTTCCATCATTGTTCACCTGACTTCAAATGTTATAAGTAATTCTACTATGCACCTATATGCATTAGAAAAAATGTGCATTTGAATATGTACATGTATATTTCTATAAATGCACACATATTTGCACTTTTACCAAGCCAAACATTCAGTTTAATCATACAGAGCAAAACAAAATTTTTTAAGCCAGAACCGGATGCACAAAGTGACAAACATGTCAGTCTCATGATTCTGGCATGGATAGAATTGCTTCAAGTCACTGGGCTCTGACTTTGGTGCCCTCGTTGTGTCAGAAATGTCAAGAGGGCTGGCGCTCTCAGTTCAGACCCTACTACGACGCAGTTCAAGTGAGAAACAAGCATATGTGATGTATCACAATCTAGGATAAATTAGTCTCAATATTACAGAAGTTTAAATGAAGTTAAAAAAACAAACATGACCAACTCAAGTCATGCCTCCCGTGTTTTGGGTTTTTTTTTTTCTGTTTTTTGTTTGTTTTGTTTTATTTGTTTTGCAAAACACTTCAAAGATGGTGAAGTCATCCATATCCTGGGCACATGACCTGTGCTGTCACGTGACACTGTGCTTAGGTGGACCCAGAGTTGAAATTAATATTCTGCCATTATTGTCTACAAGTTTTAATAATTTAGAATTGATCAAGTGGCTCTGCATTTCTATTTGCTAGTCTTGGCTGCCGACCCATTTAAGGACACCAGTGGAATAGCAGGTGGATTTATTTCATATGATTTCAGTCAGTCTCTTTTATCTTTAAGATGACAAAAATAAAACTTACCCCCTAAAGTATAGAAATAATAAAAAGAAGAAGGTGTAGAGAAGGGGAGATAAGGGAAGGAAGGCAAATACTATTATTTTGTATTAATGTAATTTTTGGGGGGAGGGACAAAGGAGAGTGAGAAAGTCCTTGTCACCTTGACAAGATCCGTAGGTGCACAGAATGCTCAACTTCATTGTAAACCTTAAATTTTACACTTATACGTATCAATAAAATGGGAAAAAAAGAAAAAAATGAGAGAATAAAGGCAGCCAAACGTAGGTGATATTTATTATTTCCGAACCAAGGCTTTTTTGAATACAAGTGACTGCAAGAAATATGTCTTTCGTCATAGATTTTGGAATTGTTAAGAAGAAAAGTGACACCCAAAGATACTGTAGAGTCTGAAAAAAGCTAAGTTAAATATATTTCAGGTTTTTTCTTACAATTGTCTATCACCTGTTGCTGGACACATGTGTGCTCTCCTCTCCCCCCACCAGAAGTCATTTAAGAAAACCTCAATTTAAAAAAAGAAATTTTAAAAACAGGGAATTAGAGCAAAGAAATAGGCTGACCATTGGTGAATGCTGACCTAGAAGCCAGGAGCCCCGTGCATGGTAGGAAAGTACTCACACCCTGGTGCCTGCTGCCTTGCACTTCATGGACACTGAGGCCTTGGGCCAGCCTCATTTACATAATGCCAATCAGTCTTTCAGGTGAGGATCTCCTAAGGACATGCAGAAGATTACTAAGGCAGGAGTTATGACTGGTGAAGTCACAGACAAATCAGGCCTTCCTTTAAGTAGTATGTTGAATCAATAAGGCATACTGTTCAACTAGGGCTGAGAAAAACACCTCATAAAGTAACAGCATTTGTAAAGGTTAATCAATTCAGCTAATTGTAAATGCTCTCAATTGTCAGTCCCTAAGTAGTCCCTTTTCTTTGTAGCTAGTAATTCACTGTGGGATGCAGCAGCTCCAAAGCAGGAAGCAGCGAAGGAGGAGAAAGCAGTCAAATTTCTCATTACTCAGGGCATGTTGTGCTCTGTTGGTGTCTGTAAATGTCAATAGATGTACCACAGGGAGATAGCCTTTTTTTTCCTACTAGCACTACTTTGCCTCCCTTCATTATACACAAAACAAAATAAAGAGCCTAATTATCTTGGGTCCAGGCAGATGGAAAGGAAATCAGGGTATCGATCTTTGGGCTGATCGCTTAAGGCAATGGATCTGACTAATAAGCTGTGGAGGTAATGAATGGTTTTTCACTGAGTAGGGAGAAAGCAATGTCTTCTTCATGGTCCAGAATTCTCAGGTAAAAGGACATTGCTTCTGCCCTTGCTTTCCCTGCCAGCTTTTCCTCAATAAGTACAAAACTATTGTAAAAAAGTTTTTTGTTTGGTTGGTTGGTTGGTTAGTTTGTTGGGTTTAGTTTGGGCATTTTCTTTGGTTTTGGGTTCTTCATGAGTTATCTGTGGATATTGGAGAGGTATCAATCATACAAGGCAGAAGAACGCTAAGATAATTCTAGTTTTAAAAATTATTTTTACCCATTTTATTGATATGTATATATGTAATACATAATGTTTACATTCAACTTGAGTATTTTGTACACACATATATCCCAGCAAGATTGCGAATTCTTCCCTTCCCCCTTTCCCAGGCGCCCACACCCACCTCTTCCCCACTAGTTCTCATTATTACCACATTTAGTTTTATGAAATGACTGTGATCTGGGTTTCTCATATTAAAGAAACCATTCGATACTTAACCTTCTGCATCTGACTCACTTCATTGAGCATGATGGTCTTAAGTTGCATCCATCTACTCACAAAAGCCTCAAAACTATTTGTCTTTATAGATGAGTAGTACTCCATTGTATATAAATACCACAATTTAGGTGTCATTGGTCTGTTGATGAGTATTTTGGTGTCTTCCACATTTTAGCTATTGCTAGTTATGCTACTATGAACATGGGTATACATGTACCTCTGTTATGTGGGGGGTGGGGGGTTAACTCTTTTGGGAAAACTCCCAGAAGAGGTGCTGCTGAATCAAAGGGGATATTTATTTCCAATCTTTTGAGAAACTTCCATACTGCTTTCCATAGTGGTTATACCAGTTTACATTCTCACCAGGAGTGCACGACGGTTCCTTTTTCCTCACAGCCTCACCAGCACTGATTGCTCTTTGAGTTCTTGACATATTCCATTGTCTCGGGTTAGATGGAATCTTAGTGATGTTTGATTTTCATTTCTCTAATAGCCAAGTATGTTGTATTTTCTGGGCATTTGACCTTCTTCATCTGAGAAATGCCTCTTCATTTTGGTTGCCCATTTTTAATTGGGTCTTTGATTTTGAGAGGTCTGTTTATCTTCAGTTCCTTGTATGTTCTACTTACTAGCCTCCTATCTGAGGAAGAGCTGGTAAATTATTCCCCCATCCAGTAAGTTCTCTCTTTACTCTACTGATAATTTCCTTAGCCATGCAGAAAATTTTTAGCTTAAAATCATCCCATTTATTAATTCTGAGGTCTATTTCTTTTGCTTTGGGTGTCTTATTAAGAAAGGTCTTGCTTTGTCTTTTAGATTTTTGCATAATTTGTCTTCCAGAAGGTTCAATGTTTCAGTTTTAATATGTAGGTCTTTGATTCACCTTGATTTGGTTTTAATGCATGGTGCAAGTGCATGTCTAGATTCATTCTTCTGCAAGTAGATATCCAGTTTTCCCAGCACCACTTGTTGAAGAGGCTAACCTTTTCCCAGTGTAACCTTTTGGCTCCTTTATCAAAGATCAGGTAGCTAAGAGTATTTGAGTTTGTCTTTGCATCTTCACGGGGCAACCTGTCTTTTTTGTGCCAGTACCATATATTTTTTATAACTTTTGCTTTTTATATAACTTGATTTCTGGAATCATAATGCTACTGGCTGTTGTCTTGTTACTCTGGATTGCTTTGGCTGTTCTAGGTCTTTTTTGGTCCATATGAATTTAAAGACTGACTGCTGATTATTATGGTGGTATATCTGTTATATCCTGCCATGGCTATAATGTTTCAGTATTAATTGCTTGACCTACTCTATTGATCATTCATTCTCCTGTTTCTATTGCTTCCTTTTCTCTGGAATATTTGGAGCAGTTGATCTCCCTTTCTGCAAGATTGCTTTGACTAGTTTTTTTCCCCAATTTTATTGATATGTACCTGTGCAGCATTTAAGGTTTACAATGGAGTTGAGCATTTTGTGCACATACTTTCCTTATCCAAGTGACAAGGGCTTTCCCGTTCTCCCTTTGTCCCTCCCCCTACCCTCCCTTCCCTCCCTTCACCCCCCCCCCATCCCCTTCTTTCCCTTTGTCTTTCGTTTAAAGTTCCATGAGATGGTTGTGGTCTGGGTCTCTCATATCAGAGAGACCATCCAATGTTTCACCTTCTGCTTCTGACTCACTTCACTAAGCATGATATTCTCAAGATTCTTCCATTTGTCTGTGAAAACCTCCACGCTGCTTTGATTAGTTTTTGCAATGTTGGACAAGTAGATGTGAGTTTCTTTAGGTTTTCTTTATTATGGAAAAAATTTCACTTCCTCTATTTTGAGAGATAATTTTCCTGGATATAGCCATCTAGGTTGGCATTTATGATCTCTCAGTACTTGGATAATGTCACTCCATGATTTCCTTGCCTTTAGGGTTTGTGTTGAGAAATCTGTAGTTATCCTGATGGGCTTATCTTTGTAAATCATCCTTAGTTTTTCTCTTATAACTTTTAATATTCTCTCTCTGTGTTAGTTCTCTAAGATTTTAATCATGATATGTCACAAAAATGTTCTCTTCTGATCAAAGTTGTTTGGAGTTTTATATGCCTACAGTAGTTCAATGTTTTTTTTTCCTTAGATTTGGAAATTTTTCTTCCATAATTTCATTGAATATGTCCTTTAAACCTTGTGTTTTATTCTTAGTTTGCTCCTGCACTCCTACAATTCTAAGGTTGTTGTTCTTTGAGTCATCCATCAACTATCTTAATCAGTCTCTTTCTTGTTTTTTTTATTTTACAGTTTTCATTGATGGTGTGTTCCAGATTATTAACTTTATCTTCAAGATCTGATAATATAACCTCAAAGTGTTCAAGCTGATTGCTTATTTTTCCCATGAGTTTCTTAGAGTTCAGTTTTTATTGTTTCTATATCTCTGCCGAATTCTTTCCTAATTTCTTGACCTACCTTCATTATCTATTTGTTTTTTCTTTATATTCCTTGAATTTCTTATTAATAGCTGTTATTACTCCTTGCATGTCTGCTTTGAGCTCTCTGTACATCTCTTTTATATCGTGTGTGAACTTCTGGACCCAGTAATTACCATCTTTATCATCTTTGCTACTTGTGGTTTCTGCTACTTTTGGGATCCCTAATATCAGTTTCTGGAATGTTAGGCCTTTTGTAGGTGATTTATTATCTGTTTCCTCATTGTTCTATTACAGTGAGTTGAATGTTGAGTGTTACTGATGAAGTCCATCTCTATTCAGGAGACACTATTATTAGACTATTTCAGCTTTAAGTGTTAGTTGAGTTTGTTCAGGTTCTATAGTTTAATAGATGTTTTCAGTTTATTTAGCTATTAATTTTGAAGGTATTCTCAATGTCCAGCCTTGTTTCAAGAACTGAATCTCTTCTGCTCTTTGGTTAAGGAGGTACAGAATACAGAGCTATATATGGTCCATGGACAAAATACTTGCAAGCCTATCTTGGATATGGGGATTGTTCACAATGTCAACATCACACTTTAAATAAAGGTTTACATTTACAGTACTATATAAAATTAACAACTCATTGGTAGAGCCTAGTAGGTAATTTAATATTGCAATTATTCTCAATGTTAATACATGCAATATGCCTTCATTTTATATTTGCGCTAACCTTCTATAGTGTTGTCGAAATATTCTGTTAATATCACTAGTATAACACAGACTTTCATATAGTCATACTCTATATTATAGATCTAGGCTAACCCAAAACACTAAAGGTTGTCCACTATTACTGGGTTCATCTTCTATACCGTTTCTATTAATATGAAGTATATTTGTATCTATTTTTTACTTATTTCCTACTAATTATATATTTAGGCTAAGTAAATATCAATATATGCACCCAATCCCCATTAACCTTTTAATTATGAACTAAACTACTATGCGTGGTTTCTATAACTACTCTTGATAACCTATTGAAGGAATTTGTTCACAATGCCACTATATTTTTGATAAAATATATACACAAAATTACATTACTAATTTATTTACTAGCTATATAGTATACCTGTAATCAGTCTTAAGTAGTCTATCTATATGGTTGCTAATTATTCATACTTAACAGTTGTATTTACAGAGGATGTTGGAGTGTGGGGAAAAACTGCAAATAGAGATTAGCTTTAGGTATAAAATAAAAAGCAGAGGAGTATTGATATGGTAGTGGACAGCCCATCAGTATTCGTACTCTTGACAGAAAGTAACAGGGAAGAGCACTTGAAACAAGATTCAGATGAGTTGGAGAGAGTTGAGAGTGGGTAGAGAGAGGTTATCTTTCAGATCTGCAAAACAATTTATGATACGGGGCCTAGAGAGTTAATACAGAGAAGAAGGGATTCAGTAACTATCTCGTATAGAGATAAAATAAGTTGGAAGAAAAGTAGAGGAAAGAAAACATAAAGACAGAAGAAAAAAGAAAAAGAACAAAGGAAGAGTTTATTAAAAAGATAAAAAGAAAAGAGAACAAACAAACAACAAAAACAACAAAAAAAGGAAACTTAATCAGTTACAGAAAAGGGAAGAAACTAAACCTAAAAAGACAAATCACAAACCAAAACACAATCTCACAACATATTGGAGAAAAAGAAAAAACTATATATACATATAAAACAATAGTCCACTGTCTTAGTTGGATGTAAGGTTTTCAGGCACTGGGCCTGGCAGTCTGATAGTGTTCTATTCAGCTACTGCTCCGGGAATTTCCACATTACCTCTGTGTTGTTTCTAGGCTTTCCCAGTACCCTTTAGATGGCTGAGTCAGGGCCTAGGATCATGTCAGGTAGAGTGCTGGTGTGACAGGCAATGGTGGAGGTCATGGAGACTCAGGGCATAGATCCATGCTGCATGATTGCAGCAGGTGAGGAGACCCTGGCCTAAGTACAAGACATGCAATTGGCAGCAGGTGGAAAGATCCAGACCTAGGTCCTTGGCCAGCGGCAGTGGTGGCCAGGAGACTCAGGCCTAGGTCTGCGGAGAGTGATGGCAATCTCAAGGAATATTTATATAAGCCAAAATTAGAGGTAAGAGGAGAAGAACTATTTCAAAGGGTTTCTGTACATCGGTAATGCTTATAGCAATGTATGTAATTGTAACTTGTATTCATTCATTTATTATACCTTAGAATCCAAAGATATATATAAAATTTCCCGCTTTGTAACATTAAGTGTTGAAATACACAATTTCCCTTTACTTCACTTGCACATCAGCAAAGTTAATGTCCTTTCTTCCACAGACTATGGGGGATTAGTAAAATTTGAAAACGTACAAAGGATCCTAATACATCATAAAGTCTAAGCTTTCAAGGACTTGACAAAAGAGCATTCTTATGTTTTATGTATCTCAGTTTACTGCTATTAATCACAGACATTGTACAATCTAACTAAATCTATCAGAGTCCTTGTGTGCCTGTCAAGCAGTTTGATATTGCAGTTACATTAAGAAGTGTAGTCAAACAAACCAAACAACTTGGTCAAAGCATACAGTCTTGTTAACCACATCAAAAAGAAAAATAACGTAGAGAAACAAGAGGGAGCTGAAAGCTTAAATCTCACAAGATATTTTATCCTTCAAATATGTGAGATAATGTTAGATCTATGTAGGAAGACTGTTTAAAATCAAATTGACTGGTGAATTGTAATAATAAATATGAACATTCAGAAAATAAAATCTTAATACTCCTGTGCAGAGAACAGAAACACTAGTCATGAGAGAAATTCTGTTCTTTGTGAAAACAATGTCACTCATCTACAAGTATACTTAAAAACATGATACATTTATTTTTGCAAAGTGAGAAAATAACTAGGAATGTCCAGGAATGACCTCAACCACCTTACCCGTTGAAAAAACTCATAGGAAAGCCCTCCTCAAAATAAATTCTCTTTCCGTCCCTCCAGCATCCCTCCTCCTTTTCCTAAAATATATCTCATTCATATAGCAAGACCATTGTCTCATAGTTTCAAGAGAGATGTATCAATGCTTTTGAAGATGCTAAGAAGTGAGAGAGAAGTCCTTTATTATTTTCATTTTTTTAAAGGAGTTGATGCCCCTGCTTTATTTCAACCACACATCATACAAGTCATGAGCAAAGTTAACAAAGTAAACATCTCTAGGACTTATTTTATTTCATTTATTGATTGTGCCAGAACACTTGGTACCTTCATCCTCATATATATTCATTCAGAGCTTTTATACATAATGTAATTTTCTTTCCAGAGGATAAATTTTTATATCAGTTTAATAATTTTTGAAGTTGTCCTGGAGTATTGCTCAACTCACTTCTAAATTAAAGCACTTATTAAAAAACTTTGAAGCACTCTCACAATTTTAAATCACTGTGCACATAGCAATTTAAAATTATGGGAGCAGTTTTATAAGCACTTGAATTTGGAGGTGATCAGAGACCTGAAAATGTGCAATATAGAGTAATTTAAAATTATTAGAGTACTTCACATTTTTTATAAGCTCTTCATCTGGGAAGTGAGTGGGTTCCAACATCTGAGCTTATGCAGTGCAAACTGAAGTACTTCTCAGCCCTAGATGGCTCACTCTATTAAATCAAACTACTTTAATAATTTCAAAGTGATGTACAGTGGGCATGCTCAGATCACCAAATTTACTTTTAAATTAAAAATATTTTTCACTTTCAACCTACAAAAGATACTTACGTGATAAAGCAGCAATTTCTCCTTTTCATTTTAGACATCAAACAGCTCTGTTGCTATTTGAATAGTTTTCCCTTGGCAAAAACAAACACCAAAATATTAAAAATATTTGTTCTTTTCCATTAAAAACATCTTCATGCAACAACTGAGTTGGATTTGAAAATATTTCCATATTAAAGCAAACTTTAGCATATTGTTTTGGAATATAACACTTTCACACCTAAAACAACAGCAATCTAATATCTCAATTGTTCTTTTTTTAAACACTCTTTATTCTCTAAGGGCATCTTTTTCACTATCTGAGAAAAATAGCATCAGCTCTGTTACGTCTTCTGACGGCCACCATGGACCTAAGAGAAAGATGAGTTTCCAAGTAACACTCCTATTCTACCTTTGAGTTTAAAAAGGATACAACCCAACAAAGTATGATACAATCATACTAAATATATGCTCACGAAATGCACACTTGGCAAACACAACCCTCAGATCATTCTGGTTTTATGATATTTTTAAAATAGTAGACTCCATATAACAAAATTGCTATGTAGAATTCTGGTCTGGATTAAGTATTTCTACTCAAAAACGTGATTCTTCAATATAGCTCTCACACAGAACAACTCAACTTTTGTTATATTTACATGTATCAATTGTTGATACTTGCATCAGGGATGGATGCTTTGACAGCTTTCTCAATCCATTTAAGCATAAAGATAACTCAAATAATAGGAGAAACAACTAAAAAGTCTTGTGCAAGCTAGTGAAAATTGGTTTCTGTTTACTTCAAGTGTTGGGAGATTGCCTTTTCTCTTCTCTTTCTCCTCCCTAAAATCCTATTTAGCTGAGCTCTAACTAGAATCTTACTGAACTACTGGAGTAATGAGTCAGTACTTCTTTGTTCTTCGCTAATGCTTGAATTTTATCTAATAGGAGAATAGGTCCTACGAATATGTTTATAATGCACAAGTGATCTGGAGAAGTTCCCAGTAGCAATTTGCCACTGTAGAAAGTAGGCTCGCGCTGTTTGTTATGGTTCTCATCGGGGAAGAAGGCTACAAAGCACGCACGCGCTGCATGATTTCAGTGTCCTTCTGGTTATGATGTAACTGCCACAGCTACTTCATCTTTCACAACTGATGCTGCCTGCAAATTAAAGTCTCTTGGGTGGGAAAGGAGGGGAGAGGGCAATGTCTTTAAAGTGTTTCTTCTTGGAGGAAGCTCTTTCATTGAGAGAGATTCAAGGACATTCAGAAATCAAAGTAAGCTTATTTTGAAGGTTGCTACATTGACTTTTTTAAACTTCATTTCAAAGGCTAGGCACTGAATACTGAATATGAAATTGAGAAACATAACTCTATAGCTCTCTCCAGGATAATCATAGGATTCTGAAGTTCAGATTCCAAAGTCAGGGTATAAAGTACACCTATCGCCCAGATGGTCTGAATCTCAGCAGCAAGTAGCCAACGTTTTAACGACATGACAGTAATGTCATTTTACACATTCATATGTACACTGAAATCATGCATCCTTTATGAAAATGTTTATGAACTTAACCAAAGAAATACAACCTTAAGTTCTATTCTGACTGGTATAGCAAATACTTTAGAAGTTAAACAATACCTATTTCTCCACACAGCATTTTGAATTCAAGAGATTTGAATTGGTCTATACATAATGATTTAATTGACTTGATTTTCATGCTATTTCCAACAAAAAAAAATTCTGGAAAAGAGACCAAAAAGAAAAAAAATTAAAAAAGGTCTTCGCAAATGAAATGTGTAGTATTTATCTGACTCAAATAAATTAATCATTTGGGTATAATAATGTAAGAGTATATATAACTACCTAGGATATTCAGTGGTATAATGCAAAATCCTGTATATAGGAATGTCTGAAAAATAAATGATAATCAAGAAGTCAAAAAATCTTACATAAATACTCACTAACCTGAAAATATGAGGCAGGTGAATTAATGTATGTCTGAATTAATGGTAAAATTTGGATATAAAATATAGAAGGAATCACATGGGTATATCTGAGGATTCTTCTATGTAAAATAAATAAAAGATAGTTAAGGAAAGTGCCAATAGTTTTTCTGCCTTGCTTTATGGATTGACAGGAAGACTCTAAACAAAATTTTTACTTTTTGCTTCAATGAATAGGCAAAATGCAATCCAGGCAATTATGACACAATAGATTTGAAAATCAATGTGGATATTTCAAACTAAGTGGTTATTAGGTAGAAATCAAAAATATATTTGTAGGAATAATATTGAGGAAGCAACTTATATGGAAATATAATACTCAGACACTCTGTTATACAAACATAATGAGATATAAGCGTGGCACATAATGTGTCAATGCTTGTCCTCTGAATCTGTCATTGTATTTTACCACAGTGACCATTGACTTCAAGGTCCTATGTGAAGATTGAGAAAAATAATATTAGATGATGCCAGACTTTGATTCCCTTATGCATAGCATTGATTGTACTACTAAAACTAAGGAGAAAATTCCAGAGTAAATTGTTTGCACTGCAAAATCAATGTGCACTTTTGAGACAAAAATGTTTTTAATTTCTTTGTATTTTCCTGAAGCAATATCTATGGCTCATTCATATGAGTGAATTTAACATTATTTGATCTAAGAGCACTGCTGAATAAATAAAACTTTCATAAATACTGTACCATTTTAAGTAAATCTTTGCCTAATGATATGAAATGTCCGTTAATTTCTATTCCTGGCAGCATGAGTTAATCCACTTAGGGAGAAAACATGTTTTGTCAGACTGCGTGAGTCTGACAATTTTTTTGAACCAAACTAAATCTTTTGAGACTTGAGTTCCATTTGCTTTAGGAAAAAAAAGTGATTTTCTGGTTCAAAGAAAAAATGCTTAGAAACCATATTTGATGGCTCATAAGGGGTCTTATACATCAAATAGCTCTGAGAAAACAGTATTTTGATGAGTTAAGTGTAAATTAATTAGAAACATAGATTGCTTTCCCATGGATATCCACATGGATTTCAAAGTTGAGAAAAGAGTATTTGACAAAACATGTTTGGAGTTTTCATTACTCAAAAGCACAGCAAAGTAGTTCAAGATGTTCCTGTGAAACAAAATATTTGTTTTCTTCTAGTGATTTTTTTTCCTAACAAATATCTAATGAGTTTCTTTTAAAGAACTTTCAGGTATTTCATTTTGAGTTATCAAGTACATCTAAAGATAGTTCCCTGGAAAGAATCTGATTACATTATTATAAATTAATTCAGATCTTGTAGAGCTTATGAAAGAGGAAATAACTGTGAGATAAGCACTAAGATATGCTCACTGAAATCTATTTTATAACAAGAGTAAAGGCCATTTATGTAGGGGAGTACTGAGGGGTCGTGACTACAGATTCCTCCTGGGGCTGTGTTTCTATGAAGCTTCCCTGATAAGACTGGATTATAAGAACTTGGACCAAGAATCTAGCAATATGTCCTTCCAGTATCCAATTTACAAGGAGCTAAAAATGTTCAAAGAAATCAAAGTAAATGAATAACCATGAATATATATGCAGCAAGTAACTAAAAATACTACTTGAAGGTGTTACTATTAGCATACAGTTACTATAAATAGCTTGCCTATATAATGTTAAAAATTAATGCCATTAGAATTCTTATAAAAAGTATCTTCAGCCCTCCATTAAGATTGAGAAAGAAGGAAAGAGAGGGGATAGACCTTGCCAAAAGTATGCATTTCATGTATTTTGTTAAGTGAATTATTTTATCTCACTTTTCCAGTTGGCAAAATAAACAAATAAATAAATAAATAAAGTTAGGATGTCTCATTTAACATTGGGCTCCCAGAAGTAAATAATTAGATTTGAACAAGGTCTCTGATGTAAACACCAACACCATCAAGAAAGATAGATAGCCAAGCTCAACTATTGTTTAATTCTTACCCACATATGAATATCTATTATTTCTGACTTACTGTAAGGAGCTTTATTTTTTCTAATTTCTCTCTCAGGGTCCAGAGAAACTTAAACTTTGTGATTCAAGGCAGAATCTCACTCTACAGTCCAGGCTCATCCTTAACTCACTGTGTAGTTCAAGCTGGCCTCCAACTCAGGCAATTCTATGGCCCCAGCATCCTGAGTACTGGATTATAGGTTTGCACCACCACACCCAGCATATATAGAGCCAGGGAATCCAATATAGAGTCTTATGAATGTTAGGCAAGTACTTTAATCGCTGAGATGTGCCTTCAGCTTCATGAAAAACATAAACTTTTGAGAAATTCTAAAATTGACCATATATTAAAAATATGCAAGCTGGTATCAGGGTACACACCCATAATCTCAGCATTTTGGGAGGGTAAGGCAAGAGGATTCCAAGTTTAAACCCAATCTGGGTAACAAGCAAATTAGTGAAATCCTGTCTTCAAATACAGAGGAGGAGGTAGCTCATTGTGGTGTCACTAGGTTCAATCCCTAGTAGGCTCCCTCCCACGCCACACAAAAGCTGCAATTGTAGTATTAAATAACTGATAGGGCTGCAGTTGGACTGTTTGATACAAGTTAACCTTGGCGTTATTCAGGTGGAAAAAAAAAATCTTCTGAAAGACGTTTTTTTAAGTCTACCCTTTGAAGCTGATTTCATAGTACCATGTCTTTATTCGACATGTTTGGATTGCTGCATGCCCAGGACAACTTGGCTGCCTAGACATGTTTAAGACATAATATATGTTCTGTATGTCACAGGATGGCTACACATCTATTCTCTTTGCACTTCATAGTTCTCAAGTTCCAGTTTTGGTCATAGCAGATTCCAAAGAGGTAGCTGACAAAGAATGAACATTTGCTTTCCAGGGTCTTAGAGGCCATATGTGTTCAGGCAGACATACCCCGCTCTACAGCCTGCCCCAGCAAAATGAATCCAGAGACACACAGCCAGAGATTTGTTTTTTTTTTAAAGAAATGTTTGTTGATGATGATTACCCTTCTGTTGCATATGTATAAAGAAGCTTGTCATTTGTGATGGAAATACGGACATATGTTGAACAAAAGGTTTCTCGGGCTTCTCAATGTCTCATCCAACATCATTCCTTCCTTTTGCTAAAATGTTTTTTGTGTCCTCATCTACATTTAAAAGTTATATTGAGTTTCTACCCCTTAAGATAAAAAGGTTAGTTCCTCCAATTCCCAAATTGTTCATTGAAGTACTCTGTATTCGCTAAAATAATTTTGTTACAAAAAGGTAAGGTCAACAAACTTAAAAATACTGCAGAATAAGGACTATAATAATGAAACCCAAGGAATAAATCCTTCTTACAGAAAAAAATCCCAATCCTGAATGAAGACGATTACCTAAGTCAGTGGGTTCTCAAACTTCTAGATCTCAGAAACTCCTCACTTCTTAAAAATAACTAAGGACCCAAAATAATATTGTTTATGTGGGTCATATGTGTTGGTGTGTTCTATATTAGAAATTAAAAAGTAAGATATAGTTGGATATGTGCACAAATTTAATGAGAAGTATGACATTGTTTTGTGCTTTGCCACACATGGAATTTTGCAGAGAACAGCTACATCCTCATATCTGCTTCTGCACCCATTCTCCCGAAAAGCTACATGTCATGAAGCTCAGGAAAATGTCACCACAGAATCGGAGAAAAAGAATGCAAAAGGTAAATAAGATCTTAGCACAAATTTCACAAACGTTTAACCTAGCAAACATTCTACAAAAGTGTCTGAGACCCAGAGAAGAATCCAGACTGTATGAGAGCCGTACTGAACTGAAAAATGCATTCAATATCTCACATACTCTAACATATGTTGATATGCTACCTATAGATACTGACTGTTCAGCCTAACTAACCTGTGGCTGGTTTACATAATCGTAGAAGTGCAAACATGCTAAACTGCTTATTTCTTTCAGCTCTATGAAGTCTAGAATAGCCAGAATAGCAAAAGATAAATAGATCACATACTAAGTAGGGACTTCACAAGCTGCTTTCCTCACTGCCAATGCTAAATATTGCTTTCACATGTGGTACCATGGTATCCTAATAATGAGGAAGCCAAAGTGAACAGTACTCTGCTTTTAGATGGGAAAAGTACGCACAGAGAGGGTAAGTGTCTTATCCAAATGCCATAACTAATTTGTGACAGAGCTGGGACCGGCTCCATTCCCGTGCTGCTTTGAGCTTATCTCTAGGCCAACTGGCTCTGCCAAAACACATGGCTGGAAAATGAAAATCATTGCTGGGGTGTTGTATTGCCTGATTTGTTTCTTTACAAAATTCAGCCTGCCAAGTAGCTGCTTTGGTAAGTAGGTGGTTGGGGATTTGATATTATTTTGCTGAATGTTCTATTTTAATATTTTGAAAATGCTTACCTATACTCTCTGGCCTTAATTTTTCTTGCATACAAAGTGTACATCAAAATACATGAAGTATTCAGCAATGCAAATATACTAACTTATAAAAAAGATATAGCAGAATCTGCAATTAAAAAGAACACTAGTAGTTTTTTGGAAAGCAGAGGCAGCAACACTGGACAGTCTCTGATAGTACAGAGGATACTGCGCAATAAGCTCCTACACCATGTCCCCACACGAATCTGAAAGGCCTCATTAGATACTCACGTAGGTGAAAATCTTGTATGAAAATTTACCGATGCTGGATTGTACTTGTATTTAACGTACAAATATAAAATGTCTTTCCAGGGTTTTCATAGGCTTTGTTTTTTAAAAAAAAAAAAAATGCAACTATCACATAAAGCAAGACTATGCTTTATTTTGCTTAGAATTTTACCAAGATTTGGCCTGCTGAGTCAGAAAAACATGTAGTTCTATTGATGCTACAGCAGCCTGGATTCAGAGTTGTCATATCCACGGTGATGCTCTTCATTGAGGTAAGCACTGAACTACTCCAATAGACCCTCTAGTATAGCGACTCATAAGAACCTATATACATATGAAAATATTTGCCTGCAAATAATTTTCCACAATTCTTCTTTTGTGTTATAATTGAAATGTTCCATCAGCATTCTATGAATACATTTAGGTAAATATGTGGATTATATTACCTATCCTTTCCATTGTAGAATAGTAAAGAGGTAGTCCTAAATATGTGCATTTTAGCTAGTATTGTATCTGGTAAGATCAAGAAACAATGAATTAATTTTCTCAAAAACAAATTTTTTTTCTTTCTTTAAACCTTTAGATTCAGAGGCTGGAGGAATGCCACAGTGCTTAAAGTACTTGCCTAGCAAGTGCAAGGCCCTGAGTTCAATTCCCCAGCACCACTTAAACTCAGGTGTGGTGGCATATGCCTATAATTCTAGCACTGAGGAGGCTGAGGCAGGAGGATTCTCATGAGTCCAAGTCTAGCTTGGGCTACATAATGAGCTCAAAACCAGTCTAGGCTATAGAATGAGACCTGTCTCAAAAAATAAAACAAAATAAAATTTTGGAATCAGTATTAGTAGAAGTTTCTTAACTTTCATTCTTTTCTCAAAATTTATGGTCCCTCCATTTATGCTAATAAAACACTATGAAAATATCTTACAAATTATGTAAATACAAGGTTTGATATTTGGGGTATCCTTGGAAGAGGATGATCATATCTTGGGTTGATTTCAAAAGGAGTCACAAGAGATGTTCTTGCTTATCTAACTTAGGTAGCACCAAATTCCTCTGCAGGCAGAACCCACTACTGCTTCCCCTCACTGCCAACAGCACCACCGTGGGGACGGTTCTCTGCTTTCACTATCCTGCAGGGGAAAGATGTGACTCACAATACTAGGAATTAGAGGAGGGAAGCTGCAGCTTCTATGTTTACCCGGACCCTCTCCCTCTGAAATATCATTCCTTGCCATTTGTGCCACTGGTTCATAAATGAGAATTGTTTTTCTAACATGAAGAATGTTCGTTAAACATTGAAATCTTAGTGTCAATGGTGAGTGCTTGGCATTTAACAAAATTAGATAAAAATAATTGGTAGTTTTAAAATTCAATTGAAGTATTGATCATGATGTCCTATACAACAAATATTTAGGATGTTTATTTGCCACCTGTCCATAAAGTTCCTCCTTGGTTGCTTTCCCAAGCCATACACTTATATGCAGATGCACTTTTCATGCTTTCTATAGTCAAAGATACAGTGTTGAAATTTTTTAAGAAGACTTGTTTTTAGACAAAGTTTTGCTCTATAGTTCAGGCTGGTCTTGAACTCACTACATAACTCGGGCTGGGCTAGAAGTCACTGAAGCACTCCGGCCTCAGCCTCACTAGTGCTGAGATTCCAGGTGCATGCCACACTGCCCAGCCATGATATGACACGGGAGCCCTGAGCCTCAGGAGTCTCAGCAGCTTCAGGCTTTCGAGGCAGGCATTCTAGTCACTGAGCTACACCCTCGGGACCCACAAAATGACTTTATAATCATGCATGCTTTACCTTGTGTAGAATTTAATATTTAAAATGTTATGATTTAAACTTATAATTTAAATATACCATGTTTACATTTATTTAAATAAACTAAATCAATACAATTTTCAAAGTTGAGTATTATCTTCCTTGTATATGTTAGGGAAACACATACTGTGCTAAAAATAGCATTACTTTTTAGAATTTATTAGCTTTCCTGCAATGCTTTTTTTAACCAGCATACACCATTAGTTTAATATATGCCCTGTGCTGATAACATCAACTGATTTGTTTAATTTTGTGACCAAACGGCATACTCTACACCAAACCAAAATTTATAGTGCCTTTGAGACTTTGTGTTATACCAGATCTACGAAAAAAGTCTATGTGTGATAATCATTTAATACTTTTTTTCTCTGCAGCATAAAAATTATAAAATACAACTAATTGGACTATAATTTTAGTGTTTATAGTTAATAAACATTTCTAAAAATAAGAATGCTACTCCTCAAAATTTTCCATTTCAACTTATGTTAATATCTACCTTTTTACTAAACTACAATACATAATGTACTTTAGGTGTGAAAACACTTCTCAATCCATCTTTCTGTTCGCAAGCTCCAAATTTTAGAGGGCTAACTACTCTCACTGAGTACACTGGTTTCAATCTAGTCGGACATTTTTGACTGCTTTAGCTTCCTCAGCTTTAAAAGCATTTAATGGCATGTTAAAATATGTTTCTTAAAGCAAATGCACAAGAAAAACTTTAATTGTCAATGGATGAAAATTTCTCAATATATTGTAAAAAAAATTCTTGGTGGAGTAGTTTTAATCTTGCTTCTGGAACCTCTGAATTCTAGTCATAATAATGCTGCATTTACAACCTAGGCTCTTGGTCGTGACATTTTACATTTCTAGGTGTCTGTTTCTACACATATCATATATGATTATTAATAAAATATGATTATTACGATTATAAACTCTGCTTCACTCAGGTTTTTTGGTTGTTTTTGAGACAGGGTCTCACTCTGGTCCAGGCTGGTCCTGAACTCACTTCAGAGCCCATTCTGGCCTTGGACTCATGGCAATCCTCCTGTCTCAGCCTTCCGAGTGCTGGGATTACAGGCTTGTGCCACCACGCCCAGCTTATGTGGAATCAAACTAGGTAAACGTATGGGGAATCTAACTAGGGTACTTAGCGCTTATCAGGCAAGGGCTTTAACTGCTGAGCCATTCCTTCAGCCCCCACTCAAAGGTTTTGTGACATCAAATAAAAAGATTCAAGTAACTTATAAATCTTAATAAGAACAAAAGAAAAAAACAAAGTTCAAAGACTTTAATCTATTTTCTATTCCCTACAACTCTGTATCTACCTTTGTGTATTTCTAAATATTCAAAAGAGTACAAGGTTGAGTGGAACACTGGGAAATAAAGTCACACCAGCATGACTGCCAGCAGCTGATGAAAGAGAGTATGTCTGGCTCACCTGAACTCTGGACGTCTCAAAAAATTCAAACTCATTCCATTGGCCATATCAAAGCAGGGACATACAATAAAAATATAATCTACCAAGTCTATGATTTTGTTAAAATAATTCTCTTTTATTACTATTATTTAGAATAATCTGTTGGATATTGGAGGCAAAGTAGGTCTGTACCTGTACATAATACAAAGATTAATCACTAATTAATTACAGCTTTATTATTATAGATTAATAAATTATAGGTTTATAATTGTGCAAATAAGTCTCAAATATGGATAGCTTGCCCCAGGCTTTACCTAGATCCCCACACTAATGTTTTCTCTTGTGTGCAAATGCATATCAAATTAGTATGACTGAAATCAAACACATTCATTTGGTACTTAAACACATTGGTTAAACTTTTCCTCACACTTCATGTACATTTTTAAAATATTTATAAAATTCTTCTACAGAAATATATGTAATGTTTAAAAGTGAGTAAGGTAATCTGCATATATTTTTTAGACTCTTGGTATATGCCTAGGTTAAAATGTGAAAACATGTTTGTATTCAAACTGTCTCATAAACATCAAGCTTTAGCAAGGACAGTATAACTGTAAAAGAATGTACTAATATAATACTAGTTAACCACAAGTTATGTGCCAATATAAATTTCACATTTCAAAAAGAGAAAATAAAATGTTCTTTCTAATGACTGATGTGACATGCTTAACCCAAATCAACTTCACCCTTTACTTAGAGGAAGTCAGTGAGAAAAAGTTGGGCACCACATTTACAAAAGCCTAACAGTCAAACAAGGAGTGATGTAATCAGCACATGAGACCATTTCTATTCTCTTTTAAGGGCAGCAAGAGAGTAAGTCTGCAGTATAGAGTACAATGACATCATTGATTGATTCATTTTGAATATAAAATGAGAAGCTTAAATCTAATCCTCAAGCTAACAGGTAACAAGCACAGTTTCCTGAGAGAACAAGTCACGTGTTCCTAACAAGCAGCAGGAACAGTCAGATAAGCAGCAGACAGCCGTGAACACTGTAAAGAAGAAGAAAAATACACACGATCCATCTCCTCCAGTGGTCCAGGCACTGATCCACAATGGGAATGAATTTCATGTTCCCTTGTACATCAGAAACATGAGTGGGGAGATGCTTATCGTTTGTGTAAATCAAAATGGGAAGAAAGTGAACAAACATTTTGGTTTTTCTATCCCTGAGGACAAAAGTGAAAATTTTTCTGTGTTACTTGAGAAAGTAAAACAGAATAATATTCTTCAAGTAATAAAGCTGTTACAATTTATTTTGTAAAAGAATTATATCAGTTAAAGTTTTTTTGGGAGAAAATGACCAAAATCAAAGAGAAACTTACGAAAAACTGCATACACTTACCAGAAGCCATGAGGGCCATGAGCAATATCTCTTTCTTGACATGAGTAGTAATTTGCATTTTATAATTATTCATCTTGCTGTGAATTTATATTTTGCTAACTTTTATGTAAATAGGTTGTATTTTACAGTAGGTACGTAGGTAGGCAGGTAGATGGAAAGGTGGATAGTGGGATTCAGGCCAAAGCTTTCACAATGTGCTACATCTCAGCCCTTTTTTATTTTGAGACAGATCTTGCTAAGTTGCCCAGGCTCGGCTCAAACTTGCTATCACTTCGTGTCAGCCTCCTGAATCACCGGGATTATAAGGATGTATCACTGCACCCAGCCATAATTCTTTTATAGATTAGTTTGTATGTTACGACATAAGTCAATGATAAAATCTTAATTATTATCATTGAGTGGCTACATCTGCACTATTTCAAAATAGGCCTCAAATAGTTGATCTAGTGGAAGCATATGTCAAAAAGTATCTTAGCCTAATGTACAAAACATAATAAATTTAAATGGTTCACTAATTCTTAGTACCCTGAACACAAATATAAAAATAAACCCCTGCTAAAACTTTGCCTACTTCCTTTAAAGAAATCAGCCTTGAAAAACACAACGTATTCATAAAAGAATTACCGATAGTCTGCAGCAGATACCAGGATGGATGTACACCAGTGTAACTACTGTTTTGGGAAACAGAAAATAAAATACAGTCTAACCTACTACAGACTACTCTGACTTGTTTAACTTGCTACTGTGACTTGTTTGATTTAATCAAATGAGCTCCTTCCCACACAAAGGGCAACTCGCTCTCCTGTATGGAGCATGCTATCTACACGGTACCTCATATACCCATAAACACACTTGAGTTTTAAAAAAAACTGTAGTTGTTGCTAAAATAAAGGCTAATCTAATTTCTTTCAGATCACAATTCTGCAGTAATTGATCTAATACTTATAGCCACCAAGTAGGGAAAAATGCACAGAGCTACAGATTTTGGCCATTTATAGATCACATAAAATTATTCATTTAAATATTTTAGACATAACATACAGAATTACAGAAAGATTATGGGATGTTAGTGGGCACTAGGTGAGGCAGTGAAGTATACATTTGCTTATTATTAACTTTGCCATTTTTGATATAATTTCTAATAGAAAAAAGTGCAAAAACCAATGATAATTGAAGAGAATTTGGGTTCTGAAAAAATATAAGAAGTTGGAAATGGATTAAAGAGGGAAATATGAGCAGGGTGGTATTTTTTTCTCTCTTTCTTTTTTCAAGGGATCATTAACCTGCTTGGTCAGGGACCACTGGGTTGACCTTTCAGCTAAGGAAGCCATTCCATCCTGTAAAGTTCTGCATTCCAGGTAAGCTCCATTACTTTTATTACAAGAAATACATTAGTGAAGTCACACTAGTTGTTCTTACAGAAACCCTTAAATCTCAATAGCATGACACAAGTCTCAGTGTCTGAAGACAAGCTTATTTTTCTCTCATAAATTCCATTTTTCTCATTCAGCAATATTCTTAGCCCAGAGGTGATTCGGGGATCCACAATTCTGTAACCTAGAGGGAAAAAGTGAATCTCTAGCAAACACCTGTCAGCTCCACAGAAGAAATGTTTCAGAAAACCTTTAGTTTTACAGGGAAAATCAAGTCATAAGTACTCATACATCTGACTTCAAAGGATGCTTTCTTCTCATCCTATGATTGTCAAAATATGAAATTGCTAGAGAGATGCACTTTGAAACTTCCATGAACAATAAAATATTGAAGAGTTTAGAGCCAGTTCTATAGTCAGTGGGACACTCTATAAAATCATGGTAAAATTAAATAACAAAGAGAAAAATGTTAGTCACAGTTTTTATAGATCAGACAAATACTACATAGCAATTCAAGTTCAATTGCTATATTCAAAGAGACAAACATGGGACCAGATTTGGACTATCACTAAAAACGATATAAAGTTTAGCTAGGATACTTTAATGCTGATGCAACAGACAAATTTTTCACTATCTTTTGACTGCTTTTTTCCATCATATTTTTAGACTACTCTCGGTTGTTTCTTGTGATGGGTTCTAGTCCTCTGAGGGTGGGCAACCCTAGTTAGGAGTAATGACCAGAGTGGAAGACTAAGGTTTTCCCAGTAGTGTTATGAGAGGTGACACTGATGCTCAAAAAACTCAGACAAAGATTCAAATCATACTATTCTGAGGAATTGTAAGCATCCATATTTGTCTATAACATGATTCCTATAAAACTAAAAATGTCAAAAAATGTGTATCCAACATCAGGATAATATCTGCATTATCATACTTTGCCCAGACTTCAAGTTAGCATATATCATAAAAGGAATACCACCATATATTAGGGAGAAAATACCTTTCCGTACACTGTCCAAAAACTAAGGAAATTGGCTCTTATATTTAGTTTAACTTAAAATAATTGTTCATGTTTTTTTTTCTTTAGAAATAATTTACCTAATGTCAACTATGAGCCAGATAATGTTTGATCCTAGAGAGATAACACGTGGAAACAAAACTCCAAATGATACCTGTGCCTTCACTAAACTTGCATGGTAGTTCAGGAGACAGGTGAACAAACCTCCCCATGAGCACAGAAAGCAAACTGAATGAAGTCCTAGTAAGGAAAACACAAGGATCATGAAAAGATTCGGGTTCTGGGGGTAAGGAAGAACATTTTGAGGCTTCTGGTTTCAATACAAGCACAGAAGGAAATGTCAGGGCGATGTAGGAAGGGAAGGTAAAAGCAGAAAGCCACAGCTGGAACATAAAGAGAAAAATCACGAAATGATCTTAAATAAAACTAGCTTATCTGTCAGGATGCAGCTAACACAAGCCCTCATATGCCACTACAGATATTTCTTAACTTCAACTAAAACAAGGCGAGAGACTGATAATCATCAGACTTGAATCTTACCAAGCTCACTCTGATTCAGGACACACTCACATCAGAAGTGAGCAACATTTGAATAGACAGGAGAGACCACAAAAAGTTACTGTTTTCTTTCCACAGTTTTCCCTAGTTCTATTTCGTGAACACCTTTTCTAGTTCCAAATTACAAGGTGCTGAGAAAACACTGGCCAGCACCAATACCTGCCCACATCTTGGTGGAATTACCTACATTTCAGATTTTCAAAAAGAGGTGCAATCTTTCTGTAACTGCAAGGTCTGAAGGCATGGCCAACACAACAATGTTGGATCTTCTGTTAAGTGTTTGTGTAAACATGAAACATTATTCTAGGGAGTGGAAAAAAAGGAAATATTATTCTAGTTCCTAAGATTTCTCCCATTTCTCCTTGCTAGTATTATACCAACCATTATTAATATGCTGTGAAATGAGACATCTACAGCACTGATGTTGGAAAGCCTTTTAGTGGTAATCCTTTTGAATCCTTTCTTGTAATACTGGTGTACTTGTTGTACAAAACCAATGAAATCCACACCTATCCACCACTACAGACGAGTGGAGCCATTATTACAGCATTTCTCCCCAAAGTACCTTAGGCTTTAGATGATTAGAGCACAGTCTTAAGTTTTAAACTTCATGCCAACAATGTGGCTTTCAGTTGCACTGGACTGAGGACAAATTGTAGCATAATGTATGTTGACAGTTTAATAACATGGGTTACTGTCCTTGGTGTACTTTATGATGTAATACATCCTTAAAGGTGTCTCTAGAGAATTGTGCTATGATTTTCAAGGCACAGGAAAGTCAATAAACTAAAACAGTCTGAGTAAGATTCCTGCCTTCTGTGTACTTTGGACATTTTCCTAAAAAATAAATAGGTGCTGCCCAACTAAAATATTTTTCTGACATGACTTTTCTGTTTTTCTTTTCAAGTTAAAGACTGTAAGATTCAAATGATATAATTCTTATTAAATTATGCTTTAAAATATTAAAAGTCTCTTTTTATACAATAATTTTTCCAGGTCTCATAGATAAAGTTTATTTTTGTAAAAAAAAAATATATATAGTGGTTTCCACGAATCTAGTTAAATATTTAGATATTTTAAGCACACGTGTTTTGTACTGAGGCTTAAACATTTAGACTAATTATTTCTAATGTTTTGGCCACGGTGTAAATACTTGTAGTGTTAAATGGCTAACAGCATAAAACAAAATAGCAAGTCTTATGTGCAGAACTCATACAATTCCTTTTAGATTTTTCTTTTTTAAGATATTCTGAGTGAAACAAAAAGGTATGCTTTAGCTACATAAACATCATTAAATTAATGTGATCTTACAAACACAGATAATATTTTATATAACTTTGTTTTCTGTCTGTTGACATTCACATGACAATGAATACAAGTAATTATTCAAGTTCTCAATCACATTAAACCCATTATGACTCTAGCCTGTCACTTTAGTAATTCACAGACATGAAAACTCACTACAAAATTCTCAATTTTTTTATTCCTAATATCATCTTGCTAATAAAAGGGGCTGTATTTTATTACTTACTTCTAATGTGAACGTGGCATTATAGGAAATGCCTGTATATGACTATCTTCACCAAGCACGACTTTTTATTCATTTTCTTTTCAAAAAGCCACTTAACATGAGAACACAGGATGGTATAAGCAATTTTCCCATCCTAAAGGTAACAGTAACTTTTATTAAGTACTTCCAATTGTATTCTTTGTGTAATATTTTTAAAATATACTAATTTTCCCTTACTGCTGTAGCTAACCCCAAGATGCAGACTCTTTGTTATTTTCTCCATTTTATAGGTGAAGAAAGAGGGGCCAGAAAGCTATTCATCTAAAATCGCATAGGAAAAAAACTAGCAGGGCTAAGACTTCAACCCAGGCACTCAGCCGTCAGAATGTGGAAGGTTACTGCCTTTGTCCCTGGTCAGGCAATTGATTTGGATTTTAAATCAGCCCGTTGATGAAAAGTAATACAAGTGAACATGAGGAATCCTAAATGGATTCAGGTTTTGTTTATTATTTAAAAACCATGAAGCGCACTCATTTGGAAAAAAAATGTTGACATTAATTTCAAACTGTTCACCCAGGGTACAGCAGCACACTGTCCAAAACGACTCCAATTACTGCTCTTTAAAATCCTGTGCTGTTTCAACCATCTTCCCGTTATTATCAGTGCTACAGTTCCTAACGATCGTTGCCAAACTGTCTACGTGTTCAAAGCAAACATATATAAAACGAATACTCCAAGGTTCTCGAAGCCCATGCAAGCTGATAGCATGATCTAAAAAAAAAATAAATTGGAGTATTCAGAATGAGACTCAAATCAAGGGGAAAAGAAGTTATTGCCCTTGAGTTCTGGCACACATCAGAGCTTTTGGTTCCAATGCCTTTGTTTCTTCTTCTAATTTCTTGGCTCGGCATTCCCTCACTTTCCTCCTCCCAGGAGTCCACCAACCAGGCCTAGTTGGAAGAGATCCCAGTGGAGAGCAGAGGTCTGAGGATTATTGAAGTGGTTTTCCTTTTAATCACTTATAAAAACAGAGGCATAGCCAATCGCCAGCTAGTGATTTTCTCCAACTCACTGGGCCTCTAAATCCCCCTGAAGAAGCCAAAGTCAACCCTTTCCCAACAACGTGGTATTTTGAGTTTCACTCAGGTTTGAGAGCCCTAGTGTGCTGGGAAGGGGAGGGAGACAGGACAAAAATATTACTTGAACACATTAATAAAAAGGAGAGCAGTGCCACTAGGATGGCCAAGCACAGAGAATACGACTGCATCTCTCTTGTCCCTGCAAAGGCTCTGAAAATTCATTCTTGCTTTATTTCCCAGTCGATAAAGCTCAGCACACTGTGCATTTCTTCCTTTCATCACTTTTTGATTTTTCTTCTAGGGGGTTTGCAATCAGAAAGTGTTCACTGAAAGCTAAATTAGGAACAGAAGATGAAGCGATCAAGATAAATCTGATTGCACTGGTCTTTACCAAAACTTAATTAGCTAGCATTTAAGAAAGCATTACTCAGGCAACTGTAAGAAAGAAAACTCTGAACTAAATAGTAGGGAGGGTTAGAAGTTCATTGTCATTCTTTAACATCACAAATTGTGCCTATCCCTTCTCCTATAAAAAAAAAAAAATCCCAAAACTCTATTTATTGAGATAGAGGCAGATTTGATTTCATCTTTATCATATATTTGTAATATCTAAGACATTAGTACACACACATATACCTGAAACACCTCAATCCTAATTTTAAAAAGAAAGCAATCTGGAAACTCAAACTAAATATTTTCCAGTTTTCCCCCTCTCAGAAATACCAGCAGACTTAGTCAAGCGTAGGCTGAGCGCCAGCCACAACAAAATTACTCTAACCTCAAGATGTAGACGTTGGCTGTGTTCCTTCGAGGCTTGCTTCAAATGGTGTTAAAAGTAATGAACATGCACAGAGACCCTGCTGAATACAGTGAGGCTTGTGTTTATGCCTCATTGGAACACTGTGGACATTAGTGAATTTTTTCTAAATGTTCATATGCATGCAGTTTTCTCCTTGTGCACATGTACTAACTTACTTCTCAGCGTATTTGAGCCTCTTTTCCTTTCAGTTATCCACTCCTGGCATTCTCAACCTATCTGCCATTCTTCATGCCTTCCTCCCCAAACTTGCACTCTAACTAGATGCTTTTCTATTTCTTTCTAGGTGAGGTCCCTGATTTCTTGGAGAAGATGTTGGCTCAGGTTTCTCCTGAGGTGATCCTGAGGCATTTGAAAATTTTTAATATTCAGATATTAGTAAATATATATATATATATATATATATATATATATATATATATCACTTTATATATATTTTGGTATTCAATATTCAGAATTCACTCAACATGTTTGTTAATATATAAAATGAATATAAATATTATAAAGAATAAATATTTAAAACCCTGATGGGAATATTCATAATCTTTAAGAAGACTGGAGAAATATTTCATCCATAATCTAATGTTTTAAAATATACATATCAACTTGATAGAGTAAGAAAATGTGGAGTTAAAGAGAATCAGCGTTCTAAAATTTCTTATTCATTGAGACTTAGAATTTTTGTTTAATAAGGAAACTGATCATCACAGTTACAAATCTGTTGCTGGGAAACATTATTTGACCCCTACAACTTAAGAAAGGGAAGATTTGTTTTAGCTCACAGTTTCAGAAGGTCTTAGCTCTTTCAAGGGCAGCACAGAGAACACAATGGGGAATAGCTGCTCAGGGCATCATAGAGAGGGGATCCAGGGCCTCCAAAGAAGTTGGAACAAGGGTTTACCTTCTTCCAAGCCATACATCCAGTAATGCATCACATGTTCGCCCATAATCTGCCACACAATTCCTGACTAGGCGCCACCTACCAAAGTCCATAGCTAACTCACAACATTCAGACACATGGGGCTTTCGGGGAACATGCCACATCCTAAGCACAACACTGATGCAAGTCTTAAACTTGCTTAATGAAGAAACAAATCTAATAGTGCATCAGTAAACTACTGGTCTACTATTTCAACAGTTTTATTCACACCCGTATCTGATAGGAAGGCTGGAAATCGCATTATTTAAAATAGATTGTACAAAAGTAAGGCAATAAGAACTGCAAAATTCTAAAAGTCAAGAGCACGAAGACACACAAAACTTTCCTACTAGGCGACTCAAATCAATTGACTAGATCTTTTGATTGGAACTTGAAAATACCCACATCTACCTAAACTTCAACTCATAGCTAAATGACTCCCATGCAAAATAATATCTTCAATTGAAGAAGAGAAATGATTGGGAAATTCATGGTCATCACGTGGTTAAATCAGAAGACTACCTCCTAATAAGGCCTGACTGTAAATCTGTGATTTCACTGTATGTAGTGGTGACACACCAAATAAGGAAGTGATTGGATTACAATTATAGGAGCCATTGCAAAGCCCTAAATATGCAGTTGGCAGAGTTCCTCGGAGTTAAATGTGCTAATCTCTAATACACATCAGCCCTGGCTTGGCTTGTCTTGTTAGGTAAACAAAATGTGTCTTGCCTGTCATTGCCATAAAATATTAATGCACTGGAAGTCTCTAAACCTTGCTAAGCATACGGCCTATTATCACACTTAAGAGCAAAGCAATCTAATAAATCGCTGGCTGTATAAAAACTAAGTCAGCTGGCAGAGACAGTAATCTCCCCAAGGGATAGTAAGAGCCTCATCTTCAACCACAGCAGCTGCAGTTCCAGAGAAATTATGTTTCTTCTGCTCAGTAAAAATACATTTGTGCTGAATTCTGTTATTTAAACTCTAATGGAATCATTAGGAATATCCATACTTTATGAGTAATAGAAAATTAACTAAGGAAATCATCTACAATGCTGTCATATAATAAGCAGAGTGTCTTTGTTAGGCATGTACATTAAAGGGCTAAATCTAATATAAAGTCAAAGTCAGGTACTTATGTTTAATACCTATTCTGAAAGATATGAACCCCACCTCATACATAAATAATCATGTGTAAATGTTGACTGCTGAGCTGATATCCCTAATTGAAAGGAATTTACTTGTTCAGCCCTAGTATGAGGTCCTTCAGGCATTATGTAAACATGAATGGGATGCTGTTGCTCTACACCTTGAAAACAATTTTATAAAATTACTATTATATTGCTGTTTCATAGTACACCTAACCAATCCCTGAAAACTACTTACAAAAACCTTTATTTACTCCTACCCCATCATACACTGAATAATTTAAATCAACATATTTTCAGTAGCAGAGAAAACATGGCCAGACAGATTTTTAAATATAATTAACACGTGCTTTCAAGGATATTATTTCATTTAAACCTTGTAAAAATTCTGTAAGTAAGTACAATGATCAAACCCATGTCAAAAATAAAGAAAGCCAGTCCAATGGCATAGGCTTGTAATTCTCACCTTCTGTGAGGCTGAGACAGAAGACCTAAAGCCCAGCCTGGCAGCTTAGCAACTAGTAACTTAGAGAGACCCTGTCCCAAAAGCAAAAGGAAAAATGAGGGTGCATCTCAGTGTCAGGGCCTAGGCTCACATCCAAGTAAAAGAAGAAAAAGAAGGAAAGAAAGAAGAGAGGAAGGAAGGAAGGAAGGAAGGAAGGAAGGAAGGAAGGAAGGAAAGAAGGAAGGAAGGAAGGAAGGAAGTGAGTCGCTAATAGTCAATCATTTGTAAGAAGTACCATCAGTCCTTAAATTCTGTTCAGCTGGATTTGAAAACTGCACCTCGAAAGACATTTCAGTTTTTGTTGTTGCTGTGTTGTTTTGTTTTGTCTTCTAATGACAACTTCATATGAGAGCTACTGCTTGAAATCCAGAAGGCATTTAAGATACTAATATGAGATTGCTACCCACGAATGTAATTTGAGGTGACATGATTAATGAATGATGTGCACCTCTAATGTGAGATTCATGATGTGTTGATAATCTACATAAATAAAATATCTTTTTTTAAATTCTGACATATTTAGAAGTAATATTAGGGATGACAATCTATGTCAATCAAAGGGGGAAAAGTACAACTTGGTTTCATGGCTCCACAGGGGGGAAAATGCTTGAAACTTAAATAGAAAATAATGGGGATGCATAAGAAAAGCATGTATGACACGGTCCTCCTCTGTGGGTATTGAGTACAGCATTCTCAATGAGGCAGGACAATTCTTCTACTTTGACAATAACCTCAGAGGAAAGAATCTATAGAAAATTGTCATTGCAATTACATGTTCAATATTTCATCCTTTGGGAAGAACTTAATCAAAAATTGAAAGTAGATCTGAAAATTACACATTGACCTCACTACGCAGATAAGACCTCACACTACACAGTGATCCTAGTCTCTCTGAGTTCCTCCTCTGTCATGTGTTCGGTCAGCATGTATCCGTTGAGGACCTTCTCTGTATGCAGTCCAACGTGAGCTGCTGAAGCTTCAGAGCAACTAAGACTCAGTACCTACCTCCAAGTGTTCACACCTTTATAAAATAAAACAGTAAGATGAAATAGGTATGTTGGTAATAGAGAGTGACAAGTGACGCAAATGAAATATATGTGTATGCGCAATATATATATATATATATATATATATATATATATATATATATATATATATATATATCGTTTTAAAGCAATTCTAATCTGGGTCTTGAGAATCTGTTTGTCACTTTTAACAAGAAGGGCACAAGTGGCCATACTGTTTCCCCTCACCTCTTGTTTTCTTTGGTCCCAGGAAAAATGGAAGATTACCTTGAACTTTAGCAAATGCTGTCTACTCTTGATGCCCTGGTCCCTCCTGCTCTGCTGCGCGAGTCAAGCCGTATGCCCTCTGACCTGAACCTTCCCTTCACCCAACCCCTCTCATTTTTGTGTAGCTTCCAGGGCAACCAAGCACTTGGGAAGCAGTCTCTGCTCCTCCAAAATGTCTTACACGGGCCACTGCATTCATCTGAGTTTTTAATCCTCTAACTCTCCCCTAAAATTTACAGCACTACTTGCTTGCTGCCAAGTTTTCTTTTCTACTGGGAACTTTACCATAATTAGCACTATCTGCTCTCTCTTCTTATCCATGTGAAAGAATATTTCTCTCTTGGTAATGCCCATTAAAACATGAAAGTAATGGCTTGTAGAAACAGTGTGACTCACAGAGTCAAACTCCAGAGCCTTGGAGTAGACAGATTTAATTCATCTTCAGTTGGGGGGCGGGGGGGAAGGTTAATCCAAAGAAATGCTGTACACCAGTGTTCTCTTCCTCTAGGAATGAAGCTCCTACTTTACAGGCACCAGAAAATAAATAACATGGTTGGTTTGATGCAGTCAGTGCTTCTAAATTTTCAATATCTTGCCTTGCTACACCTCTGGCATAACTTCTCATAAAGGGTGTAGATACATTGCTACCCAAGTTCCCCAACTCTATCATGCCTTTCACACAACCCAATTTTCATACTTGTACATGACTTTTTCTCTCCTAGGATGAAACCACTCAATTTTCATGGCTCCATTCATATGTCTCCGTTCCAACGAGTCAATTCACAGATTCTCTAAGCAAAGAAATTTTTTATTCGCTTTCAGCTGTACAGCAAATTCACTTGTAGTCTCTCCATACTAGGATACGTAAGGTTATAATTGTCTGCTAACTGGTCTGTCTCTACTCTGTATTATTATGCCTGAGAACAAGCACTATTTTTGATGCATAATTATATTTCCAGTAGCATACAATCTCAATGTTGGAACACAAAGTGACAATAAGAGGATGGCAAAGAGAAGGTGTTAAAAGGAAAAAAAGAAAACACTTGTGATCAGTGCAATAAGTAAGCCAAGGTCAAGGTAGGCCAATACACCGACTGCTGACTGAATGGTTCAAGTAATCCAATTCAGCAGAGACGAAACTTAACATTCACCTGATGGAAGTGTTTAGATATAAGACTCCAATGTCAAATCTAGAATCAACTGGGGCTGGTCTGTAGTAAAGTCAGCAAGAGTACGATCTAACAACTAGAAATCAAATGAGAGTGTCAAGGAAAGAGACTACCTTTAGTATCAAAAGGGCTCTGTATTTATATTTTTTATAATACTATGTAGTGGTAGAATTAATACTCATCAGTGATAGGTTGAACATCCTTGCCCTAAAAATTGAAATTCAGTATGCTCCAAAATCTGAAACAGTCAGTACTGATATCACCCCACAACTGGAAAATTCCACATCTTACATCATGTGACCACTCTAAAACTAAACACTCTAAAAGTATTACATACAATTCCTTCAAATTGTGTGCATAAGGATATATATAAAACAAAACACTTTGCATTTAGACTTGAGTCATTTCTAAAACATGACATTATTTTTATATGCTAAAGTTCAAAAAAATAAAAAAGATATTTCTGATCTTATGAATTTTGGATAAAGGATATTCAAACCATATTATCAACAATAGTAATAAAAGTTATTCTCAAAGTCCTCATCATACTTACTTCATATCCCATTAACCACCGTATTTCATTCTCTATTAAGAATTTTACTATATATAATTAGAAATATCTGCTCTCTCTTCTTATCCACATAAAAGAAATATAATATGTAAAATAAAATATGCAATCAAATATGTTAATAAAGATGAAATACACAGTGGTATGATGTGCAGGATAAAAATTATACATAATTGCTCTTAAAATTCTTTAAGACTTTAGGCAGGGAAATTAAACCACAGAGGACTTAGGATTAAGCTGATATTGCAATTCTCAAAAGAAAGTCATATTTAAGAAGAGCATGGAGCTGTATTTTCAAAGTGTTGAAAGAAAATATGTTAGTCCAGAATTCTACTTCCAACTGAATGTTTTATTTAATTTGAATGTGACATAAAAATCTTCTCAGGCATGTAAAACTTCATAAATCTTATCATGCAAAAGCAATCTCTTTGACATATTCTCCAACAAGTCAAAAAATGTATCCAGGGTGTTGCTGCAAACCTATGAGAACTAAGGGGGAGTAAATATCTTGAGGAAATATTTTATTACTTATAAAAAGCAATGACTACAATAAAAAGGGAGATTTGAAAAAATAATATGTTTATAGTAATTAAAATTTAAAACTAGTTCACATAGAGGGTTTCCTTAATTGGTTGAAAGAAAATTTATAAATATTGACAACCTTAAAAATTGATTAGAAAATATAAGCATTAGAATGAATTTTCAGTGACTTTTCAAAACAACAGAAATCATTATATTCAGCAACAGTAAGAAAAACAGAAAATAATTTAAAGGAAATAAATGCTTGATAAATTGAAAAAAACACAACACAAAGTCATTTGTAAATGCCAACCTAATAGCAATTATGAGAAATGAAAATTATTGTGATCATTGATCAAAAGATGCTCTGATTGCTATTTTCAAAGATTCTGAGAGATTAAATGACAAAATACTTGAAGTTAGAAAAGAGAGGTATGAAAATATTACTAAGTAAAAACTGAACAAAGGAAGCCAGAATCAGATAAAATATGGGAAAGTCATCCTAAAGGGGAAAAAATCAATACATCATGTTCTCATTGTATACAATAGTTATGAACCTATGCATATAATTCCACTGAAAATGTTACATAACAATTATTGCCTGAACCACAAGAGAAATGTATGAATTAATTATCAGAGAATACCATTAAGTAATAACTATTCATAAATCAAACTGAATCACTACAATAATTTCTCATCATGTTTGTAAAGTTAGAATAAACTTTATATCAACAGTTTACACATTTACTTCAAACAAAACTAGAAAATTTAGAAAAGTTAACCTCATACATGGCAAAAAATTCTTAATATATTTTTAAGAATCTTACCATTGAGATTTTATCATAAAGCTATAAAATCACCAAGGAATAAAAAAGAGAATAGACAGACAATTAATGCCTAATAGGAAGCATTTTTTCACTACCCTTAAATTCAGGAAAGAAAATTTAGAAGAGAAAGATAGAAGTAGAACTACATTTCAAAATGGGATCAGTAATATGATACTGGAGGCATGTTAGGCATTTACTGAACTATAAATTCAATTTGTACCAATATAGCTAAAATTTTAAAAATAAATATAAAACATGAAATGAGCAACAAATAAGATTTTAATATTTTAGTACATATGCAATATCTGAAACAAAAACAGATTTTGTATTGAATGGCATGTGCTACAACATAAGGAAAGCTATGGATATAGAAAAGGAGGAGATACTAGGACAGAGTTATGGTTTGGATCTGGAGTGTCCCCCAAAGGACTCATGTATTTGGATGTAGTGGGATAAGCATGGGACTGGGTATATTTGGGAAGTAGGGCCTGGATGGAAGGGGCAGATGCTTGGGGTTTGACCTGGAAACCTTGTGTCATCTTTTTGAGACTGTTGAGTGCCCAGATCAGAACTTTCAGTTATATGCTGTTGATTTGTGGGCCAGGAAATGAGATAGGTCCACCCAAACTAGATGTGGGATGTCCAACCAATAGCTTGAACTGAGTAAAGGAAGGAAGAAGAAATATTGCTATAGTCTTTTCCTGGGAAGGCTGCAGCCTTGGCTGAGTTTCCAGACGTGAACTTGCTCCTGCCTCACTTGGCTTCTGTCTGCAGGGCTGTGAGCAGCTCTCCAACCTGCCTCTACCATGAGCCTTTACCATTGCTGGCAGCCCATCAATGGATTTTGTGAGTCCTTCTGAAACAATGAGCTAAATAAATCTTTATCCCCTTAGAGTGTAGATGTTATGTATTTTGTCCCAGCAGCAAGTAAGTAACTAAGCCAGATGAAAAGATACCTGAGCTCTGCACCCTATCCTTACAGATGTTTAGGAGTCTAGGACAACGACAGAAGCACAAACACACTAATCTTCAGTTACAGAAAGAGCTGCCTATCTGTGGCAGTGGAGAAGTTCACGGTCCCTGGATGTCAAAGTGCAAAAGCGAGACTAACACCATAGCAAAAATGAAAGAATATTTTTAAATATCCTTATTAGTAAAATCTGACTTAACACAATGGCTCAAAAATAGTTAGCCACTTTTGATAAGAAGTAGTTAAACCTAGTAAAGAATGTCACCCATCTTCAACACTCCTCCTGCCCAGAATATGTCACTGCAGCATAAAGCACCTCTGTTCTCTTGATTCTTAAAATGCTTGAAGTTCTCTGTTTTCACTCCAAGCATATCAGCTCTTCAAAGAGTGAATCAATTATGTTAATGTTGTTTCTGATCATATAAGCCAAAAAGTGGTGATTTCCATTCAGTTTAAGGTTTTTATTATTTTCCAGGTCAAATTTCTGTTTAATAGACAGCCTTGAAAACACAAAGTACTTTTGCAGAGCTGAGGGCGCATCTCAGTGACTAGAGTACCTTCCAAGTAGACACAAGCCCCTGCTTGCACTCACACTACCACACACTAGCTGGAGCTGCTATTACATACCTGTGATCCCAGCACTCAGGAAGCAGAGGTAGGAAGATTGTGGCAACTTTGAGGCCAGCCTAGGCTACACAAAGCATCCGGGACCAACCTGTAGTACAGGTCAAGACCCTCTCTCAAATTAATTAATTAATCTTTGTCCATAATTCTATTGTTAAATCTTGATTTAATCCTTTATATCCTTTATACTACAAGAATGATAAAAATAAGCATTTTTAAGGTTCTTTAGACAAATTATTTATGATGGTTAAGCTTCACTGGCCACTGGATTGGCTTGGTGTATTGAGTGGTTTATGGAGGCAAAATTTCAGAGTTCCTATCTTATCACTCCCCTGTTTTAATTTGTCACTATTTGCCTGCTGGATTCTGAGTCCTGTGAACTAAGCGGCCTTGCTTTGCCATACTCTTTTTCCATGATGTCGCTGCCCTGGAGTCAGTTAACCATGGACTGACTTTTTTGAAATCATGAGGTAAGTTGTGGTGTCAGCTAATGCATTCCAGCAATGAAAACACAGGCTATGTAACAATAAAGACTATAGTTTCCTAGTTCTGTTCTGTTGTGTTTTGTGGGATTTTGTTTGTTTGTGTGTGTTTGGGTTTTTTTGGTACTGGGGGTGAACCCAGGGCCTTCACACTGAACTATATTCCCATTGCTTTTTTATTTTTATTATGAAACAGAGGGAGAAAAAGAGAGCGTGTGAATGTGTTTGTGAGAAAGAGAAAGAAAAATAAAAAGAGAGAGTGTATGAGTATGGGTGGGTGTGTTTGTGCGTGTGTGTGTTCACGTGTGCACTGTGACTAATTATTTGAGGATTCAACTCTAACCCTGGAGCTAGAGTCAGTAATTCTCTAACCTTTACAGTTATCTATATATCCTCTAAAGCTCATTTCTCTCTTTTTTGCCAAATATGGATGTGCAGCAATTTTGTGAGTATTGAATAAAATCTGTATGTGAAAGGACCTCTTAACCGGACAGCACTATACACATGTTCTAGTTGTTGTCATTATGTGGTAGAAGGAGAGAGGAAAGCCAAACCCCAAGAAATCTTCTAGAATGTTTATTTTACTAAGGGAGAAGCATAAAGATGGAAATGTGAAATCACAAGGCAAGAAAAACTGGAGTGATTAATATCTGTGGCTACAGATCAAGTTTTCCTTCTCAGGAATGTCCTTCATACACAACAGTGCTTCAAGGCTCCCTGTCCACCAGCTGCGTGTCTGCCTCCAGCTCCACCCCACAGAGCCCTGTTTCTGACTCTTACTCCATTGAGACATTGATCCTTACAATTTTTAACTTGTCTCATCAAACATCCTTGTATCCAGCTTAATTTCAAGTTCAGACAATACCATCGCCCGCCCACACACACACACACACACACACACACACACTTTTTTAATCCATCCCATTCTCAATACCTCTCAGAAAAATCCTAAACTCAGTTAAATATAATTGGTCATAATACATTGTTTTTGCCTTTCTAGGTAAAAAAAAAATAGGGAGAAAAACAAATCTACACTAGCAGGACTCACCTGACGGTCATGTCCACTAATCCTCTCTTAGCATCTTTGCCTGCTCTCTTCTGTCTCCCCATTTTCTAGACCACTGTCTCCTGGCTTATCCCCTATTCGCCAAATACTATTACATCTCTTTTATCCATATATTTTATTTCCTTCAATTTTATGAAGAAATGGAAAATAATTAGACAATTACTTTCAGGGATTCTACAACTCCACCTCAACCTAGCAATACCTCTACCCGCACCCTCTCCTGTCACTGTGTACTGACATTCAGTCTAAATCGAAGCCAGTCCCGTGGTGTATACAAGATTCCAGTCCCTCGGCCACTGCAACTGTCCCTTCATTTTCCTTTCTTTTTTCTCCTTTGTTAGGACTGATACACGTGCCTCCATCTCTCAACTCCACATTGTCCTCCAGATTCCACTTCATGTCTCTGCCCCCATGCACCATTTTGCATCTCCAACTGCTCCCCAAACACCTGTCAATTTACACATATTCTATTATTACTTCTAAAGTTAAAAGGAGCAAAAAGAAAGAAAGAAAGAAAGAAAGAAAGAAAGAAAGAAAGAAAGAAAGACAGGGCCTAATGTCCCACAGTACTGGCAGCTAGAGCTCCAGAACGTTCTTTTCCTGGAAGAAAACTCCTAGAAATAATATTTACTATAGTGTCTTTAATTTTTTTCCATTTTTCTCAGGATCTTTAAATCTTTGAACCAAAGATTTTAACTTAAATGTTCTTATCTATTTCACTACGGGACTCCATTTTGTTAAATCCAATAGTCAGTTTTCGTATTTCATAATCATCAGATGAGAAGCATGTGATATTCTGTCTTTAGCCCTCTTGGCTACCTGTAAAGTTGGGGCTCAGTCCTTGTTTGGGTCCCCTTCTTTTATGGCCACCCTGTCATTCTGACTGCTGGTGTGAAACAGCAACTTCTCTCCAACATGAAAACACAACATACTCACAGGCATGTGGCTACACCAAAATGTGCTCACAGACTTGTGGGAGACCCTACCCCGTGTTCTCCGGTATTCCTGACCTATGGTATGCATCGCCTTCTCACATGCTAGATATTCCTTTTTATTCTAATTCTATCATTCAAATACAAGTTCTGCAAAGGTGGGGAATTTCTTTTATTCACTAATAAATCCTCAGCAGTTACCACAATGTTTATAAAAATAGGAAATAGCCAACAAGTTTTGTTTGAATCAATGAGTAAATAAGTAAGATCAAGATGTGAATTTAGCAAATTTCCCAGAAGAAAAAAAATAGCTATTCTACAGCAGAGGCAAATCAAACATGTTAACAAACTATGGTATGAATATTCCATATACACATTATACACTTGTAGCATTTATAACTTTTTGCTCTTGAAATTTATTTGAGGCAGCTCATATGTACATATTAATATTATCGCTTCTCATAGTAAAAGACAAATTCTATTTGTCTCTAGTAAAAGAAAGAAATGTTGTCTGCAGTGGCTTGGACCTGGGGTGTACCCTAAAAGCCTCATATTCCTACGGATACTATGTAGGGTGGGGAGGTGGGGCCTGGCTTGAAAGGGGTGGGTGCTTGGGGCTTGATGTGGAGGGGCATGTGCTGGTTCTACCCTTCCTCAATCTCACTGCTCCACCATGCTATAAGGATCTCTGCCGCTGGAGCTCTGGCTCTGGCCCTGCTCGGGCTCCAGCCCTGCCATGTGCTTCTACCATTTTCCCACCACCCACCTGTGGATGGACTATGAGCTTCTGAAACTGTAAGCTACAATAAACCTTTCTTCCCTAAGTTGTGAATGTCGGATATTGAGTCACAGCAACGAGAAACTAACTAAGGCACTGTCTAATTTCTTTCTTAAAATATGAGTAACTACTCAAAAAAGTGAATAGATTAACAAGACCATTTTCAAACAATAATGGACTAGTAATTTGATTGATTTTTGTATAATTAAAAACAAACCACCTGGGAGAAATGCCAAAGTTAGGGAATATTTGAGTTAGTAGTAACTAAAAAATTTCTTGCGTTTAAAAATAAAGATGTCAATTGAACCACTGAAACCTTAGCTAGCCTGTACTTTCTTCCAGTCCCATTAGATCAGAAGACAATAGACACACACACACACACACACACACACACACACACACACACACATACACACAATGTATTATTGAGATATGTTATTTAAAAGTAATATTTTACTTTTGTTGCTGCCAGTTTGAATTTTCCCCCAATTCTATCATGCTTAAAATAGCCAAGATATGCTATTTCTCTCCACTTACATTTAATTTGCATAACGTGAGGGCCTTATTTTTTTAAGAATAGAGACATCTTTTAATTTTTTGTAAGAAAATAATTTTTATGATGAGAGTGGATACAATCTGAAACAGAATTTCTAGGGAAACTAAGAAAGCTCTGAGACCATTAAAATAAAATCATAGGAAACAGTAGAAAATGGACTACAGTACAAGCAAAAGTGCTGCCCAGATCCCTGGAGGCTGCAGCAGGGAGCTGAATAGGCCTTTTCAATCTCCAGCCATTATGATTCTAGGTAACTATTCTGAGAAGAGATGAAAGGAATGGATTTTTTTTATCCATGTTGAGCCCCTATTAGCCCCTTGAGGAAATAAGGGTTTTGTAGAAAGTGTGAGTTCACTGAGTGTTAGTGAAATGACCTTGTTTAATTTCCTCATAAAAAGGCAATCTAATAATAGCTACATCTTGTAATATTAACAAAGCTGCAAAGTTACACAAGTTAGAATAATTTTCTTTGCTTGGACAGCAAAATCCTTCAATGCCCTTGTCTTTCTTTTCCCAATGTGCCAACCCTTTTATAGTCTATATTTGCTCTTTAATATTTGATTTCCCATTTTTCAGTCACCCTGATATGATGTTGCAGTGCAGAGTTAAAAGATTCAAAAGGAAGAGGGAATACGGCTGCCACCCCACCATGAACAAGTCCACTGAACTGTACATCTACCCTGCATTTAATTACTCAGCCACTCAGTGCAATGATAAGGTCTCCTGAGTGTTGTTCTATCATGAGTGATTGAGTCTGCTTGCAGTAATAAGCTTTTCTATAGCTAAGCCAAAAGGTTAAAAGTATACAAAGAACTTCAAGGAAGGCATTGTTTTTAAATAGCTGCAACACCAAAAGAAAAACAGAAATGTCTTTTGAATGAACACCTCAGTTGCAAAAGCTTACACTGGAGAAAGAGAGTTTTGTGGAAAGAAATGTGTTCCCTCAAGCAAATTTACAAGTAGTCAGGGCAGGAAGGCGGTGGAAAGCCCATCTTCCCCATGCCAACTTGCAGGGCAGCCACAGGATCATTAGCACATATTTGTACAATGAAAAGCAAAGAAGATTGGACTTGTGAGATGAATCAGCAGTTCCCAATTAGAGCAGCAGAATGAAACTGTTTTCATTCTGAATCATTACAGAAGGCAAATGGAAAAGTGACAAACGGACTTTGTTCTCCTTGGGCGATGGGAGGGGAGTTTGTGTTTGGAGACAGATTTCCAAAGTAAGGCATAACGGGCTTGCCAGCAAAAATGTTCACGCCCCCAGAGACCACAAAGCCCTGAAGCTGTAATTTCAGAAACACACGCATGTATGAATCAAGTAATTGCACACCTAACCGTCCATGTGAGGCTGTGGGCCTGCGTTTGTCAGTTTGTTTTGGTGTTTTTTTTTTTGGGGGGGGGGCTGTTTTACGTTTTTTTTTTTTACAAGTGCCCAAGGCATTTATGGTGTTTGGCTTTAAAAACAAGGTTTAGTTTAATTAATGGAATATTATCAAAGTCAAGCTGACTTAGATGGACAAATTGCCAGCTATGAGGGTAGTGTAGAAATCAAGTAGGACATATGAATGCCCATGTGTGTGCTATGCAAGCTCCTTGCAGCCGACTTAATTCTAAAAAAGAAAAAAGGACAAAAATAAAATGGCAATGGAGTTCTAACTCATGAAAATACCATTCCAGAGTATCAGGGAAGCAGCAAAATTTTAATATAACTTTGGAATTTACTATAGAAGGGATGATAAAGAGGAAGGGGAAAGGAGGAAGAGAGAATGAACAAGAGGAAGAGAAGAGTATCATGTCGTTCTATGCAATCAGGTTTTAGGAAATGTAACAGATGAGATTTGGTTCTAATGGCCCAAAGAACACACAGATCCATGTTAGTTAGTTAGATAATTCATAAGTTTGCTTGTTCATTTGTCTGTTTAGCTGACAGAAAGCCTCACAGATATCTATCCACAAAGCAGGTAGTTGGTTTCCCAGGAAAAAAGCATTTTTGACAACAGTGTCAGCCTGCAGGCTGAGCTAGTGCTCATTTTTTCAGGAGAGATCCAGGTTTAGGGATTTCAGAATAGATATAATGACTACCAATGCCCGACAAATGCTTTAGAGATTTCAGAAAAGTGAAAGGAGTGCTGAAATAGTTCATCCAAAAATTCTTCTGCAATTCAGCACGTGTTTCTATAATTTTCATCTTAAGTAAGAGGAAAACATACATTAATTTCACAAAGTTATTCAAACTGTTGGCCTCTCATCTCTTCACCAAGATTTGTGTTTTGGAGGTTTCTACACATATACACAAATGCAGAGAGAGAGAGAGAGAGAGAGAGAGAGAGAGAGAGAGAGAGAGAGAGAGAGAGATCTGTAAAATTCCTAAAGGAATGACTCCAAAACTCATCAGCAACAATAAGATGCTCTGAGGTAGAGTCCCTCATTTCACTTGCACTCTTTCTAAAGCACCACCTGATAACATTGCCACAAAGTAGGAAGTTTATGCAATTCTGAGAAATGGACGACGAGAAAATTTGCCTCAGCCTTCTTTGCTTCTGGTTCAAATTTCACTGCTAAAAAGTAGAAAAGAACCACAGGTGCTTTGAAATTTTAAAATAATGGCATGGTATCTATAGGTAAAATCAGTCTTATAATGAAACATCCCTTGAGGAGCGTTTTTGAGTTGTTAATCAAGTAAAGCAAGAAAGAGAACTCCGCAAAACTCTCACCCAAAACACATGCAAAGTCTCATTGGTCCAGTCAAGCAAACTTTCCAGTAAGTCTTGTTTTCACAAAGTGATTATCAAAGAAATTCACCATATTTTCATGTAACACTAGCCAAAAATAACATTTCAAAATGACAGCAGCAACATTTAACTCTTCTCTTGTAATGAATCACAGATTTTTTTTTATTATTAAAAACTTTAATTGAAGGACTGGTTTGGGGATTTTTAGAACTCGCATGCTCCTTTTGCTTTGTTATTTTAAAAAGTCTGCAAATGTTTCAGGTGTCCATGGCCTATTAAAGAACCATTAGGCCGTAAAAATAATCTACCAATAAAAATGATGAGGGAAGCCAAAATATATAATACCTAACACTACAATCTGATCACTGTGTAAAGGCCCAGTAGGAAAAGCTATTGGGTTTTTTTCAAATGAATAAATATATAAATTCCAGATAGATTAATAGGTTAAAAAAAAGTGTGAGCATAATATGAGGAAGGGGGAGATGAGTATCACCCAATTACCGCACATTTTAACTTCAATGTGTATGAAGAAGGCATGTAAGAATTACTACCCTCAAAGTTTTTATTTTTATATCTTGCTACTTTCTTAAGGACATATTAGTATTTTAGTTATCATAAGAATGTAAAAATTTTAATTTTTAAAAACCTAAAAGATACATATAGCATCTTATGATACATCACAAGCTATAATAATTGATATTATAAGACAACTTTTTAGCAATCTACGAAGGCTGTAAGGAGGCAAGACGTAGGAGGCTGGGAGTAGGCAGAGAGGCCAAAGGGAAGGAGCCGAGACTTGAAAGTCAGACCAGCCACAGTCATAACTAACTACCTACTACCATGAGGAAACATGCCATCTACTTACTTCTAAGCACCTTCATCTTCAGGTGGGGCACGTTGTAAATAACCAAAATGAAAGTATGACATGCAGCAATATACCCAAAGGACATTGCCTGCACGGGCTCTCCTGTATCTCCTTTTTATTATACCATTGCCTGGGTCCCTACAACATTCTGGTCCTAGACAACTTCCTTCCCCTCTCTATCCTGTTTCTACTTATGTAATGAAGAGTTTGTATCAGTACCCTCACTGCTCTAAACTGTCTTGACTCCACAAAATTGGACCCAACTTTGAAGTTCCTGACAAAGCACTACACTAATTTCCTCAAACCCTTGAAGGCCAGGATGGGCTTCTTAACACTTTCTCTGTCTGGATGAAGAAATGACTCAGAGTAAAGTGGCAGAGCTCCAGGTAAGATGTGGGATACAAGTGTACTCTGTGTGACTCAGTGATTAAAAAGAGTTAGAGCAATAAAGGAGAAACCGTATTCCAAAGATAAAAGGGAGAGATCTGGGAATCAAAAGAAAATGTGATGGGAAAGCTGTAAAGAAGCAAAAAGAGAGCTCAGAGCGAAATATGAAGTGATCACTGGTCCAACACTGGCTCCCAGGGAGAAGGGAACCTGATGCTAAGCACAACACAATCCCAGAGAATGTGGATAGCCCCACAGGCACACAACAGCCAGCAATAACAACCTCAGGAGGAATTTAATCTGAAAGTAAATCCATTTACAAGGCTGTCCAGCTTCACAGAAAAAAAAATTATTGTATCATGCATCATACCTTGGAATACCATAACCAGGAACCACCTTGAGGGACTCAACTACTCTGAAGAATCAGAAAATAGAATGACCATTGTCATGGTTTGGATCTGAGTGTCCCCCAAAAGCCTCACGTACCTATGGATACTGTGTAGTGTTGGAGGTGAGGCCTGGCAGGAAGGGCGGATGCTTGGGGCTTGACGTGGAGGGGCGTGTACAGGTTCTGTCCTTGCTCCCAGACTGGTCTCTGTTCCACCATGCTGCTAGAAGTATCTCTGTCTCCCAGAGCACCGGCTCTGGCTCTGGATCTAGTTACAACCCCACCATGTGATTCCACCATTGTCTAGCCGCCCACCCATGAACAGACTGAGACCTTCTGCAGCCATAAACTACAATAATCTTTCCTTCTTAAGTTGTGGATGTCAGTTATTGCATCACAGTGATGAAAATGCAACTAAGACAACCACAATTCAGAGTCTCTGAAGACACACGTGCTGCAGTACTTCGTAGGACACAACCATGGGTGATAGTGTTGGGGGAGAATGCAAGTCAGAGACCCACATGCGAAGTTTGAATAGCAGGAATACAAGCTACAGAGAGCACAGTATTCAGCAGCAGCAGCAGCCTTTGTGGGGGGATGTGAGACCAGTTGCCTACTGCTTAATGAGGGAGTGAGTCTGACAGCCAAAACTGAGGCAGGCAGATTGTTGGGATCCAGAGGCTGCCCCCACCCAATTGCAGAACTCAGTGATCTGTTTGCTTCCCTCATCTTCAATGCATTTAAGGGATATACCTCAGCTTGGATGTTCGCCATGTCCCCAAAAGCACAAGCTGTAGGCCTGGAAGCCAGTGTGTACCAGAAAACTAACTGGAGCTATCAGCAGCTCTGGGAAAAGGAGTGGCAGGGCACACCATGAAAGGGAGTACAACCCTGCCACAGACAACATACCAGTAGCTAGCCCAGCCTGGCAGGAGATAAGAGTCTGTTAGTCATTGACATTTAGCAGTTCATATACAGAGAGAAAGCAGTATTCCAGGTTACTACGGTTCCTGCAGTTGGGCCAAGTTAAAAAGGAAAAAAATAAAATAAAATAAAATAAAATAAACCTCAGCTAAGGATGCCCGAGTCCTATTCCCGCAGTGACTTCAAACTCTGAACTGAAGCAGCCGTTTTGTGATCTCAGCTCATATGAGTGTTAAATATTTTGTGGAAATTAGATAAGAAAGAGGGAAATGGGTTGGAGGAATGGCACAGAGACTTAAGCACTTGCCTAGCAAGCACAAGGCCCTGGTTTGATTCCTCAGTGCCACATGAGGCTGAGTGTGATGGTGCACGCCTGTAATCCCAGAACTCAGGAGGCTGAGGCAGGAGGATTGCTAAATCCAAGGCTAGCCTGGGCTCCATAGTGAGTTCAGGAACAGCCTGAGCTACAAAGCAAGACCCTGTCTTTAAAAAAAAAAAAAGAAAGGAAGGGAGAGAGGGAGGAAAGAAGGGAGAGAAGGAAGGAAAGAAAGAAAGAGAAAAAGGGAAATAACCAACATAAATTAAAATTCCCCTTCTTCATGGAGCTTATGTTCAAGTGTAAGTGTAAACTAAATATATACACTATATAATACATTAATATGGAATCTAAAGCAAGGGGAATAACCGTCTCAGGTTTCCATCATCTCCTGCTTGCTGATTGTATTACATATGAGAACTCTGGTCATGAAGGGGCACATTCATGACTTGTACACATTTCCATACAGTTTTTACTTTATTGAAACTTTACAGTTAAAAGCTAACAAGGTTAAAAATGTTTTTACTTTGATCCACAGATAAGAGCTAATATTCCCAATATGAAAAAACACTGTGAAATATTGTGGGGAAAAAAAAATCCCAACTGGAACAAGCAAAGGTTTGGAGGGAGTAGCCCCTGGCTCCTCCTACTCTGATGCTACTAACCAGATGCACATCCTGGCCACCAGGGACTGAGCAGAGATGCTAAGCTATTTCCTTCCTTTCTGCCATGATGCTCCTGGCCAGTAGTCAGCCAAACATAAATTGAATCCTCTGCAACCATGAACCAAATAGATCCTCCTCCTCCGGATGTCAGGTATTTGGTTCCAGCAAGAGGAAAGCTAACCAACACAGACATGTCAGAGTAACTGTTACAGGGATTATTACTTGACTTCTGCTAGTCGCTGATAAGAGTAGTTTGACTTTGGTGGTTTCTGCAGATATTGGGCTGGCCCCCTGGGCTGATTACCGCAGTTGTAGGTGAGAGGCTTCCTGTTGTAGATATTCTGGCCATTTTTCACCTGTGTGTTTATTCTCTCAACATCAATGCAAAAAAGACCAACAGGTCAATTTTTAAAGGCAAAATTAAACAAAACAGTGAACACAACTAAAATATGCAAGTAATTTCTTAAGATGAGGAACCTCATTTCTAACAAAAGATATGTATGACTACATTAATGATCAAATTTGAATAAAAAATTCTTAAAATAATGAAAAATTTTAATAAAACATGGGGAGCTGGTTTGGGAAAAAGATACTATGTATTGATAGTAAGAATTATAATAGCCTCTATGGAACATAATCTAAACATAAATTTAAACAAAATTTAAAATTCATAGACCATTTAAACCAGAAAATCTTTTA